>CM056378.1:72693407-73207719 GCA_029718625.1 Synaphobranchus kaupii
CCTACCTACCTTTCTTACCTGAAATACAGCAACTTAAATTTGCAAATCAATTACATCTGTAATAAGAGAGTAATACACTAGTGTAAAATATGCACGCAACATTTTCACTTTAGCAAAATGAAGTTGCCTGGTTTTAGGATGGCTTCTTTATTTAATTAACTTTCTATAGCTTTCTATAATTAACAGCTGGAAATGAAAGCATGTATTAAACAACCCGGAGTTCAGCAACAGGTGACATAAATTTAAAGCAATATTGTAATTGTGTAATACTGGCAGTCGTGAATTGTCTATCTGTTATCTTCTCAAAAAAATAGACTGCCACCATATAATGTAGCACCAAAAATGTGCTTTGTAATAACACGGTTGTGGCATATCCAGTGTTTCCAATTAAATAACTGCCATCGAACAGGAGTTTTTTTTCATTTGTAATAGTGGCAGCTTGCTCAGGCATGGCCCTCAGACACACATCCACTCATCCCCTGCATAAGCACCTTGTTTCATGATTATACAGTATAAATCACATTCCTCCCAAGGCACTTTTACTTCCTGTGCCAGAACAGAAGCGAATGTATTCATCGTCACAAAAAAAGGCATGGTACAACACTCCCTGAAAAGCATCCAAAAAAACCTAAAAGTATTTAGGTGCTCCATTTCCTCACAGCGTCGATGAATGTGGCAGGGGTGCCAGCTGGCCCAGTTTTGGGGAGGAGCAGGGCCAGAGTGTGGGAATCCCACCCTCCCTTGCGGGAATAATATGTGCAGGTCGTTTGTCAGCTGTGATACTCGCCAGAACTAATGTTAGTATTCCAGCGTCGCGATTTGCCCTCGTGGAAATCCAACGGCGTGGGAGTAAAAGAGCAAATGAAACGAAACATTTAGAGGGCCACTAAGGTTGCCGCGGTAGACAAGGTCTTAGCTAGGAAGCTGCGGCGGTGGAAAATGGAGGGAAGGCCGAAGAAAACAGCAAGACACAGATAGGGCTTTAGCGTGTGCAAAACCGTTTAGCACACACAAAACCAATAACATGAACAATGATTGGTCATGGTATTTGTTTTGCACCAATCATTGGCTGTGTTATTAGTTTTGCGTGTGCTAAAATGTTTTGCACATACTAAAGGTCTTATTAAATCAGACCCATAGTGTGTTAATGTCGTAGGTTTTCCACAGGTGTTGGTGGAAGACTATAAAAACATGAAAGCCTCATTTGGAATGTTGGTCAGAGGTTCCGGCACCTATTTCCAGACGGCTTGCAACCTCTTCCCCCTACGACTCAACATTTTCTTTCCTCTTCTGGGCATTTTAGTCACTTTTTAAATTTACGTTTGTGGAGCATCATGCCACTCCCTCTGGCTGTTCTGGAGGTGCAGTATCCCTGAGACCTCTGTCTGTCACCTCCTCCGCGTCGCATTGCACATGTCTGCGGTTCGAATTCCCCGATTCCTCAAGTCTGGGGTTCTGCTCTCCTGCCTCTGCCTGATCCCACAGATTGAGACACTCCAAGCCCAACTCTGCCTGTGCTACACAGAACTGGACAGACTTACTGATATACCCATCACTCTCCAGCATAGCTTTGAACTGCCTGCCATTGTTAGACGGGTCAATGACATGACGTGATTTTTTCGTGTCCGAATTCATTACTTTCCTAAAAACAATAATTTAAAAAAAACATGTTATACTGTCTATCAAATTGCACTACAATATCTCCTTTATGAGAAACCCATCTCTTTTTTATTGAAATTCAATTTATTTTTGAATGGAGTTTTGGTGTTCTAAAGTCCCAAAATGTCAGGTGGTGCGACCGTCCGAACATACATGCATAGAACAAAACTGCAATAAAAAGGATAATTTTCTCAATAAAATTCCTAATCAAATAGTTTGGCATGATTTTATGTTAGATTGAAAGTAGTTTAACAGTCCTATTTAAAAACTATTCTATTACTTACAAAAACTTTTGTCCGAGAAATTGACATCTCCAAATGTCAGGGGGGGGGGGGGGCCGACATAAAAACATAATTTTATGTACTGTGCCTGTAAGAAAATGATGCAACAGGGTGTGACATCACACAGAAGACCCCGCATGACCCATTGACCCCTGTCATGCAGTAACAAGGTTAATAACTCCCACAAATATTACATAATTTGACGTTTTTGAGTAATGGTGAGGTTGGTTCAACTTACCATGTCAGGTGGTATGACCCCTGGAAAACTATGAAAATTAGTTTTTATTCAGAAAATGTGTATTTGATTGAAAACATATATGTATAACCTTGAGTTCAAGGACAAAAATGTATCCAAGTTAATTCCTGTTAGATTTGAATTGAGTTTGAAAAGTCAGGTGGTGCGACCAATATGTCAGGTGGCGTGACTAGAATTACAGTTAAACCAATTGAAAAAAGTGATGTTAATTAATGTGTTTGAAGATATTAAATACATTTTCTTAAATATCTTTCTGTATGATATTAAGTTGTTTAAAGGTGAAAAAGTCCTACTCTTCAAGAATATAGGACTATATAACCAAAATTTATACTCAAAGTTGCATATTGTACCTTTTAAGTTATTATTTTTTCATGAATTTTTGTAGATGCCATTATCAAGCAAAGAAAAAACAGCACGGCAGAGATAGTTTAAAAAAATCTCCAGTTGCATTTCATTATTATATTTTTTTTTTAAGCATTGATCAAATGTTATCTTATTGACATTACCACTGTTGCTGGCCTGAATTAAATGTAATTGTATGATTAAGTTCCAGTATAAAATGCTCAGGTTTCAGATAAAAGCCAAATGAAACCAGAGTAAAATGCATTTACATATCCTTCTTTTTATTTAGTGAATTTCAATCGTTATTGAGCACAGTCAGGTGGTGCGACCAGCAAATTTACATTTAAATGTATCCATTCCCATTGCAGTCTGCAAAATTAAATCAGAAATATAACTGAAAATCTTTAAATAATGTATACAAATCATTTTTACTGTTAGAATTTTTGTTTTCTTTCTCTCTATGGAAAATAAGGTGTTTGAAAACAAAAAGAAGTGGCTGTTTCTATAAATGGAATAAAACTGACATAAATAAAGACATTAAAGTGGAATTTACCATGTGATGTGTATTTTACACACTACAATGATTCATATTTGCAGGTTTTCAGTAGTGGTAAATACATTAAAAGTGTATTATTCAAAATTCATATATGGTCGCGCCACCTGACATTTCTGGGTGGTAAAATCTGAAATCTTGTTTAAAAAATTTATTTATATCACCTTAAAAGCTATGAAACAAATATAAATACACAGGACACATTCTTGTGGAATTAAGAATGTATTTAAAATCCATTTTGGTCAGTATTTTTTTTTTTTCATTTTGAAAACCTTATTTGTCATTGACCCAGACACTATTTATTTTACAGCTGATTTAAAGAAAATTTTGCTAACGCGCTAGTGCTTGGTCCAATGACTCCCACCATGGTGCAGAATCAAATGGGGAGGGGGGATTAGGTGGAGATGTGTGGGCATGGAGTCCTCTAGTTTGGGACCTCAGCCTGGCCCAGGTCTCGTTCTAGAATACAAAATCATTTCGGCCAACAAAAAAAACAAAAACCTTAAGAATCGTCTGGTACATAGTAAACTACCGGAAATCAACATTTTACCCACACAAGGCCCGATATTTTACAAACAAGCCACTACAGTGAAAAACAACACCACAAACACAACATACCTTATTAAACAAACACACACAGTTACCACATATAACTGCATATATGTCATAAAGTGCAAACAGTGCGACATAAAATATTTAGGAGAGACAGGAAATACAATCAAGACCAGATTGGCACAACACATATATAACATAAGAAATCATAAGAAAACAGACACACACATAGTGGCTCATTTCCTACACCATGGACTTGAAGCAGTAGAAATATCAGGCCTCCATTCAAACATTAACTGGACACAGGAGGACAGACGTAGGACAGAAAGACATTGGATTAGAAAACTCAACACCATATTCCCAGGCGGATTAAACAAACGCTGGTAAAACGTCAACACAAGAGGGACCAAATTCTTCCAACTTAAAGGCTGCAGTACACTGAGTGCAAACTTTTCTTTCCCAAGGGGCCCTCATAGGGGTAACTTTGGAAATGAAGATTTTTTTCCTAAACCAGGTCTCGTTGAGCAGGCTGTTCTCTGCCTCCACACTTAACAGTGCCCCCAGGGGGTGTAACAGCGCCAGCGATCTTTCTGTGCCAGGAGCTTCAGTCATGCAGACCTCTGGCGCAATAACTGTAAGGTCATGTGATCATTTCGCTGAATGAGATCAAGTGATAGAACAAGCCTACAATTCAGATTGGAGGGTAAGACAGGTTATTAAATGCTGAAAAATACATTAAACTGGACAGCTGAAATGTCTCATTTTCAGTTACCGACTCTCACCTGGTCTAAACTGATTTTAATGCTGATGACAAAACCAGGAGACCCTCTCCAGCATCAGTGTTGGCCACCCCTCGGTTACGGCCATAGACCGTAGAAACGTATGGTCTAAGGGGTTCCCAAACTTATTTATGCCAAGTCCCCCCTTAACAGAATAGGTTCTAGCTGAGGAACCAACCCCCCCCCCACCCCCCCCCCCCATCCAAAAAATAATAATTATGCATTTTTATCTCCCCATAAATAGACTGCTATTCAGTATGTGTGAAGTGCATGTAATTTAGAAACAATATGAATCAACTTATGCCTACCCTCATAAGATGGAAGATGGATGTGCTTGGACATTCCTGCACATTTTGTTGATTCTGGGTAGTAGCCTGGTTGTAGCTGGCTATGTAGCTGCATGTCATTCTCCATATGCAGATGCACTCTTTTTTTTTCGTTTTGTTTTGAGTACTTTCAGTGTAGAAAAATCTGCCTCACACAGGTAGGCTATGTTGTAGCAAATGGTAGAAGGCATCGACCTTTTTTTCGTTGGAAAGTACTTCTTGACATAGCACACACTGGGGATAATCAAGGCCATCTTTTTTTGATGGATAAAAACCCAAGCTTTATGATGTCTCATAGTTCCTCGATTTTTTGGCGATTGCGTTGTAACTTGACTCGCTTGGACCTGACGTGCTAGCAGCGGAATGTGTCTGCTTTAAAATGACTGTAACGTCACCCATTGACTTTGAAACAGCAGAAGTGCTGCCAAGTTGTACAATAATTTGAGCCAGAGAATGCACAGAAGGGAGCAGGGGGACCCTATGGTCATTACGTCAGGTTTGTCCACTCAGCGCATGAGATACTAGTAACAGTAGTTATTAGGAAGTGATGTAAACGATCACGGACTGGTCCACAAAATGTTAAAACAGCGTACAAATGACACAATAACCTAACAAATCGGCATGAGACATTAGATGAAGAAAAACCAGCTATTGCGACTACATGTTCTTGTGGAAAAGTTTTGTATTTTGACCGCATTGCCCATTGACTTGCATTGAAAAAGTGGCCTGCAAGACCTATAATGGCTGCACTGGTGCCAGACAGCAATGCTCTCAACAAGACCAGGAAGTGAGCTTCAACAGCGAAGCCCGGTTTTGGCCCCTTGGTTACAGCTTCTGATCTGCACACTCCCTCTTGTGGCCCTTATTCTCACTGCAGTTTCTGGGTGCCCTCACCCCTCAGGGAAACGAGAGCTCTTTCTGTCGGGACCAGACACTTTCAGTGTGGGCCAGATTACATGGTTGTCCTGGGCTGTATCCACGGTAAACATCAGCACCAGGCCACGCCGTTAAACAGCCTCGCTCTTTTATGAAGCTGAGGGCCTCCTCAACCAAGCACATTTTATCCCCCTTGCGTTTGTGTTTACTAAGTGACAAAAACTATTTGGGAGTGTTTTAGGTTTAGCTAGAGGGCGGCGGACGGGGACGGACCCGGGCGCATGACTCAGCGGCGGAAACGCGACATGTCTCCTCTGTAGGGGGAAAACATCCTTTCCTCTAGACTGTGAGGGTAAACATGATGTCAGCCCCCCAGGTGGATCTGTGCCATAATGCACACACATTCTGGCTTAACCCCCTCTGTCAGCAGCAAGTCATTATGTACAAATATACAAAGGCATATATTTATGTACAAATACACAAAAGTAAACAATCTCCGGAGAGAGGAAACCTAATGCGCATAGTTTACTTTTATTTATTTTATGATGTAGGGGTTCATTACAGTATCTTTCCCTTGTCCGTTCAATAGCACTTGAATATTCAAATTATTTAGCACACACCTGGGTCCATAGAGAAATAAATGTACACAGGTTACATTCAGCATGCTACTTTACTGCTGAACATTGTGATTAAATAAATTCAAATTCAATATTTTGTTCAAGGGGACAACACACCTTGGATTTAAAACCTGCAACCTTCTGACAGAGCCTGCTGGGGTACCCAACCCGCATCCTGGAGAGCTGCAGGGTCTGCTGGGGTCCCCAACCCTGGTCCTGGAGAGCCGTAGGGTCTGCTGGCGTCTGTTAGTTTTCTTTGTAACTCAGGACTTAACTGATCGATTAAAGCACACATTTAACTCGCCTTACCTGAATTTGTTTCTGATTTCAAGGTGAAAGTTAAAACCAGGCCTGTTCTGGCCCAGGATTGGTCACTCCCTCCCCCGCACACATTTCACAAATGTCCTATCATCTCAGGTCACTGCACTGAAGGCAGGTTATTTATTGTTTACTAATAACAAGAAACCACGTTTTAATTGAGGTCCTGGAGAGCCACAGGGTCTGCTCATTTTAGTGTTAACGATTCTAAACCCAGGAATCCATGTGTATTAAGTGTAACCTAAGTGTCTAGTAACAATGAAAACCTGCAGACCCTGTGGGTCGTCTTTACGTTTCTATGCTGACATACAGGATAGTGGTGCGGTGTATCAGGAGAATTTCACAGACTAAATAAAGTGTAATTCCCTGACGTCCGCTGGCTGTTACTGACTAAATGAGACAATCTACAGTGCTGCAGGGGTAACTTGTCATGACCGTGTGGGCCAATGCCAGCACAAGCACACCCTCATAAAGGCCGGTGTTTTTAATGGGTTGTAGCCTATACATGGTAGACCTATCAATGGTTTGTATGTCAGTAGATGATCAATAGGTGTAGCTAACATTAATTTAAAAACATGGAAATTGCAAGATAGCTACAGTAGCCTAGTGACATGGAGGTGATTGAAGCAAATGTTACTTAAGCCCCTTTACAAATTAAATAGCACATGGAGAGCTGCCACCACTTTCTGTGTGTATGCGGGTTATGTACTGTGTGTGTGCTATAGCAATCTGCCGTGCTTCCATCCGCATATGGCGAGGTAGCAAAAGTTAATTTAGTCAACGTACAGTAGTTTAATTTATTTTCCGAGGGGCACTTGCATATGTCAGTGCTGGCTGGTTTCCTAGCTACACTTCAGTAGTAAAATTTTTCTTTTTAACCCAACTGAGCTGAAGTTAGCAAGCTAGCTAGCCAAGTAGCTGGTTCAATGAAGCTCTGTAGCTAGGTAGCCAGCCAGCTGTGTGAATGAAAAACAAACGTGGCTATGTAGTTGGCTACACCATGTTTTGGGTAATGTTGACAGTGACAAATTGAGTCTGCGGTTTTATGGCCTGCATGTAGCTATCTGAGTCATGAAACGAGATTATGAGGGGTTTGGATGTGAAATGATAAGAGATTGAATTTCAGAAATATAAATGACCTTCCCAACATTTACATTTTTTGGCAATTATTACTTAGCAAGCTAGTTTCCACAAAAAACAAAGATGGCAATGAGAAAGTAAAAAAAACAAACCAGCACATAGTCAAGCCGGAAAGTCTGCACACCCCTTTCACCTTCTCCACGTTTTATTATGTTACAGACTTATACTACAATAGATTGAGTTCATTTTTTGTCTCAAAGTTCTACATAAAATAGCCCATAATGACAAAGTGAAAACAGGTTTTTAGACATTTGTGCTAATTTATTAAAAATCAAAATGGAAAATATCATATGTACACAAATGTGCACACCCTTTGATATGACACCCAACAGTGCATTTTGTTTCCACCGATACTGCTTGAGATGTTTCTACAACTTAATTGGAGTCCACCTGTGTTAAATTCAATTGATTGGACATGATTGGGGATTGCCAACACCTGCCTATATAAGGTCCCACAGTTGACAGTGCATGTCAAAGCAAACTCCAAGCCATGGGGTCAAAGGAATTATCTGCAGACCTCAGAAACAGGATTGTGTCAAGGCATAGATCTGGAGAAGGGTACGGAAAAATCTCTGCAGGTCCCAAAGAGCACAGTGGCCACCATCATTCGTAAATGGAAGAAGTTTGGAACCACCAAGAATCTACCTAGACCTGGCCGCCCGTCCAAACTGAGCAATCGGGGAAGACGGCCCTTGGCCAGGGAGGTGAGCAGGAACCCGAGGGTCACTCTGACAGAGCTCCAGTGTATCCTTGTGGAGATGGGAGAACCTTTCAGAAGATCAACCAACCAGGCAGCACTCCATCAATCAGGCCTTTATGGTAGAGTGGCCAGATGGAAGCCCCTCCTTAGTAAAAGGCACATCACAGCCCGCTTGGAGTTTGCCAAAAGGCACCTAGAGGACTCTCAAACCATGAGAATCAAGATTCTCTGGTCTGATGAAACCAAAATTGAACTTTTTGGCCTGAATACCAAACGTCACATCTGGAGGAAACCAGGCACTGCTCATCACCTGGCTAATACCATCCCTACAGTGAAGCATGGCGGTGGCAGCATCATGATGTGGGGATGTTTTTCAGCAGCGGGAACGGGGCGACTAGTCCTGATAGAGGGAAAGATGAATGCAGCTAAGTACACCGAGATCCTTGAAGAAAACCTGCTCCAGAGCGCTCTGGACCTCAGACTGGGGCGAAGGTTTACCTTCCAACATGACAACGACCCGAAGCACACAGCCAAGAGAACAAAGGAGTGGCTTCGGAGAAAGTCTGTGCATGTCCTTGAGTGGCCCAGCCAGAGCCCAGACCTGAATCCAATTGAACATCTGTGGAAAGAGCTGAAAATGGCTGTGTACCGACGCTCCCCATCCAACCTGATGGAGCTTGCAAGTATATGCCAAGAGGAATGGGCAAAAATGTCCAGAAACAAGTGTGCCAAGCTCGTAGCTTCTTTCCCAAGACGCCTTGAAGCTGTAATCGCTGCCAAAGGTGCAGCAACCAAGTATTAGGCTAAGGGTGTGTACAGATATGTAACCCCTAAATAACCTATTTTTGTCAGTAAAATAAAATTGCATATTTTCTAAAAACCTGTTTTCACTTTGTCATTATTGGCTATTGTGTGTAGATGTTTGAGGCAAAAAATGAACTCAATCTATTGTAGTATAAGTCTACAATGATCAGTTCGTTGTCATTGGCAGACGGAGCTAAATCTCCAAAGGTACAGAAGTAAATGTTCTCTGAGAGTCTATGGTAATTTCTGTAGGAAACAATGAAAAGTTCCAACCTCTCGGTGCTGTCGGTGCTGTATAGGTATGGGGCATTGAGGTTTCTCAATCATGTATATGTCTGGCCACTAAACAGGGACCATTTTGTGGTATCTTGGCTATTCCACAGGGACCTGGAAGATATTCACCGGTTGGTAGGGTAGGTTTACTAGATAATTTGCTTGATCTTGGAAGTTTAGTTGCTTTGTGTATTCACTCAGCCTGCTTTCCGACTTTGTTTTCTTGCCAAAATGTGCACGCATTTTTGTTACGTTATTATTGTTTACAAACTTTGAAGGGGTCTATTAAAGCCTCTTTAAATAATTCTCAAAATTGTGATGGGCAAGTTTTCATTCGGTGTTAAGTTATATGTACAACTACTTAAATTCATTTTTATTTGATTATTCTATTATTGACAGTTATCAAATCATAAATATAACCTAGAAGAGGATTTTATTCACTGATATATTTCCAAAAGCCAGTGTTGGGAAAATATCAAACTACTACTAGCTACTTCACAATGAAACAAAGTACCAGTGTTAAAGGATTAACTGATTGCCAAGAAACAAAACTTCCCAGCTTCACTTGTTGATCTTCAACCAGATTTCTGACTTCTGTTGCAATTGCACCACTTCATTTTTATTTGTTCTTTACAAGAAATGAATGTATCAAGTCCCGCAAGCACCATATTTTATAATGCGAAGGACTTTTATGGAAGCACTTCTATTAACCCTTTCTCGAGAACCACCTTTTTTGAATACAAGCCCGAAAATAAAATGGTTACTCTTCTTGAACCCATTTGAGTACAGGCATAATCCTGGTCTCTTCTGTAAAGTAACCCTTGGTAGTGTGTTTTCCCATACTATGGGCTCTATCTTGGCGATCTTGGTGCTTGGTCTAAGCGCATGGCGTAAAGTCCATTTAGGGCGTGTCCAAGTCCACTTTTGCTATTTTAAAAGCCAATAGCTTCCGTCTCACCTTAGAAAATGCCAAATTAGCCTGCTTGTTTAGCGAATTTCGTTTGATTATGCAATGAAGCGATGAACTCATGTTCAAGCTTCATCCGAAGTTCATTACCTGCATTCTAATTTTGATTAATAAAATAAATAACGTCATTTTGCCTTAATGATGACAATAAATGCAATAAAGCTGTCAGGTTGGCAACCCATAGGTTCACGCATATTTTCCTGCTTATGGAAATGTGACCAACCTGTTTTACTGGTAGTGTAATGCTTTAAAACAATTTTCCCAGGAAGACTGTTAAAAGTGCGATTTACAGCAGGGGAAACAGACCTGCTCCTGTAAAGCGCACATGCAGATAATGGTATTAAAATTAATTGTGAATTAATTGTAACGTGCTGCAAATTTGTTTTCGTTTCTAATTAGACACTTAGTTCTCTTTAAAATCTTTTGTTCAGTTATGGAATAACAGGTGAAATCAGCGAGGTTTTAATAAGCTGAGGGTTATTAAAAAAGCTGAGCTAATTAAAAAAATATGAAGGACGAAGAATAGCTAAGGTTACAATTCAGTTAACATGGTGACATTTATCTCCGCTTTTTAACCATAGGCTATCGAAAAAACATTATGCACAGTGAATCCGCTGTAGACTAGGCTATTTAAAAAAACAATAAAAGCAATATTCACTGGACAAGGTTTTGAACTTTTTTCAGTCACAAACCATTCTATTTAATTACAGGCTGTATTCCTAGATAAACAGAGCTGTATTGTAATGTTATCTGAAGCGAATTTTCAGAACTGAAATGTCCGTCTATTGCAGTGCGCGAGTTTTCCATTGAATGACAATTCACACATTAGGTGTAAATGCGCATTATGCTTGATATAGGTGTTATCAGCTCCTTTTTAATGGATAGCCATTGTCCCGTAGCATCGCACATCGCCTGGATGTTGATGGAGTGGGCTGAGAGCAATGTAATGTGGCATTCCCCTTCGCTGAGGGATAGGTATGTGGACCTATGGAACCTTTTATTATTATGCATTTTTGATATAGCCTACACAATAATAATATTTCACATTGTGATCTAGATATTTTAGTCATGCTTGTACGCGCCCCTGTGTGTAACAGACAGGAGGGTACGCGCATTGTGCACACGCCTATGTATATGCGCCGTTAAAATAACATGTAAACAACTGCGACATGACTTTAGACCAGGTTTGTGGTGGTTCTAGCGCAAGCGCTTTCTGCTGGCTCAAGATAGCAATACGCCGAAAAGAATTCTGGCCACTCCTCATCTTAAGACCAACATGCCCAGTTCACTTGTAATGGGCGCAAGAATACATGGTATTTAAACGGCGTGAACGTAAGGCGTTATAATGAACCATGCGCCGGGTGTAAGATAGCAAAGACACTTGCGTTTGGGTTAGCGCCGGGTGTAAGATAGGGCCCTATAAGTTTTACTGAAACAAAGTAACAACAGCGCATACACAGTAGAAGTGAAGCTTTTTTTTTTTTCCTCGCCTAAAAAAATTTGTTTTTTTGCCAGGATAAGGATACCAACCATTATTCGTGTCGTCTGTGGATCTCCGTGGAACACATAAACTCGGATAAAGTTCGGAAAACATAAAGTTCGGAAACGTTATTTCGGTCGATTATTCCTCCCCTTTAATAATACCAATTGGTATTGTATTTTATATCGTTGGAAAGCCTGATTAGTCACCTTTACAACGAGGTACAACTTGTAAGGATCATGCATTCGTGGAATGAGCAACACAGCCAACCGTGTGGGTAGCGGCCCAAAAAAATGTGCCAAAATCCCCTGCAATAATCTCAATGCAGTGAGATATCGGAATGAGATTCTGGAGCCAGTGGCGATCCAATATCTCCAGAATCTGGGACCTAACTCCATCCTCCAGGATGACAACGCTCGCCCCCACAGAGCCAGGATCATCACAGAGTACCTCCAGAATTTGGGAGTGGAGAGGATGGAATGGCCTGCCGTGAGTCCAGACCTCAACCCAATTGAACACCTGTGGGATCAGCTTAGGCGTGCTGTACGTGCCAGAGTGACCAACGCAACCATGTTGGCTGACTTGCGGCAAATCCTGGTTGAGGAATGGGATGCCATCCCACAGCAGTGTGTGACCAGGCTGGTGACCAGCATGAGGAGGAGGTGCCAAGCTGTTGTGACTGCGTATGGATCTTCCACACGCTACTGAGGTCCCTGACAGTGTAAAATTAATAAAGTGTAAAAATGGCCAATATGTGTTGTTTTTTCCTTATTACTGTGGGACAGTGCAATCATCCAATCCACCAAGCAACTCAAAACGAGAGTGAATACCAACAGAAGAATATTGCAGGGGATTTTGGCACATTTTTTTGGGCCGCTACCCACACGGTTAGCTGTGTTGCTCATTTCACGAATGCATGATCCTTACAAGTTGTACCTCGTTGTAAAGGTGACTAATCAGGCTTTCCAGCGATATAAAATACAATACCAATTGGTATTATTAAAGGGGAGGAATAATCGACCGAAATAACATTTCCAAACTTTTTTTGAGGAGTTTAGAATCATCGTTTTGATTGAGCCTGTTTTGTAGCATTTTACAAAATAAGGAACCGTTGTCGCTATAACATTGGGATCGTAAAATAGTTTATAGGTATTGAATAGTGTGTTTTAACGCTTTCAAACAGTATATTGTGTAACCAAATTAATAAAAAATGTCATTGAATGCAAATAAACAAAACCAATTCTGGTGCTAGTTGAGCGGTTAAAATGGTGTTTAAAATGTCTTGTCATGTTTACATAGATGCACACTTATTAACAAAAATGGGTAAAACCTGTAGAAATCTGTAATTTGATAACATTATACAAAAGAAAAAAAAAAAACCCCAGAAAAAAAGAAACCATCAAATCTGAAAATGTGAAAAAATGAAATGGATTTTATGAGGCCCTACACATATAAATTTCCAGAGTTAAACATTGCAGTGTACTGCCAAGCCCAGAAACTGAACATTTCCCAGGGTCGACCTGAACGTTACTCAAACTCTTCAACGATAGGACAACTTATCTTCAACGCTTATTTTATTTTTAAGAAAGTTTGGTTAGATACCTTCATTTGCTATCAGGAAGTGCTAGCACTTTGCACAAGGGTAAAAAGCCCATGTCCTTAACAATCACACCACTCTTTGTTTTTTGTTTTTTTGCATTCAGAATTATTTTAGTCCAGAAAAGGACTAGATGAAGAGTAATATAGCACACAGCTTCATACTAGCTGCAAGCACAACGAGCACGCAGGTGTATCGTTGTTAATCTTACCAGTTTAGTTCAGTGCCTTTGGTCCAGGTCATAAAATGCAGATTCCAACACATTAGATGCATTACATAAAATGTCAAGTCATTACAAGTGAGACAATCATGTCTTCTTCTTGTAAATACCGGTTTAATATCCAATAGTCTTTTAAACCATCAAAATTGAACCCCTTGTGAAAATTGTAACATTGGTTATGCATAGTCTGGTTTTGAGAAAAGCTCTGTCATGAAGTAAAATGTGGTGTTTATAAAACACAGCAGCCACCAGTACAAGGTCAGTTTACTTATGTATTATTTTAATAGTCCCCACAGTTTAAAACATATTAAAATTGCTATTAGCAAGCACAGTTAACTCAAATGTAGCAGCAGAATGGGAATTAAGTACTTGAAAAGGCTTGAAGCCTAACATTTATGGATGAAGAACATTTACCAACAAAAATTTTGTTTAAATACTATATATTTTACATAATATATTCACATAACATATTGCCCTCTCTATACACTGGAAATGTTTATATCTTCCTTTCAATAACTTACACTTTTTTTGTAAAATACTTTTGGTGCAGTTCATAGCTCCTTTCAGTGTTCCACATGTCAAAATGGCACATTATGTAAGAGGATAACAACATTACTGCTAAATGGAAATCACCTTCAGCAAGGTTACCAAACGAGAAAAGGACAACAACAAAAAAAAACGCACAGTTCAGCATGACTTTGCTTTTTTGTACATAAGCATTGCATTGTTTTGTGTTTGTCATTGGCATAAAGCGCAAATAATGAGTCGTCAGTTTTCGGTCCAATGTGGGTTGAGCTCCCTCTCTCTGGAATGACAGACAACCTGCAGGTTTTTGTTCAAATTCAGCCCATATTTCTAGATTCAAGGTTCCCAGATAGAGAATCATTTTTAAGTGCAAGATTTCAGACTGACTATTTTCAGTGTTGCTAGTGAAATGACCAGAAAGCCAGGTAATTCTGATTATACACATTTGTTCTGACCACGCGTTGTGATTGGCCGTGACGCATGATGAGTGCTGATATACAGTATAACATCACTCAGACCTCATCACCAGCCAGGATCACTCCACTTTGTTTACATTCCAATTTATACATTGTTGAAAAAAAACAATATACAGTAACAGCACTCCCTCTAGTGTGATATTGCTTAAACATGTGATTGCAGTAAAAAAAAATGCAAACTGACCGGTGCAACTTTCCAAATATAGTGTATTTGCTTGGACTCCCACTTGCATGTGTTCTTAGTAACAGATTACAGTCTTTAATGCCTTTTGACTGGACAAGCCAAATTGATCGCAAAGTCCCACTGACATTGCTAGCCCTGGTATTAAACAAATCAAGCTAGAAAGTTAGTGAGAAATACATGCATATTTGATAGTTGCAAAATAACAAAAAGTAAGAATTTTTCAAGACATCACACAAACAGTGTAATGTCTTTACCAAGACTTTCCAAAGCAAACATTTTCAAGGAGTTTCAAGAAAACCCCGTTAACTGGAGCACTTATAATGCTTAATTTGCCGTCATTCATGGACAGGAAAACCTGCAGGACTATGGCATTCCAGGAACAGGAATTCCTACCGCTGAAATAACCTAGGGACACACAGAAACAGGAATGTGTATGCGTGTGTGTGTGTGTGTGTGTGTGTGTGTGTGTGTGTGTGTGTGGGGGGGTGTGTGTGTGGGGGTGGGGGTGTGCGTGTGCATGTATACACACCATGCGAGATCATGCGCAGTCCTCTGTGCGTTTTCACACCTTACATCTGGAATGACTAAGAGCGTTCGAGGCAAGTCGTGTTCCACCTCCCGCCGATTAACTTAGAAATTAAGAGCGAGCCTTTTTCCCACGTGCTCTTGTGAACCCATAAGTTTTCTGGGGTGGACGCAAATATCCCCAGCACACCCTTCAGGCATCGGACAAGAAGACAGGGCCAAAAGGAAAGGGGAAGACAGGCAACACGGCGGGGGAAGACATTAAGCGAGGACCGGAGAACGGCCTGCAGTTACACCCCGACCCATTCTACGGTCTGGGAATTACATTAAAGAAAGGAACGGAAGTCAATCACACTGAATTCCATTTCCCCATTCCCAAAAATAAAGGGACCCAAATGCTGAAGGGATCATTGGAAATGGCACCGCAGAGAAAATGCATAACTTATGACAGCCATTCTACATGAACATATACTGTTATAACACTGCTAGCACTCCCCTAGGATAAAAACAGCAATATCTACCCAATCTGTACACCAATACAACAGGTAACATGGCCCTATTTACTTATACTATTATAACTTAAGGCCCTTTTTAAGGGGTATCCACAAGACAGTTCCAGATAAACTTTGACTGATCTTTCCTACATTAGTTTAAAAATAACCCATTAAACTGAGAGTCTCCTTCAGTCATTTTTCGGCAGAGTATATTTTAAATAACGACGGGCGGATGATAGAGTTTATTGTTATCATTCCATTCTATACAATTAAGCTAATTTTTACTCCCGATTACCTTCTTGCAACTATGTCGTTTTAAACAAATCCGGTTTAAGCTCACTTGTCTTTTGAATTGTGCGACGTAAGACTCAGTTCTTTGTTGTGGTAATGGAACAGAATTGAGAAGATGGCTTTGAGTTTATCTTTTTATGCTGTTTTTTTCCCCGCTTTTTTTTTTTTTTTTTGCGATGCTGGCGCGCCGGAACCCTCCCGTTGAAAGCCGCTCCTGCCCCCTGCTGTTCACCTTGGTGCGCTGCATGTTGCATTTCCGGCTCTCAGAGCAGTTTCAGGCTCCCGGTCACGTTGCTGACCAGTTCCTCTTCTCCAATCAGAGCCAGGACAGTGCGAGACCCAGGCTCCACCTACCCAGGGACGCAAGAGTTATTTACACAAATCTGCAGGGCATTTGTCACCATCAAATCACAACTATCAGCTGCATAGCAGTTGAAGCAGCAACTGTAGCAAATTATGTAGCCAACACATATAAAATATTTTTTGAACCGTCAAACATTTAGACAGTGATGATCTGCTTTCTTGTGACACCTCTACAGAGAGATCTTCCAGCTTGAGCAAACCTACATGACTAATCACGTAATGCACTAAATTCACATCGCAGGAGGAACAGCAACTTCGGTAAAGAGAACCGTACGGAACAGAACTAGGTGGCAGTGCTATACAACGTTTAGGGAACGGAGTTTGCAGGTTCAAACGCTGATGGGGCACTGCTATTATACCCTTTAGAAGAGTACTTAACCTGAAGTAATTGTCCAGTTGTATGAATTGAACTGTATATAAAATATGCAAGCTGTGCAAGTCGCTCTGGATACGAGTGTTGGTTAAACGCCTAAAATGTAACACAAGAACTGACAAAACAGCAATAAATGGGTATGACATTGAAGAGAGGTGCCCACCTGACTCTGCCCAGCATCCTGAACCAGGTAAGTGGGTAAGCTGAGACTCATGGCCAAAGCCTGCAGCTCCAGTAGGTGTGCCATGTTAATGCCCTGCATCACCACCTTCTGAGCCCTGCAGACAGAGGAAGCCGATCATATTTCTATTACAGTAAAATCCGCTTAACTGCATAACAGATTATCGCATACAGTGCACTCCAAAATTGTTAGGACAGTGACACATTTTTTTGTTGTTTTGGCTCTATTTTTCCATAGAGTTAAATAGGTCAATATGAATCAGGAGAAACAACCCTTAAAGTGATCCATGTCTACTGCATATCTGGCAGCAGAGTGAAGGTTTGAGGCTCGTTTGATACCTCAGACCATTGATGGCATTCAGCCATTTAGCCAACCATGGGTTCCATACTATTCCCGATACTTTACGTTACCCACGAATGTAGTGCCGGCACTGGTCGACTACAACAACAAAGAAGAGCAACAAGTTGCAATGGCCACGTTCGCACCGCCACCGTAATTCCACAGAGAATACAGGTCAGCACAAAGTAAAGGATTCAACGATAGTTTGACTTCAAAAATGATGGTGTAAACACTCAAAATAACCCCGATAGACTGTCGCCGTATTTTATTTGCTTTGAGTGCACTGTGGAGTGTTTAAGTGCATTTGGTAGTGGATGCTACCGGTTACCTTAGAGTTGCGCATGTCCAAAAGAAGGGACAGCATGGAATTAGCTGAAAATGGTTTCTATCAATCACCTACATCATGGGTAAGTTGTAATTGAGACATTATGTCCAAAATTCCGAACTATCCCTTTAAGATAAAAAACATTGATATCAGTGTTATATACACCTAAATATGTTGCCTAATCAGTCATTCTTGTACCTCAATAAAACATCACTTGTCCCTGTACTCTACAGTATGTATACTTTTGTCCTGGGATAGCATTTTTCTGTATTTTAAAATTTTCCTATTCATAATGACTCCAAGGAAATTTTAACCTTAATCTACCACATATCAGCGCACAGTAAATTGGAATGAGCATTTGTCATGCCCTAAGAGACAAGTATATACGCCATAATGTACTATTGGATAAAAAAGCCGACAATTAAACCAGAATGAACTGTAATGAATGAGACAGGCTTACAGGGCATGGGGGTATTGCGCAACGTTTCAGATAGTGTAATAGCGGTATAAAGTCGTATATTTCTCAAACCGATTGTACCAGACAATAAATGACCACTGAATTTTGAAAGGAATATCTCGATGTGTAAAACCGATGGTAGGATTGTATATTTATTTCACATTTAGTAGCATATATTGCTAGTAGAATACATGGTAGAATGAGACAGTACTTTCACAGTTTATTTTGCATTTGAGTGAGCAGGGCTTTTCACAGGTTTTCTGGCATACGATCAGGCTATTGTTGGGTTTATCTCGTTGCTATGACGTTATTCTAATTTATATGATGAATAAATATATTTATGAACTCAAACATAGACGCTATTGTCCAGTATGTCACGCATGGGTAGGTATAGACTAGGCGGGGCGTTGCTTGTTAAATTGACTTGCTACGGGGAAATAGTGACACTTAGAAACTCTGTATTCAGCAGAAATCGTCACAAACCGTCTGCCAATAAAGTTAAAACACAGATTTTGTGATTTCCACAAATAGTTTGACTGCAGTAGCAACAAATGTCTCATTGAGCAAAAAGGTCCTGCCGGCATCACCTTCTACGCAAAGGAGTCAATCTAGTCCCACCCCCCAATTCCCATAGAGATTCATTTAGCTTGTAAGAGTACCTGAAAATAATATATCAAGAGTCAAGTTTTTGATGTTGTTGGGTCACAGACATCAGGAAGTCATGGCATGCAAAGGATATGCAACCAAATATTAAATATGATGACTTTATTTACAAACCTCAATTCCAAAAAAGTGTATAAAATGTAAATAAATTGGGACAGGGGCATGTTTACCACTGTGTTACATCACCATTCCTTTTAAAAACACTGAGGACACAACTTGTTGTAGTTTTGAAAGTGGAATTTTTTTTCCATTCTTGCTTGATATAAGACTTCAGCTGCTCAACAGTCCAGGGTCTCCATTGTCATATTTTGCGCTTTATAATACGCCACACATTTTCAATGGGAGATGGGTCTGGACTGCAGGCAGGCCAGTCTAGCACCCGCGCACTCTGACGAAGCCACAATGTTGTAACACATGCAGAATGTGGCTTGCCATTGCTGAAATGAGCAGGGACATCCCTGAAAAAGATGTTGTCTAGTATATGTTGCTCCAAAATGTATATTTACCCTTCAGCATTAATGGTGCCATTAATGCAAGTTACCCACGCCATGGGAACTAACACACCCCCATACCATGACAGACTAGGGATGGGAATCGTTAGATTTTATTGATACCGATGCCATTATCGATTCTGCTTATCGATCCGATCCTTTATCGATTCCTTAAATATGACTTTCTCCCAGGCTATTAAAAGACCAACTATTACTATCGGGTGGTCATCTAAAATGGATTCAATGACATAATATAAAGTATAAAGCATTCGTTTTTCATTCATGTCTCTTAGTCACATCATGGAAAATATTTATCTGCTATATTTATGCCTGAATATCTTTATATATATATATTATATATATATTATACATATATTTATTCTGGCAGAGCAGTCAGAATTGTATAATTCTGTAAATTGAAATGGCATTATGTCATTTGGCTTGATCAATACAAGTGCTTAAAAATATCAAAGAAAATAAGAGACACCGGAAAATAATGAAAAAGGACGCAAGAAGAGAGGATAAATTATCAGTTTAACATTATGTCAAATGTTTAAAATATCATTGTTTAACCTCTACTCTGTGATTAGGATATTTAGGAGTTTCATTCTCTAACAAAGATCGCAAACTTTACTTATCAGTTAGTTACGCTCCTAGGCGTGTCTCATAAAGCTGCACCATAATATTTGCGTTGGTTTCTGTATTATCAGAACAGTTTCAACTGTCACCATTCTCCCCCTATCTCATTTAGCCTATACATTTACATGAAGAAAGATGAGATCTTTAACGTTACCTGACCATTTTTTGTAGGCAAGCTGGCTCCTCTTATTAGCTGAAGATGACGAAGATTGAAGATTAACATTTTGCTAATTTAGGTTAGTTATTTGCTTTGCAAATCAAGGCTACTCATCTGTGCATGGCCAAGCAGGCAATCGTTGTCAGGTTAGTCTACCGACAATCAAAACACTGTAGTTTTACACTTGTAGTTGGTTATGGGCTCCAGAGAAGTCCACACACTCCACAAATCTGTTGAATAGTTGATCATTTCCGAAGACGGATCACAAAATGGAGAGCTTACGCGAACACATTTTTTATTGATTTTTAAATGATAGTTGATAGATAGAATCGATAAGAGAATTGATAAGCTCGAAGGCGTACGATTCCGAGGAATCTGACAACTTGGAACCGGTTCTCGATTCCAACCTCTATGACAGACACCGGCTTTTGAACCTTGTGTTGGTAACAATCAGGATGGTCCTTTTCCTGCTTGGCCCGGAGAACACAACGTCCATTATTTCCAAAAACAATTTGAAAGGTGGACTCTTCCACTTTGCGTCAGTCCATCTCAGATGAGCGGCCGTTATTGCAATCGATAATTATCGTTGCGATATATCGCCCAGCCCTAAGTAGTCCGTCCCTTATACAGAAAGGTGAGGTATGGATGCATGCTATCCGCCCATACACACTCTGATATTTATTCCCTAATGCCCTGCTCCCAGGCTGTTTTAGTGTTGGCCCAATTAACGGGGTTTGTGTGCTTTACACCACAGATTCTATACACTAACCACATGGTCAGCTTTGTACTCTAAAAATCGGAACAAGTGAGGCAACTTAAATATTAATGAAGGGGTATGGCCAAGGACAATGTGGAAAGAACACAAGAGCTGACCATTCTATGCTATAGAAAAACTATTCAGATGCAGAGTTTCAGCAGGACTTTCAAATCGTTGCTTACGCTTGGTGGCTGTTTATTCCGTCCCTAAGCCTGGTGACCTACTAAGAAACACTGGTAAAGAGTCAGATCAACTCAGTTTTCCTCACCATTTTTCCCCTCACTCAGTTATTCCTCACCAGTATTGGCAAGAAAGTCACCCCATTATGTTAAATGCACGAGTTGTTCCTGGTTTTTATCGTAGTAGTCGGGAGATAAAGGCAGCTCTGTGTGAGTTTGAGGCGAGGGAAGCACTGAAACAGCCATGTACACGCTGTCTCCAGATAAAGTTTCAAAGATAACAACATTGGTCTGTTGCGCTGACTTGCTCGACTGACGCAGACAAATATCAACATAAAAATAATGACAAACCACCAAGAGCATAAATGCAGATGCATGTGTACTTTCCTCATTACACAGGAGTGTAGTTCTACATCATCACGAGTAATGCTTGTCACCCTTTTAGGGGCGCTACCCTGTAAAACTGGATGTTGACATCATGCTCTGAATGTTTGCTTTATCATCTGCAGGATTTCTGTTTTTGGTTGAGTTTTCCCAGCAGCCCTTACCCAGTGCGTTCCCACTTCCACGCCATCTCCCTCCAGCTGTTCTTCTCCTGCAGCGCCTGGTACAGCCCCACAGCGGCGTGCCCAACCTGTGCTGCCACCTGCTCGCAAACAAGCACGCATCTGAACTCCGCTGCTCTCACTTCACACAACAAGCATGCATTCCAATCTCACTTAAGACAACAAGCATGCATTCCAATCTCACTTAAGACAACAAGCATGCATCTGCATTCCAATCTCACTTCACACAACAAGCATGCATCTGCATTCCAATCTCACTTCACACAACAAGCATGCATCTGCATTCCAATCTCACTTAAGACAACAAGCATGCATCTGCATTCCAATCTCACTTAAGACAACAAGCATGCATCTGCATTCCAATCTCACTTCACACAACAAGCATGCATCTGCATTCCAATCTCACTTAAGACAACAAGCATGCATCTGCATTCCAATCTCACTTAAGACAACAAGCATGCATTTGCATTCCAATCTCACTTCACACAACAAGCATGCATCTGCATTCCAATCTCACTTCACACAACAAGCATGCATCTGCATTCCAATCTCACTTAAGACAACAAGCATGCATCTGCATTCCAATCTCACTTCACACAACAAGCATGCATCTGCATTCCAATCTCACTTCACACAACAAGCATGCATCTGCATTCCAATCTCACTTAAGACAACAAGCATGCATCTGCATTCCAATCTCACTTAAGACAACAAGCATGCATCTGCATTCCAATCTCACTTCACACAACAAGCATGCATCTGCATTCCAATCTCACTTAAGACAACAAGCATGCATCTGCATTCCAATCTCACTTAAGACAACAAGCATGCATTTGCATTCCAATCTCACTTCACACAACAAGCATGCATCTGCATTCCAATCTCACTTCACACAACAAGCATGCATCTGCATTCCAATCTCACTTAAGACAACAAGCATGCATCTGCATTCCAATCTCACTTAAGACAACAAGCATGCATCTGCATTCCAATCTCACTTCACACAACAAGCATGCATCTGCATTCCAATCTCACTTAAGACAACAAGCATGCATCTGCATTCCAATCTCACTTCACACAACAAGTATGCATCTGCATTCTGCTCTCACTTCACACAACAAGCATGCATCTGCATTCCAATCTCACTTAAGACAACAAGCATGCATCTGCATTCTGCTCTCACTTCACACAACAAGCATGCATCTGCATTCCAATCTCACTTAAAGGGATAGTTCGGAATTTTGGACATAATGTCTCAATTACGACTTACCCATGATGTAGTTGATTGATGGAAACCATTTTCAGATAATTCCATGCTGTCCCTTCTTTTGGACATACACACATTGCTAATGCTAGCGCAACTCTGAGGTATCCAGTAGCATCCACTACCAAACGCACTTAAACACTCCACAGTGCACCCAAAGCAAATAAAATACGACGACAGTCTATCGGGGTTATTTTCAGTGATTATACCATAATTTTTCAAATCAAACTATACGTTGAATCCAAGGGGCCAAGACTGGGCTTTCGTTTTGAAGCTCACTTCCTGGTTGGGCTGGGAGCGGCCATTGTGCCGTTGCTCACTAGCGCCACTGCGGTTGGCTCCAGTATAGGTCTTTCCCCATGTAAGTCAATGGCAGCAATGTGGTCAAAATACTCAGTCAATAAATTTTTTACACAAAAACATGTAATTGCAATAGGTGCCTTTCCTTCATCTAATGCCTGTGCATGTGCTGATTTTTTTAAATATTGTGTCGTTTGGACAGGGTATTAACATTTGTTCAGGACCAATCAGAGGGACAGGTTGAGTCCTGGTATCACTGGCATAGATTGGTTCTATATGGTTCTCACTGCCCTCACTCGGAGGGGCGGGACCTATTTTTATACAGTCTATGCTTGGGACAGGGAGACACGCTGTATTTTTGAGTGGAAGTCGATGGAGAACATTCCTTAGTAGCCTACCGTGAACAAGCTGTTGTTTTGTGGACGCAGTTCGTAGCATAATAAATTGAATGCCTTACCCACTCATCTTCAACATGTTTGTCATCACATATTCATTTTGGTTGGAGCGAGCTATGATGTGTCTACTACGAAAAAAAATACTGTTTCGTAAGATGAGACAGAAGGGGATGTTGCAGCTACACTACAGGCCCAGTGTCTCGCAGCAAGCAGCCAAACTATGGGTTAAGTATCTCAAATCAATTGCTCCATACCTGTATAACCTTATCAATTTAGATATTAATTTAGCTATTCCAACCGCTCCCGTAGCCTACGCAATAGCTGTCAAGTAATGTCAAGTAATCCTTGCTGGCTGGCCATATAAGTTCGCTAGCTACCGTGATTGCCTAGCTAACGTTACTAACATTAGCCAGCTGCTCTAGCTAGAAATCTAACTGGACATTTCTACACCTGGATCATTTTAGGTGCCAAAAATTACGAAAATGTGGGGAATAGAGCCAACGTGTTAGCGGTATGTTTGTACTGACTCAATACAGGGATGTTTAAAATAAAACCAATAATTTATCGGAAAAGAATACGGAGTCTGCGTTTGTAAATGTTTGCAATGTTTGTGATTAGGTTACAGGATGCAGATGAAAGTTAATGCCAGCTACGATGTAGCTACTGTGCTTTTAGCTAGCGTGTGAACCCACTAACCTTAATCCCCAATTTATCTGGAAGAGTTTTCAGAACGGGGTTTCATGCTGCGGCAAACCGTGACGGACTGCTCTGCCACAGTCGAGTTAATTAGCGGTTAGCAATGGTGGTGATGCATTGCGTCTAGCTTGGCTACCGAGCTCAGCTGGTATGCTATCTAGCTAATCAAATTAGCTGATGTTAGCTGAATATAAATTAAAGATAACTGAATGAATGTTAATTATGTGACGAATACCACACATTCAATGTGAATAAATGACACAGTAAAATCGAGGATGAAAATTAAATGTTATATTATAAAACAGTAGCAACTTAAGGAAGTTTACCGCAAGTTTATTTTGCAAAATGGTGGGTTTGGTCAGGTCATGGGCTTTATATAGTTCTGTGGGCTTTATAGTTCTGTGGCTGCTCCACTCCAAACTGTCAATCATACTGTGCCCGGGCCATATCCGGATGACCCTGCTCCAAGCCAAGGTCACTTCGGCTCCACGGAGCAGGCGCAGTTTGTACAAACGGCCTGCGAAAAAGACTTCCGAGCTTCAATTCAGTTTTTACGAGGCCGTGGAAAGGCAATGGGTGACGTCACAGTGGCTTTGTCCATATTTTTATACAGTCTATGGTTGAATCCTTTACTTTGTGCTCACCTAAATTCTCAGTGGAAGTACGGCATTAGTTTACTAGGTAACGTAAAGTAGCCTATAGCTCTGCCGGCCAAAAACAATATCGCGCATGTGAAAGAATCAGACTCGTAGTATTGTTAGCTAACGTTCAGGTAAGATGGTATTTCGGTGTGTATTTCAAGGTTGTTGAAATCATGCAAAAAAAATGGGCACCACAAAGTTTTCACCGATTTCCACTGGAAGATCAACAAAGAAAACAGCTGTGGCTTCTTGCTGCAAGCATGGATGTCACCAATTGAGACTAAAAAAGTTAAAAGTGTGTGGTGACCATTTCACGGAGGATGACTATGTGAAAATCAAAAAAGGACAGGCGGGACACCCTCTACTGAAGGAGACTGCTGTGCCATCACCTGTTTTTCTTCATGCACCTAAAACAACTGACGAGCAGGTAACTAATAAATGATTGCATGCGTGATCTATCTATTCAATTTAGCTAGCTAGTTGCCATGATTGGGAAGTCATGGAAGTGTTCAAACTTTTCCTGCAAATTGGTAGCCAGTGTGCTTGCTTGTATATGCTGTGTTATTCTGTAGCATGTTTGTGTTTAGCTGACTTGTTGTCTACCAAATATGTAACTTTACGGCAAAACGGATTGTGTCGGCAACTGTGGAGTACAGCAGATAGCCTACAGACAGATACCCTGGCTAATCTACAGCTAGCTCCGCCGCCGTACTTCCACTGAGAATTTAGGTGAGCACAAAGTAAAGGATTCAACAATAGTTTGACTTGAAAAATGATGGTATAATCACTGAAAATAACCCCGATAGACTGTCATTGTATTTTATTCGCTTTTGGTGCACTGTGGAGTGTTTAAGTGCGTTTGGTAGTGGATGCTACTCGATACCTTAGAGTTGCGCTAGCATTAGCAATGTGTGTATGTCCAAAAGAAGGGACAGCATGGAATTATCTGAAAATGGTTTCCATCAATCAACTACATCATGGGTAAGTCGTAATTGAGACATTATGTCCAAAATTCCGAACTATGCCTTTAAGACAACAAGCATGCATCTGCATTCTGCTCTCAATTCATACCACAAGTATGCATCTGCATTCCAATATCACTTAAGACAACAAGTATGCATCTGCATTCCACTGTATGAGGTGAGAACAACACTCTATACAGGAGTGTAGTTCTACATCATCAGGAGTAATTCACACAATAAGCACGCATCTGCATTTCGCTCTCAATTCACACCACAAGCGTGCATCTGCATTCCGCTCTCAATTCGCACAAGTGTGCATCAGCATTCCGCTCTCAATTCGCACAAGTGTGCATCAGCATTCCGCTCTCAATTCACACAAGTGTGCCTCTGCATTGCACTCTCAATTCACACCACAAGTGTGCATCTGCATGTAGGTCTCAGAGCAGGTTCAACATTTTCTAATTATTTAACAGCATGGTAATGGAACCCATGAAAATATTACACTACATGTGAAATTGTTTTGTTAATTAATATGGAGACTCTGACCTTTCCCACCCCCATAGACAGATCCATATTCACCACAAACACCATCTTGAATATCAGATCGTCATCAACTTCCTCCTGGAAAACATGGTGTTAAATGGGTTCAATGCTCTATTCAACAGCCACGTGTCAGTCTTGCTTGAAAGGATAATATGTGAGTTTTGAAAGCTACTTAGGACGTGAACATCTGTTATTCAATCTATTAATCACTGAACTGATAATACACTACCACTATGACTACTGTTGCTCCTATCCTATCCTCTATGATTGGGTAATATATCATCTTTGCAAGTAAACTTGAGGATAGTCTGCTGATCAATCAGTCATCAGATAACTGATCAATATACTTCCGCTTCTATTACTACTACTATTACTACCACCACTACTACCACAAACACTAATAATAATAACAAGCAACAACACTACTACTACTACTAAAATATTCATAATAATAAAAGTAATAATTATAGTAATAATAATAATAATAACAAAAAAACAATACTAATACTACTACTAATAACAATAATAATAATAATAATAACCTCGTTTTCCAGCTTGTTGAAGTAGTACATGGCAGCCTCCTCTGCGGACACATTTCTGGTGTGTATAAGAGCCTGACAAGAACCAAACACATAGGCTCACATACAGAAACAGTATAATGGGTGGCAGTGTAGTATAATGCTTAGGGAACTGGGCTTGTAACCAGAGATTGCAGGTTCAACTGTCGTTGCACCCTTGAGCAAAGTGCTGAACCTGAATTGCTTCAGTATTTCTGCAGCTGTATAAACGGATACTATGTGAAAATGCAAAAGGGTGTGTAGGTAACTCTGGATAAATGCTAAATGGCTGTAATGTAATTTATAACAATGGCCAGGCTGCAAGAGAACAGTTGCAACAGAGTTCGCCAAACAGTCCATCCCGTGACAGGCCACCGGAACCTTTGGCAAAATGACCAGGCTGTTAATCAACATTCAACATAGGCTGATGCTCTTTCAATTGAATCAGCTACTGGTTTGAAGTTAATTCTGTATTCTGGACCAATGCTGTTAATCTGATATTCGATTCAGATAAAAATAATAGCGCAGTGAATCCCGCTTGAACGTGTTATAATGTAGTGGATAAGGAGAGAGGCCCATGTTAGGGAGGAGACCTACTGAAGTTCATGGCCCAGAGGGGGACAGTGGAGCAGGTACCTGCTTGGCGGCTTCCTCAGGTATGTCCAACTCGCGCAGCTGTTGCAGGTAGGCAGGGTTCACCTCTTGTGAGGTGGGGTCGGGGCCACTCTGCTGCGACGGCTCCATTCTCTTTACTAATTCAAAAAGCAAAAATAGTCAAGGGCGTTTACATTGGAAAGCTTACTAGGTAGGGTAGACATCTTCCCAAAAATATGGCTAGCGCTGCGTTTTCCATTTACACTTTCATAGCTAGCAAGAAATGTATAACGTTATTTCACTCAACATAAAAGGAATTTCACTCCGCTCAGTTATATTTCAACGTATGGTAAGGTTCAATTGGAGAACATACTGTACTGTATACATGCATATACTACGTCTGCAATCTGCCTATGAGCATATATATGGTACATCAGCGCTATTCGGATCCAAAACTCCAGACCCTTGAAGATCACGCTGTCAAGATTAAAAGGTAACTAGTCATGTAACGGTAACGTTAGAGTGCCTGTCAAATTCAGGAAAAATAGCTCCAATAGGCAATATGCTCGAATAAACGGTTGTCCCGCTTGGACTTAACGTATATGAAGCGCCAGTGTCTGAAACCCTCATATGCCTTATATTTCATCACAATTTAGCCAAAAATGTCCTTATGTTGCAGATGTGACGCTCGAAGTATGTGCGCTAGCTGAGAAGCTAGTAACGTTACGTTACCTGGTGAGAGTTGCCTTGTGAACAGTAGCTAGCAAGCCACCCACTGTTAGCAGTCATTTGTGCACCTAGGAAGCTAGCAGCTAAAGCCATCACCCCTCCTCAAATGAGTCAAAACACAGCTTTGCCCCTGGGATGCCGTACAGGTCATGCAATCACTGAACCTCCCCAAACGCTGCCACTCCTTGCTAGCTAGCTACTAACCTGTAACGTTACTACGCAGCTACCTATGATCCACTTGCAGCTTGTAGAACTGGAAGGTGGCTAATCTTGAGATATCCCGCAAATTAGCTAATATTACTTATTAGCTAGCAGTTAGCTTTGCAGGCTGTGAGGACGTCTCCGTTTTCGTTTCTTTTGTTGAGCAATGAAGGTATCTTGCTCGCTCGCAAGCTGATTCTGGCTAGTCAGCCAGTTGTTATGTAGCTAGTGATAGCTACTGCTCACTATATTAGCAAGCAATTCGAGATGGCAAACGTTAGCTAGCGTACTAGCTTCGTCGTGGATGGTTTTAGACACATGGACTGATCCGATATGCTGTTATTTAAAATGATCATTTAGACAGTTTCCTATTCCATTCATTTGCCGTTAGCCAGTTAGCAAGCTAACCCGCTAAACAACAGAACTGTGCGCTAGACACTTTTGCATGGAAGTCGCATTCTCTACAGATCCAAACGGTTCCAGCAGGGAATAGCTGTCGGGTGGAAATGCGGTTACAAACACTAGGCGCCCCTACCTAGCCCTGTGTTACAAGTCTGTTTCTCGTGTACGCCAATCCATCTACCGTCACCCTTGGAAAAAAAACAGAGCACGAATAGATGTTCTTCCTTATTTACTGTAGCAAGATCAATTTAATCTGCCTAGGCTGGGAAGAAAAGTTAGTAATTGAGGGGAATTGAGGATTTGTGATGATGTAACAACTGGAAAACTCAGAAGATAAATCACTAAAGGTGTATTAAGTTGTATCCAAATTCTGTGGATTTACATGAGTCGGTATTTTTAAGTACAGAGTCTGTGGTCATTGTGGTTATTTCTGTAGGAAACCCTAAAAACTCCCATTACTGTGTAGATGTGGGGTCTAATGGAATGCTGTTCCATGGACAGGTGAAGCAAAGCACACAAGCAATTTAAATTGAGGACTGGAAAAAACACCCAAATTATACATATAGCCTACACAACATACGGACAATATTCACATAAGGATAATATGCATGTAAGGATAACATTCACATAAGGCTATTATTCACATTATGCTAATATACTGTACATATAAGGACAATATGCACATTATGCTAATATACATACAAGTATAATATGCACATATGGCTAATATTCACATAATGCTGATATGCACACTTTTAATGGCTAATCGCAATAGGATAATAAAATTTTATTTTTCTCACCATAGCATGTGTAGTGATAATACAGTAATATTGCAGCCATATACTGTAGATTGAGTCAGTGCACAGCAATGAAGACTCAGAGACTAGCGAATTGTGGGTGTGTGTCTTGTAATAAGAGGTAGCATGGATTTTGGAATTTTTGATTTCATATTAAAAAACAACATTTAGGCTCCTTAAATGAGTAGGCTTAGTGGGTGCACATACACACAATGATAAACTCAGAATCTATTTGGTGAACTGGAGTTGTTTTCATCAAAACAGGATTACAACAAACAACATGTAATTGTCAGATAAAACGTTTTTTTGTCTAACCTAAAACTTTATTTAGTCCACCTTGAGTCCTTATAGGTCTGTTTATGGCATTTTGTAATCATTATTTTGTGAAGTTTAGACATTCACATTTTCCTATCTTGTATGCACCGTTTATTGAAAAGGCACAGAAATACAGATTAGGCTATACATAATAATTAAAAAATTATTTCAGTTAAATTCATACTTCAAAATGGGTTCAGTAAAATTCAAAACTCTCTTCTTACATCCTGGCGTGGTTATCCACTGTAATTGCCGCTACCAGTCAGAAACGGCTGTATCTATTTTATAAAAGGGTATCAATATGTATAAAAGGGTGTGGTAGGTCAGAGGTTATTATTATTCAATAGTAGCTGCTGTGAAGAGCTGAGCCACGGGTGAGAGAGACACTGGGCTGCAGTTGCCCTTTTCTCTGGCAGGAAGTCCAGCATCTGTAGCAGGAAGTCAGAGAACAGGGAGGCCTCCTTCAAGCCGCAGTGGTACTTCTCCACCAAGACCTCGTACATACCCCACGGCCGCAGAATACTGATCCTATGCAAGTCACCTGGGCCGGGGAGGTCCAAAAAGGTGTGAGGAAAAAGAGAAAGTAAAGAGTAAGAGAAGTAAGTGGTGTTGTTGCTTTTTTATGCAGGATTTTTACATTGAAAAGATTTTTAAATAACCATGCTCAGTCATGCTCATGGCAATCTCTGTCTTTGCGCACATTTGCCGAATCTGTGCTCCTCTGCCTGTATTTATTATTCTAATATGTGTTTGGGACATTTCTGGGCATGAAGCTTTTTTCTGTGTAGGGAGGGGTGGGTGCGGCTAAAGAGCTTGTGGGGTGGGATCAGCTTTTTCAGCGGAGCATTTGTAGCTAGGTAGCTTCTTCACCTCCAGAGGTGAAGAAGTGCATGTATATTAAAGCCAAACAACATAGCATGCCTCCACTCCAGCTAGGTTCCATTACAGAATGGACATGCCAGTCATACCTCCACTCCAGCCAGGTTCCATTACAGAATGGACATGCCAGTCATACCTCCACTCCAGCCAGGTTCCATTACAGAATGGACATGCCAGTCATACCTCCACTCCAGCCAGGTTCCATTACAGAATGGACATGCCAGTCATACCTCCACTCCAGCCAGGTTCCATTACAGAATGGACATGCCAGTCATACCTCCACTCCAGCGTGGTTCCATGACAGAATGGACATGCCAGTCATACCTCCACTCCAGCCAGGTTCCATTACAGAATGGACATGCCAGTCATACCTCCACTCCTGCTAGGTTCCATTACAGAACGGACATGCCAAACATACCCCCACTCCAGCTCTTGTGTTTAGAACTAACATACTTTACATCAAAAGGAAATTTAATTTAAATATTTTCCTGTTTATATATTTGGGAAAAGTATGTACAGTACCAGTCAAAAGTTTGGACAAACCTACTCGTAGAAAGTTTTTTTTCCGTTATTTTTACTGTTTTCCACATTTTAGAATAGTAAAGACATCAACACTATCAGATAACATAAATGTAATTATGCAAAGACCCAAAAAAAAGTTAAACAAATAAAAAACGTCTTATATTTTAGATTCTTCAAAGTAGCCACCCTTTGCCTTGATAACAGCTTTGCACATTCTACCTGGAAATAAGGTATCAAGAGTCTTTCGATATCCTTTTATACAGAGTCATGATAGCATCACCTGTTTACCTATGGAATACCTGTTTACCACAGAAGTTGGTTGAGAGAATGGAAAGAATGTGCAAAGCCGTTATCAAGGCAAAGGGTGGCTACTTTAAAGAATATAAAATATAACACTTTTTTTCGATTTGTTTGCATAATTTAATGTGTTATCTCATTGTTTTGATGACTTTACTATTCTAAAATGTGGAAAACAGTAAAAAAAACTTTAAAAAACCTATGAGTAGGTGTGTCCAAACTTTTGACTGGTACTGTATATACGTATATCATCGTCAAGTGATTACACAGAATCTTCAAAAGAAGTATTTTCTTGAAAAAGTTTGCTTTGCTAAAGAATGAGTGTTCTGCTATTTGACACCCCAAACCTCCTCAGTTAAAGGAGCGATATGTAACATTGACACCAAGCGTTTAAAATGGGTACTGCAGTCCAAATTCACAATATTGGAGAAAGTTGTCTCCGCCCATCCCCTCCTCCCCAGATTGCCAGGTTGAGGACACTGAACGAACACGAGCGCAAGACGAGCCGAGCGCAACATATTTTGAGACGAGCTTATTCTATTTTGACAATGACAAGCGACGACGAGTCCTACACTAAGTTGATCATCTAATGTATACGTTTGCAATTTATTTATTGTTTGCAAATTATAAACCAGCTCATGTGGATTTTTTATAACTCTGTCAATGTTAGCTAGATGCATGGCTGGCTATGTTTACGGTCACACAGATATAAGCTAACGTTAGTGGTATGTTTAGCTAGTAACTATATACATATATATATATTTAAATCTTTAGCTAGCTAAATGAAAATGATGTTGAACTTAGCTTAGGCATTTGTAAATCGGCTGTCGGAGTACAGCAGTACAGGAGTACATCTGGTTGTTTGTAATGGGCAGTGGGCGGAGTCAACTCGGAGAATAGTGAATCACACAGGCCAAAACAAATACAGACGTTCTGACCCGGAATGGAAATTTCAAAGGAGAACATACTGGCTGTAGCATTGTTGTCGGAGAAGCCAGTATTTCGACTTAGCATGTTTCCTTAATCTCTGACGACATATCATGGTTATTTTATGATTTAGTCCAGTAAATTTGTTACATATAGCTCCTTTAAATCTAGCATGCACAAACTTATGACAACTCACTAAAAACAGTTTGAGCAGTGCAGTTAAAACATATTCTTCACCTTTGTGGTTAAAGTAGTGATCAGAATATTTCCCAGACAGAGCGACAGAAGCAGGGATTCTTCCCAGAAGCTCGATAATGTGAGCTAAGTGGTCTGGAAAAAAATTTGGATAAAGTATAATAAAATATTAATATGGAAGAGATTAAACGTGATTCCATTTCACAGAGTTATGTCTTAACCTAACTGCTTCTGGTTTCTCAAACATACCTTCCTCCAATGAGAAGGTCTTCCCTCTCTTGGGCTCAAACAGTGGTTCGCCAGTGACCAGCTCAAAAGCCTGTGACATCAGCAGAGAAGTCGGCTATCACGGTTAGCTTCAGCGTGCACGCAGCATTCTCATCAAACAAAACATGTGCAGATTGAGGCAGAATCTGCTCACCATGCAAGCCACGCTCCAGATGTCCGCCGGCGGGCCGTACTGCGAGCCCAGCAGAACCTCCAGGGAACGGTACTGACGGGTCTGGATCTCCTCGCAAAAATGCTTGTACTGCCAGTGAGTAGATGTGTCGGAAGCACAGGACAGAGACATGGGCCCATTTCAACATACAAGCAGTTTTTATTGTTCAGAATCACATGGGTCACTCAGCGGATTCAAAATTAGAGACGGCTTTCATCACAGGCTCGGTTATAATTCTGTCGCAGAATTATCTGCCAAGCTAAATTTCATCTGTTTTTCCCTTTGGGTGGGTAAGAATAACAGAATATATATAAATATAAATACATGGTTCGAGATGTCAGTACCCACCACCCAACAGGAGCTCCCGAGGTCGGCTATCTTGACAGAGATCCCCTCCGTGCTACTGGACATCAACCCGCAGTCACTGGAACTGCTCGCTGAAACAGAGGTAGGCACACACAGATCCATTACGCCATGAGAACTTACTTCCTGACTATACTGGTTGAGAGTGGGCTAAGCCGCTGTGATTGTGTGTGTGTGTGTGTGTGTGTGTTTTGAAATGCATGTTAAATAGTTTAACTGGTTCTGAGTGTAAAGTAGTCACTGGGTTGCAGGAAAGTGCTTTGGAGGAGTTCACATACTTGAGCTTCAGTGCTCCTTGCATGGGTCCCTCATTAAGCACAGAAAAGGAGGGAAGATTATTCTAAAAATAAATAATTGCCATGAGTTGGGCTGCTGCTGGCTGAGGCTAAATGAAAGCGTAAGTAGGCCCTGTACATGAATGCCTATACATTTCTGTGTGGGTGTGTGTGTAGTCCTTCTACAAGCATGCCTGTACATTGCTGTGTGTGTGTGTGTGTGTGTGTGTGTGTGTGTGTGTGTGTGTGTGTGTGTGTGTGTGTGTGTGTGTGTGTGTGTGTGTGTGTGTGTGTGTGTGTGTGTGTGTGTGTGTGTGTGTGTGTGTGTGTGTGTGTGTGTGTGTGTGTGTGTGTGTGTGTGTGTAGTCCCTGTACAAGCATGCCTGTACATTGCTGTGTGTGGGTAGTCCTTGTACAAGAATGCCTGTGCATTGCTGTGTGTGTGTGTGTGTGTGTGTGTAGTCCCTGTACAAGCATGCCTGTACATTGCTGTGTGTGGGTAGTCCTTGTACAAGAATGCCTGTACATTGCTGTGTGTGTGTGTGTGTGTAGTCCCTGTACAAGCATGCCTGGGGGGGGGGGGGGGGGGGGGGGGGGGGTTGAATGAGCAAAAGCCTTTTTTGTATCTGTGCTCTGTGTTTCTCCTCTAAGAACACCGTAGTGACCAGTTGTCTTCCTTCTTGTGGATGAGACGATGAACGCAGTTAAAACGACAGGCCTCTGGCTGCTGAGCATGTGAGCTAGAACTGTGAAGTAAAAAGCCTTGTATTACCTGCACTGCTCTGGTACGGAGCCTCTTTGCCTTGGAATTGTGTGCAAACTGCGCCCTCTGCTGTCTGCCTGGAGGACTGCTTCCCCAAGCACAGAAGTATATTTTCAGGTTTGATGTCGGTGTGTATGATTTTACACTGATTATGCAGGTAATCCAGCCCCTGCAGAACCTGCAGACAATAAAATAATTTGTCTGGTATCCTCAGGGTCATAAAAAACTCACATTTCCATTTTTGATACATTAATCTAAAACTTGCATTATGCTTTGTGTACTGTCATTGTTTCATGGCCCTGCTAATAAAGTTTATTCAAAGCATATGAGTAAAATTTCGTATTTAATACAACAGTTTTTTATTTCTTGATTTTGTTTATGATGCTGATGATGATATGTATTACTTTTCAGCCATTATCAGAAAAACTGTAGGGGGAAGCTATATATTATTAGTAGCTATAACACGCATCACTGTAAGGTCGTTCCACTTACCTGTTTAATGACCTGCTTGGCCCAGGGAATCGGGAGACCCGGGTTCCCAAAGCAGTTCTGCCAGCTGTGGAGATCTGGGCCTAGCAGCTCCAGAACCAAACACACATCTGAGAGCAGGAGTCAAGGTCCCACCATACTGCTAACATCCCCTCAGGAGTTCCAGCAGCCCTGCCACTCTTACCGCCACCACAAACTGCCCCTCCCCTCAGGAGTCCACGGGGTACTGTCGCTCTTACCGTCAGGTGGTCTTAGGGCCACAGTTAACATAAGGATATGAATCCCATTCTCTCCAACCAGTTTGAATTCATCCAGCAGCTGAACAATGTGCTGGCTGTACGGGTGCTTCCTGTTGGGCCCACAAATCTGGGGGGAGGTGGGTACAACCAGATTCAATAAAGCTCAGCAATTCTGTACTGAAATAAACCCACACAACTGAGACACTCTCTACAGAAACAGCCCCGCACAACCCAGACACTCTCCACTGAAACAGTCCTGCACAACCCAGCAGGCATGCTCTACTGAAACAGCCCTGCACAATCCAGACACTCTCTACTGAAACAGCCCAGCACAACCCAGACACTCTACTGAAACAGCCCCGCACAACCCAGACACTCTTTACTGAAACAGTCCTGCACAACCCAACAGGCACTCTCTACTGAACAGCCCCACACAACTGAGACACTCTACTGAAATAGTCTTGCACAACCCAGGCATTCTCTACTGAAACAGCCCCGCACAACCCAGACACTCTTTACTGAAACAGTCCTGCACAACCCAACAGGCACTCTCTACTGAACAGCCCCACACAACTGAGACACTCTCTACTGAAATAGTCTTGCACAACCCAAGAATTCTCTACTGAAACAGCCCCATAAAACCCAGACACTCTCTACTGAAACGGCCCTGCACAACCCAGACACTCTACTGAAACAGCCCTGCACAACCCAGATACTCTTTACTGAAAAGGACCTGCACAACCCATCAGGCACTCTCTACTGGAACAGCCCCGCACAACCCAGACACTTTCTGCTGAAGTAGTCCTGCATAACCCAATAAATCTCTACTGAAACTGCCCCGTAAAACCCAGGAATTCTCTACTGAAACAGCCCCAAACAACCCAGACACTCTACTGAAACAGCCCTGCACAACCCAGACACTCTCTACTGAAATAGTCCCGCACAACCCAGACAATCTCTACTGAAACAGCCGCGCACAACCCAGACACTCTTTACTGAAAAAGTCCTGCACAACCCAGCAGGCACTCTCTACTGGAATAGCCCCACACAACCCAGACACTCTCTACTGGAACAGCCCCACACAACCCAGACACTCTCTACTGAAATAGTCCCGCACAACCCAGACAATCTCTACTGGAACAGCCCCACACAACCCAGACACTCTCTACTGAAATAGTCCCGCACAACCCAGACACTCTACTGAAACAGCCCTGCACAACCCAGATACTCTTTACTGAAAAAGTCCTGCACAACCCAGCAGGCACTCTCTACTGGAACAGCCCCACACAACCCAGACACTCTCTACTGAAGTAGTCCTGCATAACCCAGGCATTCTCTACTGAAAAAGCCCCGTAAAACCCAGGCATTCTCTACTGAAAAAGCCCCGTAAAACCCAGGCATTCTTTACTGAAACAGCCCTGCACAACCCAGGCATTCTCTACTCAAAAAGTCCCGCACAACTCAGGCACGCTCCACTGAAACAGCCCCACACAACCCAGACACTCTACTGAAACAGCCCTGCACAACCCAGACACTCTTTACTGGAACAGTCCTGCAGAACCCAACAAACACTCTCCACTGGAACAGCCCCACACAACCCAGACACTTTCTACTGAAATAGTCCTGCACAACCCAATAAATCTCTACTGAAACAGCCCTGCACAACCCAGACACTCTTTACTGAAAAAGTCCCAGCACAACCCAGCAGGCACTCTCTACTGCAACAGCCCCGCACAACCCAGACACTCTCAACTGAAATAGTCCTGCACAACCCAAGAATTCTCTACTGAAACAGCCCTGCACAACCCCAGCAGGCACTCTCTACTGAAACAGCCCCACACAACCCAGGCACTCTCAACTGAAACAGCCCCATACAACCCAAACACTCTACTGAAACAACCCATACAACCCAGATACTCTCTTCTAAAACAGCCCTGCACAACCCAGGTATTCTCTACTGAAACAGCCCCGCACAACCCAGGCACTCTGTACTGAAACAGCCCCCACAACCCAGACACTCTACTGAAACAGCCCTGTACAACCCAGGCATTGTCTACTGAAACAGCACCGCACAACCCCAGGCAGAGAGATGGGGAGGCATAGAGACAGAGAGAGTATCTTTAGAGAGAGACAGAGGGAGAAGGGATATACAGACAGAGAGAGTAAGGTGGTTGCCATTTTTAGAGAGAGACAGAGGGAGAGGGGATATACAGACAGAGAGAGTAAGGTGGTTGCCATCTTTAGAGAGAGACAGAGGGAGAGACAGGACAGAGCCATGTGCAGAGAGAGACAGAGGGAGAGGGGATATACAGACAGAGAGTAAAGTGGTTGCAATGAGTTGTATCAGGTACTCACACAGCGCAGCAGTGCTAACTCATCCTGAGCAGCCTGTGTGAAGCCCGCTCCACTCTTTCAGCACTTTTACTGCCACTTTCCTACTGAGCCTGCAGTGTGTATACACACATCCACACAGTCACACACACACACACACACACAAAAACAAAAGTACTGATCAGAAACAATAAAATGCAAAAATGCAATGAAAGACTGACCGAAAATCATCTTAGGTTGAATACACTTAGGTTGAAGTCATTAAAAACTCATTTTTAACCACTCCACAGATTTCATGTTAGCAAACTATAGGGTTGGCAAGTCAGTTAGGACATTTACTTTGTGTATGACACAAGTAATTTTTTCTAACAATTGTTTCAGACAGATTATTTCACTTTTAATTCACTATATCACAATTCCAGTGGGTCAGAAGTGTACATACACTAAGTTGACTGTGCCTTTAATTTTTTTTTATATTTGGTCACATATACTTTGCATGCCCTGACTTCCTGATGTCTGTGATTTTCTGGTACTCTTACAAGCAATACTATAACGTCTCTGCATTTGAATGGATCTCTTTGGGAATTGGCGGGTGGGACTTGATTTAGCTGTAAATTACACTGGAACAGTATGGAAACACATGGTTGGCTAAATGGCTCTCAGTCATCAAGGGTCTGACGTAACAAACAAGCCTTAAATCATCACTCTGCTGCCAGAAATACAGTAGATATGGATGGATAACTTGACGGGTTTCTTCCCCTGACTTATTTTTCCATAGAGTTCAATAGGAAAAGTTGTCAGCAGAAACAACCCTTAGAGTGATCCATCCATATCTACTGCATTCTGGCAGCAGAGTGATGTTTTGAGGCTTGTTTGATACCTCAGACCCTTGATGACTTACAGCCATTTTACCAATCATGTATTCCATACTGTTCAAGCATAATTTACAGCTAAATCTAGTCCCACCCCCCAATTCCCATAGTGATCCATTCAAATGCAGAGACGTTATAGTATCGCTTGTAAGAGTACCAGAAAATAAGATATCAAGAGTCTTTTGATGTTGTTCGGTCACAGACACCAGGAAGTCGTGGCATGCAAAGGATATGCAACCAAATGTTAAAAATGTACAGTGAACTTTGTGTATGTAAACTTCTGACCAACTGGAATTGTGATATAGTGAATTCAAAGTGAAATAATCTGTCTGTAAACAATTGTTGGAAAAATTACTTGTGTCATGCACAAAGTAGATGTCCTAACTGACTTGCCAACACAATAGTTTGCTAACATGAAATATGTGGAGTGGTTAAAAATGAGTTTTAATGACTTCAACCTAAGTGTATGTAAGCTTCTGACTTCAACTGTATATTCAATTCCTTTCCCAATCTGGAATGTCCAACTGTCTGCAAACGCAGCCATGCTCCATGCAGGAACCACCCTGCCAAATTGGGAGAAGTGGGACTCCCACGGTTCTACTCTGAAACACAGGCCGTCCTACAGCTGCTTATTTTCGCGTTGCAGACTGCAGCTAAGCTCGCACAGAGTGGTGTCTGAGGAGGGACCTTTCATGTGCGGCTTTGACATGCAGTCTGATGAGCGCCCTTATCGGCCAGTGGGGGTCACCTAAGAGCGATGACGCATGGACCCTTAAGCCGCATTACCACTGTCGGATGAGTGCGTGCGAATGCTACCTAGTGGCCAGACGGGGCCTTTAGCCTTGGGTGATCCCCCCCAACCCACCCCCCCACTGTGACTGTGCACAGGTTTGCACAGGTTTTCACTCTGAGATCTCACTAGTCTGCTTGCTGTTAGGTTGGCAGGTATGATACCCGACGAGGCCCTGGAAGTGCCAGTGGAAAGCCACTTTGCCCTGGCAAGCACTGTCAAGCCCGACAATATAAATGCGGCTATTGTCTAACTAAACCCTCCCATACCCTGGGCGATGCAGGCACCAATTGTGCGTCAGCCGTAAGGCTCATCCATGCACCACAGTGTGGCGCCTTAACCGAATGAGTCATCCAGCAGCAAAAAAAGACCACCTTCCTGTGCAAGGAGTCAGTGATCAGAAATTCTCAGCAATGGTGAGTTTTCCTCAGGTCTGGTACAACCCATACAGTAGGCTACCTGAGGTCCAGACACAGCCAGACCGTGGAAAAGTAGCCCCAGCCAAGCTTTCTCAGAACCTGGTATCGTCTGTTGAAGGTTTCTCCCTATCTGAACAGGGTGGTACCCTCCTGAAAAAACACACACAGCAGGAGAAACAACCATTAAACCATCTTATTATTTTGAAAGTACTGTACATTAGTACTTTGCACTTGAAGACAAAATGTGAACTAAAGTAGGGCTATTATGTTTTGTTTTGAAAAAAAAACATTTAATCGTAAATTAAACCATAAATTTGTTAAATTCCATGCTAAGCCACAATAAATGACAGACAAAACCATATAAAATCATATAGAGGTATGGAAAGATGTATGATTTTAAGTAATGGAGGACATTAATGAAGGTTTATAAACCTGCTCTGTAGACAAAGCAAGACAATTAGATAGCCTTAAGGGTTACTGTTACCAGTAGAGATGTACTGTAACCAGATAGCTTGCTGGTGTGGTTAGGAGGTTTAACAAGTGGCCAGACGGCCTATCCGCAACGGAACACCCACCGTAGCAATAGTCCATCGGATCTTCTTCGTCCTGCATCTCTTCTCGTTCCAGGTCCAAGAGGCTGCCAATTTCGTTACCCTCAACGAGCATTTTCCGTTCCCCCGCTTTCTCTTGCTGCAGCGTAGTCAGGGCGAGAGAGCGTTTTGAAAAACACTGATATTGTCAAAGACTCATGAAGACAAAGAAACTCCACCTCCACAGACGGACGTCAAGTTGTTGTAGACAGATTTGTGAAGCGACACCTCTGTATCTAGGCAGTGTCGAATGACCGGGAACAGGCTAGGCCGGGCTACTTTTAGACATTCACTGCTTCATACAGAACACAGACAGAATCATAGCCCAGCAGGAGGCCACGGAAAGGCCCTGACCTGAAAATCTATCACATCTCAGGATCTCTTTCTTTAGGTGTGAAACTATGGCTCGTTCAGTCTACACTCTTCTAGGCATCTCGGTAGATTTACGGTTTTTTTTTTTTTTAAACTAGGCTACTATTTGCTTTTACAGCCCAATATTAAACATATAGCCTATACGTATCACTTAATTGCTTCTAGCACCCATTTTACAAATTACTTGCATAATCCATATACACAGAAAAAAAAATCCCCTGACCATGATGATGTCATGTCTGCAACATTGCTGATATTATTCTTAATAAATGCACATTTAAGCGCATGAGAGCGATCTGTTAATTTATTATTATAATTAGCAATAATAAAGGTCAAATAATATAACAACAGTAAGAATATAGCCTACGTAGGGTTTTCAATAGACCTATATCACTGCTCACCTCAGATTGCTTTTGACGACGGTGTACAAACTAAATGCGTGTGGTAGCTACAGAAACCAAAACGTGACCATAGACAAGGGCAGCAATAAACGCAAATGTAACCTCTTAATTATCTATGGAGTACAGCCACTGAGCAGTGGAAAATTAACCACAAAAATTCCTGGCACTCTTATTTGCAAAACGGAAAGGCGTTGTGCCCACTGTCGAAGCACTTTTAAGGGAAGCGTAGAACCGAACGTTAACGCAAGGAGTTGGGGAAACTGCACTTCAGCCTAATTTCCGAAATTTATGGAGATTGTTCATGCTCATTTCCAGTAGCCTATGATGCCAGGGAATTTAGGCACGAAAGTCAACACGTTCTTTATTAATGACAGCAAATGGCAGTCGTGCCCAATAGGAATTTGTGCCAGGCTGCCCGCTCACTCTGCAGACTCGCCGTTGTCTATGCGCTGGTGTACTTACTTTTTCGGTGACACCTCTGGGCATGAGTTTGCCCCGCAAGTTGACTCCGCCACATGGCCGGCTGTGCAAGCGGTGTTCACGGTGCGCCTCATTCCCTGCTTGCGGGTTGTGTATGAGTTCGTGTGTGCAGAAACCCCCCCTCTATTCACGTCCCCCGGAGTTCGATAATAGGCTACATCGCAGTGGAGAGATATTTCGCGAGGGCGGACAGCTGGCTTGGATGGCGTTTAAACTATGGCCAGCGATTCCGCCGCATGGCTACTGGAAACCCACTCGTCACGTGTGAGAGAGGATTGAATTTTCCACTGTGCGAAAATCTAAGTTGTTGACAAACATAAGGGGTGACGTGTAAACCCATTTATGTCAAATCTTGCCCTGAAATTCGAGTAAGTGGATACACAAAATCAACTCAATCTTTCCGCCCTTATATTTAGTCAGTGGGGCATTGCGGTTTTGGGAAACCCTTAACAGCTGCTTTCGAACGAGATGGTGGTATAAATATCAGCGCTCCGTGCGCAGGAAGAGCGCCGACTGCATATCGTTTACGCATAGCTGTTAACACTTTTGTGGCATGCTGTTAAGCAACACATTGAAAACAGTTACCTGGCGTGTTGTAGCCTACTTCTAAGAGCTGGGCTCTAAATAGAGGCGTTATCGATCTGAGTGCGCGTTATGAGTGCGAGTTATGAGAATATTCACGAGACTTCTGTGCATTGTGATCTCAAAGGGTGATGCCACCAAGCTCGCGCTTGTCCGTCTGATATGAAATGTAGACGTGTATAGCTGCCCGTGTATGGCATGGAAACTATTAGTATCCAACTGGAAAATTCTAGAATACTAGTCACTTATCTAGTGTAGCATAGTGGATAAAGAACACGGGACCTGGGAAACAACGACCCAAGAGAAGGTCAGTGTTGTACCTCGAAAACGGCATCCAGATATCCAACTGTCTTGAGAGGTGCACGTTGCTGTGCATAGTTTTGTATGCTGGGCAAACAAATAAATGAATACATAATTATGTGGAGAACTGTGAATGAATGTGCATGTTGAAAGACTGAAGGAAAAACTATATGAAGGATGAACCTGGATATGCAGCTTAAATCACTGTTGTACACCCACTGATAGGCACCTCCAAGTGAAACGAGGTCATGCCTTCACAGTATACAAAAGTAAACATGTAGAGAGTATGGTGACTACTGACTGGGCAAGGAATCCTTGCTGGATCTGTTATTGGTGTTGAGGGCTTTCCTGACAGCGCAGAGAGAGCTTTCGCTTTGAAGATGAGTGATGAACTTGCTGACAGTCACTGTGTCATCCATTCAACCTCACGGACTGTTTCCAAGCACAGGGAGTAACAACATATTTATTGTTTTACCCTCTGTAGTGCAGAGGCTTATGACAAAAAAAGCAGGAAAAGTCTCTAGAGGTGTCCTAATTACCTCTTTGAACCCCACTCCATCCCAAAATTCCAGATTTCATTTGAAGCCAAGCCACCAGCGAACCAATGTCTGGTGGACGACTGAACTCACTCACCACTCTAATGTTCGTCTTTCAACTATCCTCGTACCCACCTCTCCCTCCCCCCCTCCAACGTCAAAGCTGAAAGAATCCTTCATGTAATTTATGGTCCCAAATGCAGACGTGCATCTGAAATAGAGGACTATTCTCAACTTGGCAAAGCGCTGGTTCCAGTGTGGCCTGTTACTGTATCAGAGGCTATGAGAAACCTGAGAAGCCCAGTAAATGCCACACTAAGGTCACCAGAGCAGCAGCGTGGTTTAGTCATTAAGGAACTGGGTTTATAACCAAAGATTTCCAGGTTTAATGTGATGTTTAATGAGGTGAGGCATGACCGTCATACTTGTGGATCAGATTAAATATCAGGCATTTAATCTTCATTTATTTTCCAGAAACACATACACACTATATATATATATATATACATGTATATATATATACATATATATATATATATATACAGTAAATATATATATATATATATATATATACACACACACACATACACAAACACTATCTATCTATATATACAGTACTGTGCAAATGTCTTAGGCACCCTAGATTTTTTCTTAGATGTTTATTTTTTGTCTTCTGCATTAGTGTGTCAGTAGAAAAGAGCAAATTGTAGATTTCCAAACATTGATTTTCCAAAAACTTAATTGAACTTTCGTCAGAGAAAAGAAGAACAAGGAGTTCTGCAACAGATGGTATGGTCTCCACAGAGGCCTGTTCTTAACATCACCGAGGCTGTCTGGGATTACCTGGACAGACAGAAGCAAGCAAGACAGCCAAATTCTGCAGAAGAACAGTGGCAAGTTCTCCAAAATGCTTGGAACAATCTACCAGCTGATTTTCTTATAAAACTGAACAACAGTGTACTGAAGAGAGTTGATGCTGTTTTAAAGGGAAAGGGTGGTCACACCAAATATTGATTTGATTCTGTTTTTTATTGTTTACTGTTCTTTGTAGTGAATTGTTTGATATTTAGAAACTTTTAATTTAATTATTTTTGAAAGGATGTTCGCCTTAAGGATTTTCTTTACATGTGCCTAAGACTTTTGCACAATACTGTATATATATATATATATATATATATAGTATATACATATTGATGCAAGGCTGAGGGTGGCCACTGCTCATGTGGTGACCAGACAAGATAAAGAAAAAATAAATGTTTGGCTTTGCTGCCTTTTAAATGGGTAAAAACAGAAAGTAACAGAAATCCTTTTAAAAAATGCATTACAAAATGTTCTATAATTTCTAAACGGTTCATCCGATATGGACTAAAATACCCTCCCATTAAAGCAAACTCTTTATCCTCAGTGTCATTATATCCTTTCAAACTCAAAGTGCTAGATTACAGAGCTGAAATAACAAAAAATATGTCATTGTTCAATGAATTATGGTGCTCACTGTACATATACAACACACTGATACAATACAAATACAATTTAAGTTACTCCAGACCAAAACAACTGCCAAGCTAATAAATAGTCCCTGAATGGTGAGTGGTAGGTCAATAAGTTTGTATTTTGTGCTGAAAATAAAAATCTGATCTGATCACAAAAACATGATCTGCAACACCTTAATGGTGGGATGGAAGCTTCATGAATAATTTCAACAAATATTTTATATATGGGATTTTGTTGCTCACATAATATTTCTAATCATATATCATTTGTTAAGAATGTCCATTGTATGTCCATATTTTGTCAGTTTTTTTAACACATTGAAAATTGTCATCCAGCTCAGCTGGATATGTACTGTCAAAGTTTCATATAACTACAGTATAACTAATGAAGTTGGTTAAAAACCCCATGTTAATAAATCACAATGCTATCTTGTTAAATGCAGAAAAGAATCAGTTTTCGGTCATTCCTGAATTTATTAATTTTGTTACTTTGACAAACTTTTTTTGTTTGACCTTTAAAAAAATATTACAACCAATTTCACGGTGACCGCAGTCACCTTTACAGTTGAGATGACTGTTATTGAATCAAAACTCTTCAGCCCAGTGTTCTTCTGCCATCCTGGGACTCTTCCCTGGGTTCCTTCCCTTCTGACGGTACACAGTCACAGTTATTTTGGGAGATGCAGTCGGTGTAGGGCTCTCTGGAGAGGAGAGACCGGCTCCCCTGTGCTTGCCTCAGCTGTTGTTGAGCCAGATGGTACAGTATGACTCTGATGTGCCAGTCACCCCCCTGTGGCCTCTGGTAGCATTTCATTCCCTTTCCCTCATCCTGAGCGAGTCCCAGAATCATTTTTAATATGTGGTCGCATATCCTTTGCATGCCATGACTTCCTGATGTCGGTGACCCAACAACATAAAAAAACTCTTGATATCTGACTTTATGGTACTCTTACAAGCAATACTATAACTTCTCTGCATTTGAATTGATCTCTATTGAATTGGGGAGTGGGACTAGATTTAGCTGTAAATTACACTGGAATAGTATGGAACACATGGTTGGCTAAATGGCCTTCAAGGGTCTGACATATCAAACAAGCCTTAAACCATCACTCTACTGCCAGATATGCAGTAGATATGGATGGATAACTTGAAGGGTTTCTTCTCCTGACTTATTTTTCCATAGAGTTCAATAGGAAAATGTGTTAGGAGAAACAACCCTTAAAGTGCTAGTCATGTAGCCTACGGTGGTGTAACACAATAGCCTATATGCGACGTCTTCAACTTAATCTCAACAATAATTTTGGAGAAGCAAATCGTCTCTCTGTCAAAGCAAATATGATCCAGACACTATCAATTAATCCACCTAATATTGATCTGGTATGATATACCAGATGGTCATTCATAGCCTACTTTTACATATTTTTAAGCGGTGCAGCCGCTTCTATACGTGACGTGTGTACGTCCGTCCGTCCGTCTGTTCGTAGCATGAGATTTAAACCAATCAGGAGTCGCCTATACGTCACATGCCCGGCAATACAATAGTAGCTTGAGAAAAGCATGCCCAGCTTCAAAATATACATGTCACAGCTTAGATATTCACACCATAGGAATCCTGGGAACCAGATGCACATCTGTATATAATATGTCTTGTGTAGCTTAAAAACTGTAGTCGTGGTCACAAGTTAGAAAATGGGTTTGAAATTTAAATTACCAGCTGCCGCTAGAGTTGAGTTTTGAACATTCCACCATTTGTTTGAATGGGGAGCATGGTTTTCAAACAACTCTGAATATTTTACAAACTAAAAATGTTACAGCTTAGATATTTACACTGTAGGAATCCTGGGAAACACATGAACATTTTGATACATATTATGTTTGTGTATCTTAAAAACTGTAGTCGTCGTCACAAGTTAGAAAATGGGTTTGAAATTGAAATTACCAACTGCCGCTAGAGTGGAGTTTTGAACATTCCACCTGCTAGTGTAACCGTATAGAAAGAGAGAAGCTTTTACTCAGAAGTCCAAGGTGAGATTTGAACCCCGCTTCTCTCACTCGTAAGCGAACGCGTTACCAATCAGCTAAAGACGACAAGGCCTTCGCTTTACTGCACCTCACTGTGCTTACTAGCGAACTAGCCGAGCTACACCCGCTACACTAGCAAGGTGAGTCGCCGTAGCAACCCCCCGAAGCAAAATCAATACAAAATCTACCACCAGTGTTCTGCTGGACCCAGTCAGTTACGGAACGGCCCAAGAATCCATGCACCCTCTTGTTGAGTTTGGAATTCCATTGATATTGTTCAAGTAATAACTGTAATCTTTCCTGTTTGTTATCAGAGTACTAACTGTCATATTTCCTGTTTCTTCTGAAATACCAATGGCTGTCCTTTTATATCTTTCTATCTCTCTTTTACATGTTTGTTAAATGCAATGTCTGTAAGTATAGTAATTAATAAGCATAATGTAAAAATATCACCAAACCAGAGGCCATTGTTTTTGTACATGTAAACAACACACACATTTTCTATTGCATTTTTTAATATGATTGCTCAAAACCTGCACCGCTTACTTCACCACCTGGGTGTGATTTTTCTTTTTATGACAGCTCTTTGATAATTGTAAGTAGGCTAGGCAAAGGAAAATAAGACCAATATTATTTTCAAAGAACATGCACACCTTCTAATATCCATTTTTGCGAAAGATGCTGTATTTTTCATAATCATCTATTATGCGATTGCAGACACGCCTCATTTTTATCAAATCTCCACCCCGCACACGTATGTACTGGAGAGATGCTTAAAACAGCGGATAAGTCAAATGTCTGAATCACAAATAGCTTAAACTACGCAGAATTTTGGCAGTAAGTCCCATTTGCGTGTGCTTATCTCAACTCTGAATCTGGCCCAAATTGCTAGAGTACAGAACCAAAATAACAAAAAATGTGTCACTGTCCAATGAATTATGGTGCTCACTGTATATACACACATTTTTTTTCTCCCCTAAATCTGTCTCAACTGCACCGTTTTGAAATAATACCACTCCAAACGGTCTATATGAAACAATACAGTAATATTAGCCTATTCAAAAAAAAAAAAAAAATCTCCAAAATTAAAATGCCTCAAAAGAAGAGGTCCTCCTCTATCTCTGTTCCGAGTTGGGTGAAATATTACTGTAGCGTTTTCAAATAATCCCACTCCTGTCACGGTTCTAGCTGTTCGTGTCACGTTTTATGTTCATTCTCGTCTTAGTTAGATTTCTTGTCATGTCACGTACTATGTTTAGTCTGGTCACGCCACGTTTTATGTTTAATTCTTGTTACGTTTCATTTTCATGTCATGTCACGTTTCATGTTTTATTCTTGTACGATTTATTTTCTAGTCATGTCATGTCACGTTTTATATTTGATTCATGTTATGTTTCCCGTTCATTGTTTAGCATACACCTTTCCGTGTTTTTCCGCAACCTTGCGTTCATGCTGTCTCTCTCTCTCTTGCTGTCGCTCACGCTTTCCCAATTGTTTAATTCTCCCCTGTCTATTTTACTAATCTACTAACTACTTGGTTTTGGCTGGATTATCTGTGTATGAACTTTGCTTGTTTTTGGACTACGCTCATTGGACATTCCTTTAATAAAGCCCTGACGGGACGTTATCATCAAACCACTGTTTCTGAGTCATGCATTCCGGGTCCTACCCTCACGCAACCGTCTCAGAACAATTTCGCCACCATGGACCCTGCTGACTCAACTGCCATGTTCCGCGCCCTCCAGCAACAAGGCGCCATGGTCCAGCAACACTCTCAAGGGATCTCCGAACTTCGTCAGGAGATTCAAGAGCTGTGTGCTGAGATGAGGAGACTCGCCATCGCAGTTCAGCCACGCCCCTTGGAACAACCTGCTAACCCGCCTGCACCTCCACCTACCAACCCCATGGGAACCTGGCAATTCCGGGAGCCACAACAACCCCCCCCCCGGAGAGGTTCGGTGGAGAACCGGAGAGATGCAAGGCGTTCCTGCTCCAGTGCGACTTTGTGTTCCGGCAGCAACCGCAGACCTACTACAATGACGACCGACGGATTGGCTACGTGATGGGGCTACTCAAGGGGAGAGCGTTGGACTGGGCTACAGCGGTGTGGTCCAGCGGTGTGGTCCGGGGGGACCTTTCAGATACGAAAGGTCTTCCAGCACGCATCCAGCGACCAAGAACCTTCCCAGCACCTGATCGCCTTTCATCCAGGCAGGAAGTCCGTGGCGGACCATTCGATTGACTTCCGCACTCTCGCTGCTGCGACCAACTGGAATGATGCGGCTCTAGCGAACCTGTTCCTGGCCAGTCTGAGTGAGGCACTCCAGGACGAGTTGGCGCGTCTCGAACCCATCACCCAGTTTGACCCACTCGTTCGTGCCGCCATTTGTTTGGACAACCGTGCCAGACAACGCCGGACCGAAAGACAGGTTCTACCCGGCCAGCCATACTCCAGGCGAGGGTCTAGTTCGCGTCCCGAGGAGGCGCAAGCCGAGGGAGTCCAACCCATGGACCTTTCCCGTGCGGGAATGAAGATCTCTCCCGAGGAACGGAGACATCGGAGAGCTACCGGTTCCTGCTTCTATTGTGGGAGGTTGGGCCATACCCAAGATCAGTGCACCCTCCGGTCCAAGAAGTCTGGCCCATCCATTGAGGTGAGAGCGCTCGACAACCAAGAAAGGTCTGCCAGGAATGACCATCGTCCCACCCTTACTGCCATGTTGATGCTTCCCGACAGAGCGATCCAGGTGAACGCGTTGGTGGACTCCGGAGCTGACGCGAACCTCATTGACAAAGTGATAGTCAAGGAACTGGACATTCCCGCCCTCCAACTGCCCCACCCAGAGAATGCTCGGTCGTTGGATGGCAAAACGTTTTGCCGCATGACCCACATCACTAAACCCATCCAGCTAATCATTTCTGGAAACCACATGATGATTCAGGTGGAGCTGAAAGGTGGAGCTGAAAAGCTTAGATGATTCAGTTCCGCCTCATCCGGTCCCCTAAAGATCCGCTCATTCTGGGATTACCCTGGCTCCAGAGACACAACCCTACTATTGACTGGAGTTCGAGCCAGATTCAAGCCTGGAGTCGTGAGTGTCACCAGTCCTGCTTGCGATCCGCTCCTGCACCAGCAGAGGGCGCACCCACTCCACCGCAAGTCCCCAAGCCCTCCCTTGAGAAGGTGCCCACCCCTTACCACGACCTGGGCACGGTCTTTTCAAAGACGCAGACACAGACGCTCCCCCCTCATCGACACTACGACTGCGCCATCGAGCTGCTACCCGGTTCCACACTCCCCTCAAGCCGTCTCTCCAATGTCTCCAGACCTGAAAGGGAGGCCATGGAGAAATATATGCGGGACTGCCTAGCCAATGGACTGATTTGCCCATCCTCTTCACCCATGGGCGCCGGATTCTTCTTTGTTCAGAAGAAAGATGGCTCATTGCATCCCTGCATCGACTTCAGAGAGCTCAACAACATTACAGTAAAGAACAAGTATCCTCTTGACGAGTGGAAGACGCACCTGCCGTGTTCCAGGCGTTAGTCAATGACGTTCTTCGGGACTTACTGGGCCGACACATATTCGTTTACCTCGACGACATCCTAATCTACTCCACCAATGCCAAGGAACATGAGATCCACATCAAGCAAGTTCTCCAGAGACTGTTGGAGAACAAACTGTTTGTCAAGGCGGAGAAATGTGTCTTCCACACCGACACAGTCGAGTTCCTTAGCTTCATTTTGGAAAAGGGACAGATCAGGGCGGATCCCAAGAAGGTTCAGGCGGTCACTGACTGGCCCACGCCTTCCTCTCAGAAACACCTACAACGCTTCTTGGGATTTGCCAATTTCTACAGAAGGTTCATCAGATCCTACAGCCAAGTTGTCTCCCCCCTCACCAAGCTTACATCCACTGCCATGCCATTCCGTTGGGGTCCCGAAGCGGAGGGAGCGTTTATCAAGATCAAGAGACTGTTTTCCTCCACTCCTATCCTGGTGCACCCCGACCCCACCCGCCAGTTTGTTGTGGAGACAGATGCGTCCGACACTGGGGTGGGAGCCGTGCTTTCGCAAGTTTCTTCCTCCGACAATCGGCTGCACCCATGCCCTTTCTTCTCCAAGAAGCTTTCACCAGCGGAGAGGAATTATGACATGGGGAACCGAGAACTCCTCGCTGTCAAACTGGCACTGGAGGAGTGGAGGCATTAGCTGGAGGGGTCCGAGAAACCTTTTGTCGTCTGGACAGACCATAAGAACTTGGCATACCTCCAGACGGCTAAAAGACTTAACTCACGCCAAGCTAGATGGGCGCTATTCTTCGGAAGATTCAACTTCGCACTCACCTACCGCCCGGGTTCCAAGAACGTCAAGCCGGATGCTATGTCCCGACAATTTAACACCGGCTCCGAGCGAGAGACGCCTGAGAACATCCTCCCTGTTTCCTGCACCGTCGTTCCAGAACCTGGAAGATTGAGGCGGTGATCCAGAGGGCTCTACGTGAGGAGCCTGATCCCAGGTCCAACCCCGGCACACGCCTTTACGTCCCCTCAGCTGCTAGGACTCAGGTGCTTCAATGGGCTCATTCTTATCTCCTGTCCTGCCATCCCGGCTTTACCCGCACCTTGGTGGTGCTTAAGCGTAAGTTCTGGTGGAGCTCCATGATCCCTGACACCAGGCGCTTCATCAGGGCTTGCACCACCTGCGCCAGAAGCAAGGCCTCCCACCAGGCTCCAGCTGGACTGCTCCAACCCCTGCCTGTGCCCAGCCGACCCTGGAGCCACATCGGGGTGGATTTCGTTACCGGACTTCCCCCTTCTGAAGGTAACACCACCATCCTCACCGTGGTGGACAGGTTCAGCAAGGCGGCCCACTTCATCCCCCTGCCCGGATTACCCACTGCCCAAGAGACCGCTGACGTGTTAGTCAAGGAGGTGTTCCGCATTCATGGCATCCCCTCGGACATCGTATCCGACCGAGGTCCACAATTCATCTCCCAAGTTTGGAAGGCTTTCTGCCTGGCCCTCGGTGCCACGGCTAGCCTCTCATCTGGCTACCACCCCCAGTCCAATGGGCAAACCGAGAGGGCCAACCAAGATCTAGGAGCCGCACTACGTCGCGTTTCGGCCAAGAATCCGGCTTCATGGAGCAAGATGCTCATCTGGGTGGAATACGCACACAACGCCCTGCCCTGCGCCGCCACCGGAAAGTCCCCATTTGAAATCTCCCTTGGCTACCAACCTCCATTGTTTCCTGACCAGGAAGCCGAGATCGCTGTTCCCTCCCTCGCCACCCACATGAGACGGTGTGTTAAGATTTGGAGGGACGCCAGGGCCGCGCTTTTACGCACGGCAGACCGTAATCAACGCTTCGCAACCATCTCAACTCCAAACCTTCAATGTAATCCAATGTAAATCTATTGAAAAAAAGTGAAAATTTGAATTGGAATTTCTTGCAAAATTTAGAAGGTCCCAAAGTTTTGACACTTTTACATTACATTACATTATAGGCATTTAGCAGATGCTCTTATCCAGAGCGACTTACACAACTTTTTTTATCATGTTTTACATATTATCCATTTATACAGCTGGATATATACTGAAGCAATTCAGGTTAAGTACCTTGCTCAAGGGTACAACGGCAGTGTCCGACCTGGGAATCGAACCTGCAACCTTTCGGTTACAAGGCCAGTTCCTTAACCATTATACTCCAGTATACTCTCTTCTCTCTTGGGCAAGAGAAGAGGTCCTCTTCTACCTCTGATCAGAGTTGGGTGAAATATTACTGTAGCGTTTTCAAATAATCCCACTCCAAACTTTCAATGTAATCCATACTATTCAATATCCGCCATACTATTTCCCAAGGTCATAAGATGTCCCACCAGTGTTGCCATGTGCACGATTTTGCAACTAAATTGGGATACTTCCAAAGTGCAGTCACGGGTAAAAATAAGCATGCACTTATTTTAAAAAGTAAAAAGATGATGTAAAAAGTATAAAATATCCGCCATAGTGTTGTAAGCAGGTCATAAGACGTCCCACCAGTGTTGCCATGTCCGCAGTTTTACAGCTAAACAAAGCAGACACTTATTTAAAAAAGTAAAAACATGATGATTTCTATTTAAAATATGTTGGTTTCGGTTAAAAATAGCCTATAATTTGGCCTAGTTTTGAGTCGCCATTTGGCTGCAAAGTCTTACAAGATCTGGCAACCCAGCGCCCCACTCTTGCGCTGCCATGTCACATGTTGTTTTTGTTGTAGTTGAAGGAAAACATCAGCGAAGCTGCGCCTCATTTTTTTAAAACTAAGCCCACGTCATATTTATGATCGTGTCCGAATCAGCACTCTTCCACACTGTTGAGTAGCCTGGGTGAGTAGATAGGGCGAGAAAGTCGTAGAGTACACAATTTTATTTCAAATTGCAGTATACTTCAAACACCCGGATGACACACTTACTTCCGGGGTTTCCCTGAGTACACTCGGGAGCACACTTTTCAAGAAGTACACAAACATTTTGGTCACATGAAAATGGCGTTTTTGAAAAATGAGGCGCAGCTTCGCTGACGTTATCCTTCAAATACAACAAAAACAACACGTGACATGGCAGCGTAAGTGTGGGGCGCTGGGTTGCCAGATCTTGTAAGACTTTCCAGCCAAATGGCGACTCAAAACTAGCCAATTTATAGGCTATTTTTAACCGAAGCCAACTTATTTTAAATAGAAATCATCATGTTTTTACTTTTTTAAATAAGTGCCTGCTTTGCGACTTTTCATTTTTACCCGTGACTGCACTTTGAAAGTATCCCAATTTAGCTGTAAAACTGCGGACATGGCAACACTGGTGGGACGTCTTATGACCTGCTTACGACACTTCCACAGTACGGTTTGGAAATAGTATATTTTTCGCGTCCTGCTAAACAGCACACTTATGTCAGTACACTCTTCGCAGGAGACAGGGCGCAGTAGATAGGGCTCTGATTCGGACACAGCCAAAGACACTTGCGTTTGGGTTAGCGTCGCTTACCGAGTGTAAGATAGGGCCCCGTAGCTTTTGCAAAGCGGAAGGATGACTGTGAAAGCATATAATCGCTTTATGCGACCGATTTAAGGTGGACCGGCGATTTCGAAACGGGAGCTGCGAATCGGGAAGTTTTATGACGAAACTTCAGCGTCTGTCATAAAATCACATTTCCATTTGATCATGGTTTTTGTTATTCACTGTTTGTTATAATAGACATTATATTGCTTGTTAGATTCAGACACTAGTTAGGCTACTCTTGTATTCTGTAACATGATTTGCTTCATGATGATATCTATAATTTGCGTTCAAAAAGCCAGTTTCCCCATTGGGCTCGTCATATATTGATGTTAACTGTGCATAAAAAAATATTTAAAAATTGCTTATTATTTTTCCATGATTAAATATTTTTTTCTTACCACACAAAGATATGATTTTTTAAATGTATTATTTATTTTGGCCTACATATTTAGCAAGCTAGTTGGAAACCAATTACGTACATAGTCTACTCATAAGGCTTTGACGCAGCCATCTCCACGTCACTTTCTGCTCCATCCTCGTTGTATATGTGACTCCAAGGACACAACTGTACCTGTGAGATGAACGCAAAATTAAAATTTCTCCCCATTGGTTTCTATTAGCTTGCCTTGTATAGCTTTCAGATCATAAAGCCTATTTCAGTTCAACATGCTCATACTAGTACATGCCATTGCTAACAATGTCTTTTGGGTAATGTCCAATTTGTATTCCCAAAACATAGTGTTCTCTATGCTTTGCTGTTTCAAGCCAACTCAAAGTTTGTCTTCAAACCTCCTTTTCTAGTTAAGCACTGGAGTCCTGATTCTGTACATGTACACCAATGTCAGCAAGATGCAATGCTGCCCCTGGTATCAGACGTACCTAATTTCATAAGCAGGCACGGGTAACCTTATTTAAAACAAACAAAAAAGAAAGTTGTAGCACACATTAGAACCAGATAGTACAACTACAAATTAGATACTTTTCTGCAAGACCATAGCCTGGGATTTATCAAGACCTCTCTGCGTTATATTAATGAAAAGTTATTCAGTGTTAAATAAAACCCTGAAAGGAGAGAATAGCGAAGACAACAGCGACTCCAAAAAGCGCATGGGGTCCAAGTAACAGGTGGCCATGCTTTCTATTCCCAGTATGCTTTGCCAGCAGTATACCAGTTCCTTATAAGGCAGACAGAGCAAGTACACCATAAAATAACACAATGGCAGCTTGGGGCCACATTTCTCAAGACTCACTGTAAAGGTTATGGCAGGTGTACAATTAATGTATGTAAAATCATTGATTAATTCATAATCATCGAGAGAAATACTACCGGAACACTAGATATTATTAGGAGGAGACAAAGCATAGAGATTTTACTAAGTTTGTAAAAAGCATTCAGTTTTGTGCTAAAAAAAAATGTAGGTTCATGAGAGTTTTGACATGACACTGACAAATAAAAAACGTCACAAAACAGAATTAAAGAGACATACAGATTCAAAAACTCAATTTCAAGGACATTTTATTACCATCTGTAAGAAGTTCCATTGCTCTTATCAAAGAGGTTAAAAAGCTACAGGCTTGCCCCAGTTACTCAGTATTTAGTGCTATTCAGTGCTATTAACAAAAAGAACGACGGTCCTTCAAACGGTTTGGGACCCAGTCCTCCCTGCTGAACTTCTAGAGAGCTGTGTTTGTACCAGCCCATAAAAGCATCTCTTCCTTCAAACATTAATTCTGTACATCCAACAATTCTTCTGTACTGTAGATATTCACCACTTTATTGGTTGTTTAAAAATGACACAAGCAGTAGTGTATCAACCTTTTTCTCTAATTTTAAAGTATTTAATCCAACATGAGACGCAACAAAAATAAGAATAAATACCTTTAAATGTAACACCTCATACACACTTTAAAAGTAAACTGTAAGACTTTTTCCATTCTTGGGGTAGATTAATATAATCAAGAAGGTTTTAGACTATGTTGTAATGGGTTTATGCTGAAATATTCTTTTTGTTTGTTTTCTGTTTATTTGGACACTTTAAATATAAAAGCCTCAGCAGCCTCCAGTGAAAAATAAAATAAATAAAAACATTTTCAATGTGCTGAGCTTTAGTGTTTGTGTGTGTGCATGCGCAAGTGTTTGTGTGTGTTTGTTTGTGTCATGTGTGGTGTGCCTGCATGCTTGTTGAGGACATTCTTTAGGTAAGTTACTGTCCAGACTACCATGTCCTTTATTTTACAATTGCAAACGTTACTTCACTGTAGTATTTATATTATCTTTAAAACCATAACTTAATAGGAGGAATTAACAAATTGTTTTAACAAGGAAGCCCATTGTAATCAGCTCTATGCCTTTTTCCTGTCTGATTTACTGCCACCTTCTGGTCACAAGAGGGATATAAATGACCATGAAACAATATGAAGCTCCAGTATCATAGATTGTGATTGTGGACCGGGGGTAGGGGGTGGGGTGGTTGTTTTTGAAGAGACTGCAATTTCTTTTTTTAAGACTGTGCTTTAAAAACAAATTGCCGCAGTCAAAAGGGAACTTTTGCTGTCTCAGGGAAGGGAGCATATGCTTCAGCCGTGCCTGTACCTGATGAACATTAAACTGAGTGAAAATTGCCCCAAACACACTCCATGGAGGAACTAGGATTTGAAGACTGCTCACCTACAAATAGATGAGCACACAAGATCTTGGATGATGCATGCTCAGCTCCAAGTTGGCTTTTGGTGACCTTATTGCATAGATTCAGGATCAAATGTTAATTCTGGTTCATGAGAACGAAAGTTGCAAACTTCAGGGATGCAACAAATAAGATGAAATGAGCCTTGCTCCTTTCAGGACTGATGTATAATTCTGTTTTAGTGTGGCGTCATCTGCTTTTGTGATGTCATCAGCCGTCACTCTCGCAGGCGTGTGCCTCTGGGACTAGGACACCAAGAGAAGTGACGTCTGCATCTGCTATGATTTCCGCGGAGAGATTTGTCTGGACGGATAACTGCAGACAGACTGGAACAGGGTGAGTAACGAGAAAAATTACAGCGGAAGCAAAACCAAAAAATGAAAACAAAATGGCACATAAAAACAAACACTGTACATACTCGCGTCCAAAGCACACGCATACTTTTAAATACACGCTAATTAAATACAGACAGCAAACACAAAACACTTAAATCAGCCATTATTTTTCACTTAAGGTACGCATTTCAAAGCAATAAAGGAATCCTCAAAGAAACTGCATGCTTTGGTTAATTTGCCACATTAATGAAGAACAGGGGGCTAAACTTAGAACTTCTTTACACTGGTATCAACAACAAAAAAACACCAAAATATGTTACTTTAGACAGAAAGCTGGCATGATCCAAGAGACCAAACAGATTTATGGTCAACAGTCAGATTTACGGTCTCCCCTGTTTGTTTAATCTGATAATATTATACCACATCTGTAAAGAATGCTGTTGGTATTGGGTTATTGATATTATTAAGATTATTTTTACTTGGATGAATTTTACATATTATCTACTTATGCGGCTTAATATTAACTAAAGAAATTAAGTTTAAGTACCTTGTGGGCAAAAAAAACTGGTTACCTGTGATCAAATGTACTGCCTTCTAATTACAGGCCCAGTTCCTTTAGTACCAAACCACACATCTGTGGAGGGAGAGGTTTTTCAAAGTAATGCCCAGCACACATCATACTGAGTTACCATCGAGAATCAGCTCAGTGACAGTCAGCCCCTTCAGCTCTTCACCCCAAAGGAGAAACAACAAACTGTACCTGAAGTATGTGGCCACAACAATAACAATAAAAAACTAAATTACCAAAAGGACAGCTTTCTGCCAGTAATGACTCCGCAGCAACGCTGTAAACCAAACTGCATGTTCCTGGGAATCCATTAATGCCGCCGGATCAGTCTAGCATTTTTCCCGTCGAGGTCTAACCTTCCCGTTCCCTTTCCTCTGTGGTGTGCCGGGATTGGCTGATGAGTCTGTGTTTGGTTACCTGTGGTAACGATCAAAGCGGAAGCTCAGGGTGTCCGGTGAGGCAATCGCAGAGGAAGCTTGGGGTGTCTGGCGAGGCGATCACAGAGGAAGCTCGGGGTGTCCGGTGAGGCAATGCCAGAGGAAGCTCAGGGTGTCCGGCAAGGCAATGGCAGAGGAAGCTCAGGGTGTCCGGCGAAGGCGAAGACAGAGGAAGCTCAGGGTGTCCGGTGAAGGCGATGACAGAGGAAACTTGGGGGTTCTGACGAGGCTATCACAGAGGAAGCTCGGGTGTCCGGCGAGGTTGGTAAAAGTCCTGACCGCTGTCCAGGACCCAGTCGTCCAGGCAACAGAGCAAGTGCTGAAATTCTGCATTCTCAGCCCCCATCAACTGGCAGGTAACCAGGGATGCGTCTCACTTCTGTACCTGTCCTCTTTTTGTTGGTCCTCGTTTGGTCAGTCCCCATTTGGTTGGTCCCTGTTTGGTGGCGCTGTCACAAGTCTGTGACTTTGTTCTCCACGGCGGCTGCGATCTGCTGGAGTCTGTAGGCCAGCTGCATCTTCTGTGCAGTAGTGTCCTCCTCTAATGCTGTGATAATCTGGGACAAAGAGTCTGCATTTAGTCTTCTTCTGCTACTATGACAACTCTAACAGCTATACTACAGAATTACTACAGGCAACTAGTACTACAATTACTAATACTAAGAACTATCAGTATTACAACTGCCATTATAGCATGAATGCAGCTAATACTATAGCACGTACTACTTAAACTACTATCATTAAAACTACTATTGCTGTTCCTATGAAAATAACAACTACAAGTACTACAACTACAATGAAGTACAATTACAGCTAATACTGCTGTGGCACGAAAAATCACTTACTGCTACTAATTATGACAACAACCATTATTACTACTGGTTATGCAACTGTGATGTAAAGTGGGACTATTACAGCTAACTATGATAAGCTGTACTGCAACCAGCAATCAATGGCACACAGAGAGATTACCCGCAGGTGTGTGCTGATACCTGGTTATGAAGGGACCTGGGCATAGTATAGACTCCCTGGTAAAAGTGTAGGCTCACCTGGTCATAGTATAAACTCCCTGGTCATAGTATAGACTCCCTGTTCATAGTATAGACTCCTTGGTCAAAGTATAGACTCGCCTGGTCATAGTATAGACTCCCTGGTCAAAGTATACACTCCCTGGTTCATAGTATAGACTCACCTGATCATAGTATTTGTTAATGTACTTGTACAACTCATGCAGGGCCACCAGGTAATTCAGTTCACCCGAGTAATTCTGGGGAGACATGAAAAAACATGAGACATGACAGGAAACCCTTCACGCTAACAGGGCTCTTTAACACACTGACATAATTACACATTCAACAGGGCTCTTTAACACACTGACATATAATATCACATTCAACAAGGTGCACTATGCAGGATTTTACCTAGAAAATATTATAAAATAATCATGCTCAATCATATCTATGGTGCACTGGCAATCTCTGCATTATATTAATGCACTGTCCCCTTGCTCCTCTGCATGTATTTATTATTCTGTGTTCGGGATGTTTCTGGGCATGGTGCTCTTTTCTGTGTGGGGAGGGGTGGGTGTGGCTGTGGGGTGGATTCAGGTTTCAGCTGAGCATTGTAGCAAGCTGGCTACTGCAATGGCAGAGGTGAAGAAGCCAATTACCCTACAGCGAAGCCAAACAACAAGCCAACACAGCGCATTCAAGAAGGAAGAGTCAACCTAGGATTTGTTTTTCCTCGATGGCGACAGCTGAAGTTCTGCAGGGGTTTGAAAAGTGACACAGAGTTGCCGTGTTTTCTGTTGGACCTGTAAGTAACGTTACCTCTAGCTATTCAGCTACCTTAGGTAGCTGGATGGCCAAAGTCAGTTAATATAACGATGCAATATTACGTTATATTTGAGAAAAGAAATAATATTTGTATACAAATATCTTCACGGAAAAGTAATTTAGATTTTATGGGTATTAGGTATCTATGATAGACATTATGGTCTGCTAATGTTATTTATTCCACACACGATTCCGTCTTTACATCCCACTTTTAAGGGTGCTTTCACATGTACGATTTGGTTTGGTGCGATTTAATCGTACCCTGGAGCACTTAGCCAAGGGTTGCTTCCAAGTGAACACTGGACTGGTTTGATTGAAGTGAGAAATGATCCAAACATGCTATGCATTTTGGTTGAAAACATCCACTTCATGAGCTAATGCAAATTTCACTTTGCTGAATTACTATGATTACTATTAGTACAGATTGCTCATGAGAATATTTACCTTTCTCCTCTTCTTTGCAATATCAAACATATAAACAAGTCACAGTTCGAACGCATGCATCAGAGCTAGCCTCCAATTGTACCACCGTCTGTTCACGCAAAATGCCTTCTTTCAGAGAAGAGCAATGCATACGTATAATTAGCCTGTTGTCATTTGTGTAGCCTGAATTGTCTACTTTAGATAAATTGTAGGCCTATGTAATTAGCTCATCTGTAAGAATAGTGTAGCACTGCCTGCATAGACATTTTTCATCGGTTCATTTGTCAGACGCAACAGGTCATAATAACGTCGCATCACATACAGCCTTCTCCGCTCATATCTGCGTCTGATGGCAGCGCATCTGCTTTGGAATGTACATCTAATTGTATACGTTTGCCACCCGGAGACTTTTCCATTTATCCTCCTCATAACTCCACCTTTGGTAAGAACACCAAAGGAGGATAACAGCTATAAATGCAATAACGAAACAGGGTTCCGTGATTTTCTCTGAAGACGATGAAACGTCAGTCGTATTTAATAGACGTGCTTCATTCTACACTGCCTGGCCAAAATAAAAGTCGCCGTTGCACCTGTCACGCATAGTGCCCACTGTACAAGCCTCTGGAGGCAGTGTTATGATCTGGGGTTGCTTCAATTGGTCAGGTCTAGGCTCAGCAACGCTATGCAGCAATAAAATTAAGTCAGCTGAGTACCTGTATGTACTGAATGACCAGGTTATCCCTTCAATGGGCATATTCCAGGACGACATGCCAAGATTCATCGGGCTAAAATTGTGAAAGAGTGGTTCAGGGAGCATGAGGAATCATTTTCACACATGAATTGGCCACCAGAGTCCTGACCTTAACCCCATTGAAAGTCTTTGGGATGTGCTGGAGAAGACTTCACGGAGTGGTTCGACTCTCCCGTCGTCAATACAAGATCTCGGCCATAAATTAATGCAAGTCTGGATGGAAATAAATGTTGTGACATTGCATAAGGTTGCCGAAACAATGCCACGACGAATGCGCACCGTAATCAAAGCTAAAGGCGGTCCAACAAAATATTAGATTGTGCAACTTTTTTTTTTGGCCAGGCAGTGTATTATGAGTGCTCCAGTGTTTACTCTGGGGAGTCTCTTTGATGAGCCTGGGCACATTTTATCTTATATACACCTTTTATAAGGTTTGACTGCAGCATGCGGGATAGCCTTTCTTCCATCGTTATAACACTGCCTAATACTACTGTTACCATACATATAACACAAAGCATATTACTAAAAATGTTATTTTCATTTTATCTTCGCTTGACATTTTGCTTGCTGGACTCAGGCATCTTTCTTGCCCTTAACGGACGTGAGTGGGGTTTAGGACGGAGGTGGAGACTTCTTTCATTGTAAACACAGGACCACAGCAAGGCTACAAATCCTGCATAGTGCACATTTAACACTCTGACATAATATTACATTTAGATTTCAGCATTTAGCAGACACTCTTATCCAGAGTGACTTACACAGCTTACATTCTTTCCACACAATCCATTCACACAGCTGGATATTTTACTGAAGCAACTCTAACCGTGCTAAAAAGCTAGGAACCAAACCCACAACCTTTGAGTCATGAGCCCCAGCTACACTGCCACCCCTTGGCCAATCACATCACTGCAGGGAAATAGAGCGACTCCGGCGACTTACTCGAGACAGCTCCGCCAAGGCGGAGTTCATTTCCTGGTCGCTGGCAGAAATGGTCTGCCGGATATCAGCGTAGTACCTGGTGTGGAGGGTTTGGGGTTGGGGGTTGGGGGAAGGGGGGGCAGATATAAGTGTGATATTGAGCACAACACCTGGGTGACATTGCCCACAGTCTGAGGGGCCTGCATTTATTTTTATAGACACACTGAATACTGACACATACAAGCTACGACATTTTGAATTAACGCAATGTTTCATCAAAATATCAATTTCCATTCACTATCCAAAATGTCTATTTTGTCTCCTTTATTGTTTGATTTGTCCAGTTCAGGCCCCTCTATTCACCTACACCCCCACCTCCAGCAATGCATCCACATTCAGGTTGTCCATGTCCCACAATGCACTGGCCCATGAACTCACGCCATGGCAGCAGGGGACAGCATTCTTACCTTTCCACCATCTGTTTGTAGCGGGGGATGTCTCTGGCGTACAGCAGCTTGTTGATTGGGGAGTCCTGGAGCAAAGGGGGGGAGCAAAAAAAACTGCACACTGTTAAACAGAGTGTGTTTGTGTGAGTGCGTGCGTGTGTGTGTGCGCATGCGTGCCTGCGTGCGTGTGAGTGTGTGTTTGTGCTTGTATGCGTACGTGTGTGTGTGTGTGTGTCTGTGTTTGTGTGTGTGTGCACTTGTGCGTGAGTGTGTGTGTGTGTGTGTGTGCGCGTGTGTGCATGTAGGCATGGCTGTTTGTGCGTGTGTTTCAGTTTGTGCATACGGGTGTGCGGGTGTGTGTATGTTTGTGTTTGTGTTTGCGCATACGTGTGTGCGGGTGTGTGTGTTTGTGTGTGAGTGCATGGGATGTGTGTGTGTTTGTGCGTGCGTTTGTGTGTGTGCGTGTGCATGTGTTTGTGTGTGCATGCATGCGGTTGTGCTTGTGTGTGTGTGTGCGCGCATGAGTGTGTGTGCACGTGTGCGGAGTGTGTGCATGTAGGCATGGGTGTTTGTGCGTGTGTTTCAGTTTGCGCATACGGGTGTGTGTACGTTTGTGTGTGTGTTTGTGTTTGCGCATACATGTGTGCGGTGTTTGTGTGTGAGTGCATGGGATGTGTGTGTGTGTTTGTGCGTGCGTGCGTGCGTGTGTGTGCGTGTGTGCATGTGTTTGTGTGTGCATGCATGCATGCAGTTGTGCTTGTGTGTGTGTGCGTGCATGCAGGCGTGTGTGTGTGTGTGCGTGTGTGTGCATGCGTGCATCTGCGTTTGTGCGTGCATGCATGCATGCGGGTGTGTTTTTGTGTGTGTGTGCGTGCATGAGGGTCTAATTGACAAGAACCAGCCACACCCTGTGGCTCTCCAGAACCAGGGCTGGGCACCCCAGAAGACCTTGCGGCTCTCCAGAACCAGGGTTGGGGACCCCAACAGACCCTGTGGCTCTCCAGAACTAGGGCGGGGGGTGATGAAAGTGAGGAGGTGTGGGCGGGACTCTGGCTCACCCTGCCCAGCTTGTGTTCGGCGATGGTGCAGGAGTCCATGAAGGTCTGGGCAATGACTGACAGCACAGCATCCACGTTGTCAGAGGCCTGAACATCGAAGATGAACTGCGGGTTCTTCAAGATGTTGATCCAGAACCGCAGGGGCAAACTTAAGAGATTGAGATAAAAATGAGAAAACAGATGTAAAGAGGACAAACTTACTTTCTCAATTCAACTGGAAGAAACCCAACCCTGCTTGTTTTTGTAAAGAAAAAATATTAAGGAAAGGTAGGTCTCAATCTACCGCAATCAATCATAGCATCTTGAATAGGTGAGCAGGGTCTTTTGATTGGCTTGATTCAATGATTGACAGCACATGGTAATTCCACCTACCAAGTGCTTCAGGAAGAATCAGTCCAAACTAAGCTAAGAACTGTCAAAAAAGTTTATTTTAATCAAGGATTAACTCAAGGTTATTTATGAGTGAGATTGCATTAATGAGATTGCATTCCCTCAGTAAACTGGCTACTCCCACCTGTTGGTTTTCCATATATGGATGGTCTCAGAGTCGATGATGCCATGACTGGCAGCCTGCTCATCCAACAGGTCAAAGAAGTATTTAACGGCCAGAGGGACCGGCCGACTGGTGCTGAGAATCACCTGGAACAGGTCGTCCACAAATTTCTGCAGTGTACCCTGGAGAGAGAACAATGACTGCATATTAAATCTTATAAACAACACAGCAGACTTCATACTTCATACCCTGTCTCTCTCCTCCCCTGCAGTGATGTGCAGTTAGGTGCAGTGATATGCAGTGTGGTGCAGTGATATGCAGATAGGTGCAGTGATTTGCAGTGTGGTGCAGTGATGTGCAGATAGGTGCAGTGTGGTGCAGTGCAGTGATATGCAGATAGGTGCAGTGTGGTGCAGTGATGTACAGTGCAGTGATGTGCAGTACCTTCATGGACAGCAGGCGTGTGAGGTAGATCTCCGGGATGGCCTTGGCTCTCTCCCGCTCCCTCAGGCTCCCCCGCCGGTGTTTGGGCAGTTCGGGCTCCTCACTGGCCTTCACCAGGTGCCAGAGCTTCACTCCGCCCTCGTCTGCATCCTCCAGCATGGGGGTCTCTGAGAGGGGGTGGGGGGGATGGGGGGGACACAGATCCCACAGATCCAGATTTTATAATCCACAGCACACACAAAACAGCATATACAATATAATCTTTTTGTTTGTCATCAGTGTCTTATTATGTGAATTAAACTGCCATGAATACTGGTCAAACGAAGACTGAATAAAAACATAAATCTGTCACAATCTTATCTTTAACACTTTTCAGGACTGTGGATGTTGTGGTATTTTTTACACTTAAAAAATACATACTGTATAATATACTCTTTACGGATTATGTTTTGTTGGGTCTCATCTCTTGTGTATCTTTATTTATGTCTTTATGCTTATGAAGACAATCTAATTTCCTTTTGCAGATTAAAAAGCATCTTAATCTTCAAAACTGTCTATCCATATGTTTATCTGTGTATCTATCCATCTCCCTATCTATCCATCTATCAACCTGTCTACCTACTGTACATCCACAGGTACACCTCCAATTGACTCAAATAATGTCAATTAGCCTATCAGAACTTTCTAAAGCCATGACATAATTTTCTGGAATTTTCCAAGCTGTTTAAAGGCACAGTCAACTTAGTGTATGTAAACTTTTGACCCACTGGAATTGTGATATAGTGAATTAAAAGTGAATCATCTGTCTGTAAACAATTGTTGGAAAAATTACTTGTGTCATGCACAAAGTTGATAACTGACTTGCCAACACTATAGTTTGCTAACATGAAATCTGTGCAGTGGTTAAAAATTAGTTTTAATGAAGTCGGAAGTGTATGTAAACTTCCGACTTCAACTGTATCTATCTGTCTATCAACCTGTCTACTGACCTATCTATATCTATCTAAAAATACATCTACTGTTGTACAATACAGACAATGCCTGCCTGTCTATCCGTATGTCTGTAACTGCAGCCAGAGCCCACAGATAGGTCCTCTAATTTTCCCAATTACTTGATCATGTTATATGACAACGGACGCCCATTCCACTGAATGGGCCAATGGGCTGACAAAGAAGGCTAACGGCCAGCTGGGCATCAGCAGCCCAGGGAGACTCACTCTCTCCTGCCATGTAGTCCTGGTTCTCATGGTGGATGTGCTTTGTGTGTCTCTGGACCAGCGCTACGGTAGCGCCGTCTGGCACCTGTGGACCAGGAGGTGAGAGGAGGTGAGATGAGTAACAGGACTAGAGTTTCCACGTACAACACCCTCAGTATGTACATTCCCTTGCATTTATGGTGATGGGAAGAGACTGTTTCTAAATGTGCATCACACTAATGCCTTGTGTACACTACACAGCTTTCAAAATCTTAACAAAATCCTAACAACTGACAGCATCTCACATTTAATGACAGTCTCTTATTTAAAAAAATCGCCCATATTTCCATCCTAGGACGCTCACACTACACGCGTAGTCGCTGCCTATGGTCACGGGGTCAGATCACTACGGGATTTTGGATCACAAAGAACTAGAATCTCATGTGCTGCGTTGACACAGGAAGAAGCTAGCTAGCCAGCTTCTCTCATAATCACACACAAGGGAGCTAACATTAGCTAGTAGCAAGCTAACATTCTGCTCTCATATTGGAAATGTTATAGGCTTGTCTCAGTGTTTGATTTAACTGGTGGCATAAGGTGCACAAGCCTACAGCGGTGTCGTTATCGCTACAGCGTCAATATCAGTATTTTGTAATTATTTAAAAATAAAAGTTAAAAAAAGTGTATTTGCATAGCTTCAACGTTGGAATTATTAAATGAGTATAAGTACGTTATCTTATTATATTCACAGTACCCAATGCCATCAGATCTCTTTCTAGGGTTCTATCTCAAGCTATTGTGATGTGAAAAGCTCATTGGCTGTTGACGGTTCCACATAGAAATATTAGTCTTTGTGTATTACAAACTACACAAGTCATGCCTAAAGATTTAGAATGAAATCAAAGCAGTTTGATAATCTCACAAGAGTCGTAGACTAGTTTAACCCTCGTATTATGTTCCGGGTCAATTTGACCCGATTCAATGTTTGACGTCTCTTAAAAACCAGTTAACCTTATTTTTTCATCTTGACACTATATGATTTCTCCTAATTTGTTGGGATTAAATAGTAAACACACAATAAACATAATGGTATATTTTCAAAAGTCCTGTACCAACTTTGTATACAAGGGTGTTGTGTGGGATATCTGTATGAAATGCAAGAAAATATACAACTTTTTTTAGTTTTTATCTCAGATTTTCTTTAGAGGTAATTCTGGTGGCACTTTCCCATAGGGTTTTAAACTTCACAAACTTTCACTTACTTCAGGCTCTAAAATTAGATGTTTCAACACAGATTTATCATATTTTGGAATAAAAGGCCAGTTAATCGAGAGACACACAAAAGGTGACAGAAAGTGTGAAAACTTTTCTATTATGATAGTTTTGTGTCCGTTTAAACTTTTGGGGTCAATTTGATCCCAAACATAAAAGGCATCATAAAATGTGAACATAATATAAGGTTTAAGACTGGATCGGGAGAACTGTGACGGTCTCTCTGACCGTCTCACATTAAATGACCATCGGAGGTGAGTGTACGCAGCAATCAGGTGAAGACTGGAGATTTTCTTAGCATTTCCTTAAGATCTTAAAAACTGAGTCGTACATATTAAAACATTTTTTTTCAATCTTGTTACACATTTATTTACTAACTTATTCTGTTTTACGGTTGTTTTTAATAGAATTTCCCTTTTTAAAGAAATGTTTGTTTTAACACCATGCAAGTGAAGCTGCTGGAACCCCAGCTGCCCCCCCACCGTTCCACCTTCACCAGAAAAAAAAAACTGAACAAACAGTAACTTAAACAATTAAATGCATACATTAAGCTTGGTTGTACTCCCTCCCACAAACCCGCCAAGTGTACTTACATTTGTACAGATAGATCAGACAATCAGACCAGACAGAGAGACAAACTAATCAGACAGACAAACTGGACAAACAGGACAGTGATAGACAGGGAAAGACATATTGATACACACTTGTGCAAATGTAAAAAAAAAAAATAATTAAATGATCCTGTATACCTATTTTAAAAAACCAAAAAAGAAGCAAGGGGAAATAAAATATGGATGGGAAGAGGTGATAAGTATCAGTAAGATGAATGTGGCAGTAGTGTGCTAATGAGTCTGTGTGCCTGTTTGTGTCTGTGCACGCATGGCCACGGGTATGTAGGTGTATGTCCTCAGTTCCACTGCAAATTAAGATGATTAATTTCACCACCCACTCAACCCAGCTCCTGGTCCAAGCGATGGTGCTGTCCCGCCTGGACTATTGCAACTCTCTCCTGGCTGGCCTGCCAGCATCAGCCATTAGACCCCTTCAGCTTATCCAGAACGCAGCAGCGCGCCTGGTCTTGAACCTCCCCCGACACTCCCACGTCACCCCCCTGCTCATTGACCTCCACTGGCTACCTGTGATGGCTCGCATCAAATTCAAAACATTGGTGCTCGCCTTCCAGGCAGTCCGAGGATCAGCCCCTCCATACCTCCAAAAGCTCATCAGACCCTACACACCTGCCAGATCCCTGCGTTCCGCCTCCTCAGGACGACTGGTACCCCCCCCCCCCACTTCATACTAGCACCCGGTCTCGACGTCTGTCTGTCCTGGCCCCACGGTGGTGGAATGAGCTCCCCGTGGAGGTCAGAACAACAGAAAGTCTGACCACCTTCAAGCGCAGATTGAAGACTCACCTCTTCAAGCTGCACCTCTCTCCACCCCTCCCTACCTCCTTGTGACCTCCCTTGATTGTGTTTTATGAATCCTTGTTTAAGTGGTTCAAGCTTCTAGTTTAATACTTGTAAGGTTAGTTATTGGCTTACTGTTGTACACGCCAATCATCGATATCGTGTGGTTACCCCCCCCAAAAAAATAAAATAAATAAATAAATCATACTGACTACGCCTGGTACTTGAACTCGTATTTACCTTTTAGGGTCGTTTTAACGCACTTGTTCCTAGTTCGAAAATGCACTGATGTACGTCGCTCTGGATAAGAGCATCTGCCAAATGAATGTAATGTAATGTGATTTAGTACAGATTTCATTGAAACTATGAGTTTGGTTTTTTTGAAAGGCAGTTGAAATGTGGTCTATTAATAGATTTGTCCATTGTGTGGTGTTCAATTTATGTCTGGTTTTCCAATTTAAGAGTATTGTTTTCTTGGTAATAGGTAAGGCGACTCATACAAGTGTGTTGGTACGGTTTGGGTATTGAGTATGGAGGAATCTCCAAGTAAACAGAGTGTAGGGGAGAGTGGAATGCTACTGTCTAGGAATGAAGAGATGGAATGTGCGATATCTTTTCAAAAATGTTGAGTTAGTGGGCAAAACCAGATGGCGTGGTAGTATGTTTCTGAACAGTTAGTATGTTTCGAGTCAAGTGAGTGCATATGTCGGAGTCAGTGAAATCCATTTTGAAGATTTTATGCTGGGTGACGTGTGCTCTGTGAATGACTTTGTATTGAATTAGCTGAATGTCGGCTGGATATAGCAGAAATTGGTCTTTTCTGATACCATCTGGTCTTCTGGACTAGCTCTTAGAAAGTGAGAGGGGATTTATTTCTGAAGATGTGTTGTAGTTGAGTGGTGCCTTTGCTTTTCCAGATCATAGAGGTGCGAGGTGATTTATTGACCAGGAAGTGAGGGTTAGATCAGATTGGGGTGTATTTGCAGGGTGATAGGTCGAATTTGCAGTTTATTTATCTTCCACGAAGCTCTCACAGTTGTGGAGATAATAGAGTCCTTATGAATTAACTTTGCCGTTTTGTTAAGGAATAAAAGATCAGTTAATTGAAGGTCTATGGTGTTGGATTGTTCTAATTCTAACCATGAGTTATGTTGGTGATTATTCCTGATCCAATTGGTGATATATTGAAGTTGGTTTGCAAGATTATAATGATACAAATTGGGGACATCTAATCCACCCTGGTGGACAGTGTGTATAAAGTGTGTCGAATGTTGAAAACTAGTGCAGAGTTGGTTTGACGGGAATCATAGAAAATAAGTAGTTGATTTTTGGAAGGATTGTCATATGGTAGCAATGCATTCTATAAGTGAAAGTGGGAGGTTCATCCAACAAATCATCTTGAACAGTTTTCAGTAAGGGGGTAAAATTCAGATGAAACCATTCTGTCAGCTTGGAGGAGATTTTAATGCCAAGATGTGTGATGTTTAGTCCAGTTTACCGAGTAGTCAGAAAAAAGTGTTAATGAGTTTGAAGGTTTCTTGCAGGGAAGTAGCAGGATTTAGCAAAAAGACAATACATCATCTGCATAGAGGCTGATTTTGTGAGTATATTTAGCGGTTTGAATTCCCATTATTTGTTGGTTTTGTCAAATAGCTAATGGCTCAATAAATAGTGCAAAGAGTTAAGGAGACAGTGGACATCCTTGTCTGGTTCTCTGGTGTAGTGTGAAGGTTTGTGATGTCATGCCGTTAGTAGAGACTGCAGCCCTTGGTGAATTATTAAGTGTTTTTATCTATTGAATAAATTACTCCAAAGCCAATTTTTTTTGTAATGCTGAGAAAAAAAAATTATCAGTTGACTATCAAAAGCTTTCTCTGCATCGAGAGACAGTATGGATGCTTCAATATTTTGTTGCTGAGTTATATTTATTGTATTGAAAAGGTGGCGCATGTTGTTAGATGATTGCCTGCCCCTTTAATAAAACCAGACTGATCTGGGTGAATTAATTGTTGCATAATTGGCTCGAGTCTGGGTGCAAGTGTTTTACTGATCATCTTAATTTTTACATAGTATCCATTTTTACAGCTAGCTATATACTCAAGCAATACCTCCCTCAAGGGTACAATGGCAGGGTCCTAGCTAGGAATCAAACATGCAACATTTAGGTTACAAGCCCATTTCCTTACCAATTATAATGCACTGCTGCATATCTGTTAATTAGTGAAAGTGGGCGGTAGCTGGACAAGAGGGTTGGGTCTTTGTTGGGCTTGAGTAGTACTGAGAGGATGAGGTTGATTTTATTTCTGTAATCATTCTGTGATGAATAATGGTGATATAGTTTCCCAAAATTGTTTGTTGAATTCAACAGGGTACTCATCAGACCCCGGAGCTTTATTGTTTTTCATACATCATGTTGCACAAAAATAGCCTGTATTTAGGATTCTGAGGGATGTATCCATGTGACAGACAGTAGTGACAGCCAATTAATGTTAGAATACTGGGACATTTAACAAGCCCTCCTATGGAGTTTGGCAGGGGTCACTATAAATCCCGCCTCTTTGCAGAAAAAGTCCATAGTGGTTGGTTCAAAATACAGCAATTTTCTGTTTCCCTCTTGAAGTGCCGCCAACACACCTTGCAATTGTAGTTCAAAATCACACTGTAATATTGTACTGAGGAATGGGGCTGTGGGGGCTGAACTCTGTAGCGTGTTAAGTTGATCTTTTAGTGCTGTAGCATGTTGAGGTGACCTTTTAGGGCTGTAGCGTGTTGAGCTGACCTTGTAGTGCTGTAGCGTGTTGAGGCGTTTCCAGCTTCCCTGCATCACAGAGGTAAGGTCCTCGTCTGATAGGATCAGGTGTCCTGCCACGCCCGACCGCCACTCTGCAGGATGCCAGATAAAGGTCAGAGGTCAGAGGAACCACTACAAGAATCTGGTACACTGTTTCTTATCACACTACATTTCACAAGTCAGTGTCGGACAGACACAGGTCAGAGGAATCAAATCAAATCAAATCAAATTGTATTTATATTGTGCATTTCAGAAACAATTGTCACAAACCCCACAAGAGCAATCCTAGGGCAACAGTGGCAAGGAAATTCCCTGGAGGGTCATTCCGTGTCAAACCAGTTTTCTGAAAAGTTTGTGTATAACCCTCTCAGATTTTGATGAAACTCCATCATAATAATCCATTGTGTGAAAAATGAACACACACAAAAAACTTGCCTCATACGACATGTCGTTTCCGAGATATGGCCTCCTGAAATTTGCTCAAAACCTCCGTCTTTCGCGCTCGCGAGTCGTTTTTTTCCAACTTTGGAAGTGTATAACTTGGAATTAGTAACAGCTATAGAGCTGAAACTTGGTATCCTAACTTACTTTCTTCCATGACATCAGATTACTTGTACCCCCTTCCCTTTTCAAGTTATATGCACCCAAAGTAGCCGCTTTGTTCAGTCGCACATGTTTTTGGTGATTTTCGAGGTCACCCTGTGCCCATACGAGTGGACATATACATCTCATATCACAGATGTATTATCTATAGGTGTATGTCTATGGTCACAAGCAAGTACAGGCTAATCAATTAATTTTAAAGGAATGACATTCATCCAAAGTTGGGTCCGGGTCAAAAAAAGTCAAAAACACAACCGTCCGTCTTGTCAATGGATCACCATGTGGACAGTTAAAACTTTTTCTGAAATTTACACCAGTTAAACAGATATATTAGATCTACTCATCAACCAAATGTCAGCTTTGGTACTCAACTCCTTCATGGTTAGATAGCATTTTGAAAAGTACACATATTTTAACATATCGGAAATTCAGAGGTACGTCTTAAGAGTTACGTTACTACTTAAAAGTGTCAAATTATGTATCAGACATCAAACAGAATAGTACATGTACTTTAAACCATACACTGATAATGTCAGATAATGTCACTCCACTTCTCCATGCCAATAGTTTTATGTCCTCTTGTGACAACCATCAAACCCCTTTCTGACACGGAAGATGTCCCTGCCATTTTGAGGAGTTTATGAATACTGCTTCCAAAATAAGTGTTATTGCATTGTAGGCCTAGGAAACAAAACTATGCATGGTACAGTAACAGCAGCACACGCATGTTTCGCAATTAGTAAATAAATATAGTTGGGATGTATTCTGTAATCGACGAGGCTCACTGATGGGATCTCAATTCTTGAATGATAGAGCTAGAATGAAATTGACCAAATATTGTTGCCTGGTAATGGGAAATCCCATCATTGCGTAATGGTTTATCCCTGTATTTACCTGACATGGGAAAATCCCACATTTAACCCACTATGCTCTAGGCCCTAGGGGGCATCTTAACTTTATTTTACCTATCTCCTGTGATAAATATGCATGTTGTGATCAGACCTTACGCACGTAGATGAAGGAGTTGAGTACCAAAGCTGAAATTTGGTTGATGAGTAGATCTAATATATCTGTTTAAGTGGTGTAAATGTCAGAAAAAGTTTTAACTGTCCACATGGTGATCCATTGACAAGACGGACGGTTGTGTTTTTGACTTTTTTTCACCCGGACCCAACTTTGGATGGATGTCATTCCTTTACAAATTAATTGATTAGCCTGTACTTGCTTGTGACCATAGACATACACCTATAGATAATACATCTGTGATATGGGATGTATATGTCCACTCGTATGGGCACAGGGTGACCTCGAAAATCACCAAAAACATGTGCGACTGAACAAAGTGGCTACTTTGGGTGCATATAACTTCAAAAGGGAAGGAGGTACAAGTAATCTGATTCGTGCAATACGGAAGAAAGTAAGTTAGGATACCAAGTTTCAGCTCGGGATAGCTGTTACCAATCCCAAGTTATAAGCTTCCAAAGTCACATTTGCGCGTTTTCATGACTCGCGAGCGTGAAAGACGGAGGTTTTGAGCAAATTTCAGGAGGCCATATCTCGGAAACAACATGTCATATGAGGCTAATTTTTTGTGTGTGTTCATTGTTCATAAAATGGATTATTATGATGGAGTTTCATCAAAATCTGAGAGGGTCATGTCGGGACCACTGGTTGATTTGACACGGAATGACCCTGGATGATTTTTTCCTTGCCAGAAATTTTGAGTGCAGCTCAATGAACTTGCAGGCCCCCCTACGACCAGCAGGGTTCGCTAATGGGCAATGAGACCCTGTTAACCCAGCCAACTGAAACTCTCCCCTGGGTGACCCTACATCCAACTGTGCAGCCCTGCAGGGGCTGCCTGCCACAGTGGACACTGGCACAGGTCCAGACTCAAAACCAGACCATGGGGCCCAATCAGGCAGGAATTCAAGCAGGAAACCCACTAGCTGGCTCAAAACCAAGGTTTTACTCCCATCCCTGGTTTTAAGTGGTGGATTAGGATAGAAAGGGCCCGACTTAGGAAATCTCTGCAAGTCGGGCCCCTTGTTCCTTCATTTTATTTTTCTTATGTTCACCCCAGCAATTCTGAATCAGCATCCTCAAGGATTCAGTTCATCTTCGACATCCAGGTATCCAACAGTAAGTTTCAAATGGAACAGAGATCCTTAGCGAAGACAGGTGAAGTGCTGGACCAATCTTGACAGTGGTAGTGAATGGACTCAATACACCCAGATTTATAGATAGGCCTTCCGTCCAAAACATCAATTATGCATTGAATAATTAATTGAAATTAAGTGAAATGAATTAGACCAAAGCCTAATATTTGACTTAAAATATTCATGTCATTGTACATAGGCAATTTAGGACAGTTAAGTGTACTATTCCATTAACTGAAATAATTACATTAATACAGTATTAGCCTACACTAAACTTGAATAGTTGTTTTTGCGTGCAATAGGCTTGTTGTTGAAATATATCTAAACCGTCTACATGTTTCTAATTATTTCCTGATTTCACGCACATTACAAGAATGTTTGATATATCAGGCCTAATATACATTGACAAAATATCGTATTCCTATCAGCGGATCGAATGATGTTTCCCTCATGAAATCGATAGGTGTGCTGGAATTATTTTAGGGTATTGGAAGGAGACTTATCATGGACTTAAGCCCAGGTGTAAATCCGCGCAGTTCAAATCTCACATGGACACTGCTGAATTACCATGCAACCACGCACCGAACGCGGAAGGACTTGGAGCCAGTTGCTCGTTGCACTTAAGCTCAAAGTTAGAATTTGAGTAGACATGTGCGTGCATAGAAACGGTATTAACTATCCTCTATGTGCCCTACCGGTAGACTTAAGTACAAGTCTGAATCGGGCCCAAAGTGAGTAGGATTGGGCTCACCCAAGTCCAGGGAGTCCGCGTGTGGACGCAGGGAGAAGGACAGGACAGGAAGTCAGTAACGTTGGGCTCACCCAAGTCCAGAGAGTCCGCGTGCGGACGCAGGGAGAAGGACGTTGTCTTGTAGGCCTGGTCCAGGATCTTCTCCTTCACCTGGGTGATAGTGTCACAGTCCAGCACTTTGGATGGGATGGACTGTGCCTCGTTCCCTCCTCCCCCCTGCACCTGCACATTCAGGGTCTGGGAGGGCGGAGACACACATTTACATTTCCTCCTCATCCTCTTCCTCCCTCTATTGCTTTACCTTCCTCAGCTTCTCTCCTCAGAGAGAACAATTTATAGTATAAATATCAGCCATTTATCACTTTCAGCAGGTTTCCAGGTCCCTCATTTGCAGAAACTGGAGGGGGGGGGTGGCTAGCAGTTACCAAACAGCGACACACTGATCAATGTAACCAATCTCATGATGTCATGGTTGAATACTCAAGTAATATGAAATGGTTTATTTTCTCTACAAAAGCAAACAGTTTTGACTTTCCGACAGCTTTGCTGAGAATAAGTTTTATCTCTTTGTATTAGTTCCTTCATTTAATTTAATTTTCTTATGGTCACCCCAGCAATTCTAGATCAGCATCCTCAAGGATTCACATTTCATCTTCGACATCCAGGTCTCCAACAGTAAGTTTCAAATGGAACAGAAGGGGATATTTAGGTGTGGTCCCTGGCCCTCACCAAGGAGCGGTACTCCACGTCCTCCCGCAGCAGACGGTTGTCGTTCAGGGTGTACTTGGCCTTGCCTGTCACCGCATCCACCGGGCCCTTGTCCACCTGGTGCTTAATGGCGCGGAACAGCATATAGAGGGGCTCGCCCACAGAGTCCTGCAGAGAGAGCACTGGAATCAGAGCACGCACGCACACACATAGACAGCATGTAGAGGGGCTCGCCCACAGAGTCCTGCAGAGAGAGCACTGGAATCAGAGCACACACGCACACACATAGACAGCATGTAGAGGGGCTCGCCCACAGAGTCCTGCAGAGAGAGCACTGGAATCAGAGCACGCACGCACGCACGCAGCATGTAGAGGGGCTCGCCCACAGAGTCCTGCAGAGAGAGCACTGGAATCAGAGCACACACGCACACACATAGACAGCATGTAGAGGGGCTCGCCCACAGAGTCCTGCAGAGAGAGCACTGGAATCAGAGCACGCACGCACGCACGCACGCACGCACGCACGCAGCATGTAGAGGGGCTCGCCCACAGAGTCCTGCAGAGAGAGCACTGGAATCAGAGAACACACACACACACAGCATGTAGAGGGGCTCGCCCACAGAGTCCTGCAGAGAGAGCACTGGAATCAGAGCACGCACGCACGCACGCACGCACGCACGCACGCACGCACGCAGCATGTAGAGGGGCTCGCCCACAGAGTCCTGCAGAGAGAGCACTGGAATCAGAGAACACACACACACACAGCATGTAGAGGGGCTCGCCCACAGAGTCCTGCAGAGAGAGCACTGGAATCAGAGCACACACGCACGCACGCACGCACGCACGCACGCACACACATAGACAGCATGTAGAGGGGCTCGCCCACAGAGTCCTGCAGAGAGCACTGGAATCAGAGCACACACACACACACAGCATGTAGAGGGGCTCGCCCACAGAGTCCTGCAGAGAGAGCACTGGAATCAGAGCACACACACACACACAGCATGTAGAGGGGCTCGCCCACAGAGTCCTGCAGAGAGAGCACTGGAATCAGAGCACACACACACACACACAGCATGTAGAGGGGCTCGCCCACAGAGTCCTGCAGAGAGGGCACTGGAATCAGAGCACACACACACACACACAGCATGTAGAGGGGCTCGCCCACAGAGTCCTGCAGAGAGAGCACTGGAATCAGAGCACGCACACACACACACACACACACACACACACACACACACACACACACACACACACAACTGCATGTAGAGGGGCTCGCCCACAGAGTACTGCAGAGAGAGCACTGGAATCAGAGCACACACAGCATGTAGAGGGGCTTGCCCACAGAGTCCTGCAAAGAGAGCACTGGAATCAGAGCACGCGCACACACACACACACACACACACACACACACACACACACACACACACACACACACACACACAGCATGTAGAGGGGCTCGCCCACAGAGTCCTGCAGAGAGAGCACTGGAATCAGAGCACATACACACACACACACACACAGCATGTAGAGGGGCTCGCCCACAGAGTCCTGCAGAGAGAGCACACACATACAGAAACGTACACACGCATACAAGCACACACACAAACAGTCCTGGAGAGAGCATTGCAATCAGACATGGAATTTGTTTTCCACACACACAAGAACATACCATCAGGGTTATGGCAAAAGGAAATTCAAAAACACTTAATTTAAAAAGGTTCTTCATAATGCATTTAAATGATGGTGCCTTAGCATAGCCATACATAAACTTTATGATAAAATTGTAACTACTGACATAAGGTTAGGAAGCACATAATGATATACAGTATATATATACTGTATATATATATTATGACATAACATGAAAAGTATTTGGTATGATTATATTATTCATGTATGCCCATGACAATGGTTATGATGCATTATGTAGCCTGTATGAAAGTATTTATGAATGCTACATAAGACTGACTTCAAGTAAAGTGTTACTGGTACCTCAATCCTAACACAATGTTATTTTCATGACTCCTGATAAATCTGACTGTGCCCTCTGCCTACTAGACCCCCATATGAAGTGTGTCAAAGGAAGAGAGAGTGACAGTGATTTCTGATTGGTTACTGTGCATTGTCCGTTTTAATCATTAACTCACCCTTAGGAAGACGTATAAGCAGATTGACATCCAGTTCGTCAGGAGCTTCTCCACAACAGATTCCGTCCTGAACAAGAAGATTGGGCAGGCTTTTTGTGAACACTCTAGAACACTCTACTCAGGGTTCAATTTCCATAGTAAAATGATATTGACCAAGAGATGAGATGATAAACGTGTAAAGAAATAACTTTTCAGAGAAAAAATACAAGATTCATTTTGCAGTGGGAATGAAACATACTGTTTGCAGTCAAACAACTGTGCCAGAGTCAACGCCTTTGCAACAGCCAATCGGATTACAGATATGTGGGGTGTGACCCACCTCCTGAGCATGAGTTTGGGGTTCTTGGCCACGTACTGCTCCACCAGATCGTTGAGCAGGGTCTTGAGGATGTCAGTGAAGTATTCCAGTTTGCCATGCAGGGCAACGGTCAGCAGAGAGGCCACATATGCTCGGTCCCTGGGGGAGAAGGTGCGCTGGCCCTCCAGGGTGTGGATGAACTGCAAGCACAGATACAAACGGGACCACTGCACATGGGGGTGCCCAAACCTGACCACCAAGCTCATCCAAAGTTATTTGAGCATAAGGGGTCAACTGCAGTGTGCTTATCTGGAGATTATACCACAGGTTTAAACCTCTACACCACAGAACTGCTTTACAACTGGAACAGCTAGCTGTGAAATATGTATTAGCTGTTCCAGTTGTAATGCAGTACTGTGGTAGAGGGGGTTTAAACCTGAGGTTTAAACTCCAGCTAAGCACACTGCAATTGACCCTTTATGTTCAAATAACTTGTGTATTTGTAGCCCTCAGAGTGAATATGTTCATCCTTTCAGAGAGGACTGGGTAGCGTGCCCCACATTCAAATACTCAGATGAAAAGCATTGAAGTCAGAACTTTAGTTATTCGAGGTCTGATTAATCTGTAGGTGGAGAGGCCTTTTTAATTACAATACGAAAGGGGATTCTTAACTCTGTAGAGAAGAGAAACGTTAATTGCTGGGGTTCCTTATTTATTTTAATTTATTAAATTAACACCTTTGTTCAGACCTCTTAGTGGCGTAGACCCCGGGGTCTACATCACAAACACCCTACTGTACCACCCTAGAAAGCGAAGTTTAATGGAAAACTAAATGTCATCTTCATCAGCGCTAGTTGGGCTATTATCGGGCAAAATAAGTTTCAAAATAAGTTCCTACATGCCACCGTTCTTCCATATTTCATAAAAGTATATCAACCACTCTACATGAGCGCGAATCGGGTTGAAGATACTGTACATTTTAAATAAATTTAGGAGTTGGTTACAGTTCTTCTTTAACCATCAAAAAATTGTATACACAGCAATAATAAAAAACACATTAGGTCCTGGATATAGGTAAATTAAACTGTTATTTTGCCTGCTCACTTAGAGTGAATTTCTGTCATCAGCACATAATTTCCTTCTGCTATGAAAATCACTCATAAAGTATGGAATAAAGTCATAACCTTACCTGCATTATTAAAGCCAGATACGTCCTTTCTAAGATTATGTAGTTATTTTAGGCCTATGTGTGGTGTACAGTGCAAGTTTCAACATGGGATAAAACTAAAGGATTTGTCTGCAGAACAGTACACAATTAAAATTGGGAGTAGTGATATCTTGAAACTAATTGTTATTGATTGACAGCCTTAATATCCAAAAATAACGCATTCTAAGGTTTCCAAAGAGTTATAATATAGGTCATTGGACAGTTGGGAGTGATTGTCACATCTGTGCATGTCACGAGCGTATTTCAAAACAACATGCGCCCTCAAGCGTTATAGGTGTTTTTCATGTTTAGAGGGATTATTTACCATCTTAAGTCACATGAGGTTAGCAATAGCTATGCATACCATGAATAAAAGAAGTCCAATATTGACATTGTGCTATATTGCAAACAATTACAAAAAGAGCGGTAAAAATGCTTTAACTGGTCAAATGAAGATGTGAGGTGAATCAATAGGATCCTAATTGGTGAAATTGTGGACACATGGCCACTAAAACTAACCATTAGTTAAATAATGAAGAGCAAATGATAACAAGCCAAACCTGCATCGTGTTAATAAGTTTAAGGAACTTAAACCACATATGTTCAACAACCCAACTAGGAGCCAATGGATTCACCTTAGTCTTTAATTTGATCAACAAATATGTGAATATATATATTATATTACAATATTGATGGTAATATAAATAATTTATTTTCAGTGCTTTTCAGTTTCATTAACAGGATCTTACATTGGTGATGTGTAATAGTGAATACAGTTTTACATAAAAATCTGATCCTGCATATCTATAGATACAGATGGGTGACAAATTAAAGGAAAACCCAATATAGTGTCTTAGTAAGGTGTTGGGCCACCACAAGCCGCCAGAACAGCTTCAATGCACCTCGGCGTAGATTCTATAAGTCTCTGGAACTCTACTGGAGGGATGGAACACCATTCTTCCAAGAGATATTCCCTCATTTGGTGTTTTGATGAGAGGAGAGCGCTGTCTAACACGTCAGTCCACTCCAATAGGTGTTCAATTGGGGTGAGATCTGGTGATTGCGAAGACCATAGCATATGATAATTTTCATACTCATCAAACCAGTCAGTGACCCCTCGTGCCCTGTGGATGGGGGCATTGTCACCCTGGAAGAGATCACTCCCATCAAGATAGAAATGTTTCATCATAGAATAAAGGTGATCACTCAGAATAACTTTGTATTGATATTCAGTGACCCTTCCCTCTAAGGGGACAAGTGGACCCAAACCATGCCAGAAAAATGCCCCCCACAGCTTAACAGAGCCACCAGACCCCCTTCACTGTAGGGGTTTTTCCGTTAATTTGTTACCCAGCTGTATGTGACAAAAATTTACAATAAACATAATCACTGGTAATTTGTATAGATGTGTAACTGTGTGAGTTACTTTGTAGCAACAATTTCAACAGAAACTGTTCAACAAAACAGTTGTCCTCCTGAGGCAAAAAGTAACATGGCGCAGAAACGTGTTGGTAGGCTACAAATTGACCAAGACGCGTAATTCCCACACCCCGATGTTGGTTTAGGTGGTCCGTTATTCAAGACGAATCTTAAAACATAGGCTAAATATAACTTCTAATATTGCCATTTAGAACCATGTAAAAAAAAAAGAGCAAATCCGAGTAAAAGACGATAAATCAGTGTAAGTTCAGTGTAAGTATCAGTGTAAATTGGTCATCGTTTCATTTTTTTCAACTCAAATCCAGAAATCTTTACCGGTATAGCAGTGTAAAGACGGCTGTGGTCGACGTTCGTCGCCCTCGGCACTTTAGACCTTTCGTATTTTTGTCGCCTGCGGCACTGAATAAGTTTATGGCAGGCCTAGATTTAGCTAGTTTTATTATAGACAGTGCTTTGTATGAGTGAGTAACTTGTCATTTTAGTATGTTGAAAAAGTTTTTTGTTGAGATGCAGTGATAACCTGGGGAATCAATGTGGGTGGGGAATGTTCAATATCTTGGGGAGGTTCAGCATTTGATACCTTTGTGGGGTTCAGGGTTCATCACCTTGGTGAGGTTCATGTTTCATTACCTTGGTGAGATTCAGGGCTTGTTACCTGAATGAGGTTTAGGGTTTGTAACCTTGGTGAGGTTCAAGATTTGATACCATGGTGAGCTTCAGGGTTTGTTACCTTGGTGAGGTTCAGAGTGCATTACCTTGTGAGGTTCAGTGTTTGTTACCTTGGTGAGGTTCAGGGTTTGTTACCTTGGTCAGATTCAGGGTTTGTTACCTTGGTGAGGTTCAGAGTGCATTACCTTGTGAGATTCAGGGTTTGCTACCTTGGTAAGGTTCAGTGTTTGTTACCTTGGTGAGGTTCAGGGTTTATTACCTTGGTGAGGTTCAGGGTGTGTTACTTTGGTAAGGTTCAGTGTTTGTTACCTTGGTGAGGTTCAGTGTGCATTACCTTGCGAGGTTCAGGGTTTATTGCCTTGGTGAGGTTCAGGGTGTGTTACTTTGGTAAGGTTCAGTGTTTGTTACCTTGGTGAGGATCAGGGTTTATTACCTTGGTGAGGTTCAGGGTTTATTACCTTGGTAAGGTTCAGTGTTTGTTACCTTGGTGAGGTTCAAGGTTTATTGCCTTGGTGAGGATCAGGGTTTATTACCTTGGTGAGGTTCAAGGTGTGTTACCTTGGTAAGGTTCAGTGTTTGTTACCTTGGTGAGGTTCAGTGTGCATTACCTTGCGAGGTTCAGGGTTTATTGCCTTGGTGAGGTTCAGGGTGTGTTACCTTGGTGAGGAAGAGCTTGCTGTTGAGCAGGTTGGAGAGCTGCACTAGGCCCTGTTCCACGGTCTGCCGCCTGCTCTCCTGCAGGTCCAGCTCGCGGCGCAGCGGCGACTCCCGATGCCCGGGGAAGAAGATCCGCTCAGCATACATTCGGTAGTCCAAGAAGGGAATGCTGGAGCCAACCAGATCACTGGACATGTCCATCATCTCCGTCATCAGGTCTGTGGATGGGTAGGGGTGGAGATGGGGATCAGGGTGGGGATGGGCAAGGAAAGATCACATGTCTTTTGAATCACAGTTCCCATGGAAATAGGTGACACAGAACACCAGAAACCCCCCCCTTCCAGCACATAGCAAAGATCAGGGCAACAGTAACTGCTCTACTAAAAACATTTGGGAAGGCCAGACAAGTAGGCTTCATACAGATGAGCTGGGTTGAAGTTGCTACACAAACAGATGGCGTCACATCCATTATTTTTGCTTCCGGAAGTTTATTAGCCTCTCTCTACTGGCTAAGGTCCCTTTCACCTGTGAACATGCAGTCTCTCTCTCACTTCTCAGTCAGGTCTCTCTTTCACCTATGAACCTGCAGTCTCTCTCTTTCTCCTCAGTCAGGTCTCTCTCTCACCTGGGAACCTGCAGTCTCTGTATCCTCAGTCAGGTCTCTCTCTCTCACCTGTGAACTCCTTCTTGCAGCGGTCCCTGACGCTAGTCTCCAGGTTCTCCAGTTGAATCTGGACTTTCTTATAATCCCTCAGAGCCTGTTTGCTCTTCCTCCTGCCACATCCGGGCCCCCCAAGAAGAAGGAGACACATCAGCTTACGAGCCTAATCAAACATACTGTGGAATGATGGGTTTTACGTGATAAATGGTGTCATGAAAACATTAAAATAACGTGGCTGTGCCTGTATAATACCCAACGGCTATAACCCATTTTCCCCAAACCTGATGTTAGTACACAAGCATGAATCTGTGCTAAGCCTGCACTCACACGCGAGTATATTTTACAGAAAAAAAAGAAAAGTGTTGTGTAAACATTGGAGTAGATCCTGAGGGATTTGAGCAGCCTCTGTTGAGGGGGGGGGGGTGGTGAGGCAGGGGGTCTGGGACGCACCTGTATATAAACACGATGATGAGCACAATGAGAGCCACGAAGGACGCCCCCACCCCCACCCCGATCTGGGCCTCCAGGGGGAAGGGGGCCAGGGTGTGTGTGTCGTACTGCACCTTGCCAAGGGAGAAGTTCAGGTTCCCCATCTGGACCTGCACGGGGTGGGGATATTCAAAGCACATCAACAATAACGCCTAATGCCTACACCCAAATACCTGCATCTGCACACTCCCTACACTCTAATACCTGGGTCTGCACATTCTCTACACCCTAATGCCTGGGTCTGCACACTCCCAATGCCCTAATGCCTGGATCTGCACACTCCCAACACCCTAATACCTGGGACTACACATATCCCTACACCCTAATGCCTGGGTCTGCACACTCTGTACACCCTAATGCCTGGGTCTGCACACTCTGTACACCCTAATGCTTGCGTATGCACACTCCCTACACCATAATACTTGGGCCTGCACGCTCCCTACAACCTAATATCTGCATCTGCACACTCCCTACACTCTAATACCTGGGTCTGCATACTCCCTACACCCTAATGATGGGACTGCACACTCCCTACATCCTAATACCTGGGTCTGCACACTCCCTATGCCCTAATGTCTGGGTCTGCACACTCTCTACACCCTAATGTCTGGGTCTGCACACTCCCAATGCCCTAATGTCTGGGTCTGCACACTCTCTACACCCTAATGCCGGGGTCTGCATATTCCCTACACCCTAATGCCTGGGTCTGCACATTCCCTACACTCTAATGCCTGGGTCTGCACACTCCCAATGCCCTAATGCCTGGGTCTGCACACTCTCTACACCCTAATGCCTGGGTCTGCATATTCCCTACACCCTAATGCCTGGGTCTGCACATTCCCTACACTCTAATGCCTGGGTCTGCACACTCCCAATGCCCTAATGCCTGGGTCTGCACACTCTCTACACCCTAATGCCTGGGTCTGCATATTCCCTACACCCTAATGCCTGGGTCTGCACATTCCCTACACCCTAATACCTGGGTCTGCACACTCCCAATGCCCTAATGCCTGGGTCTGCACACTCCCAATGCCCTAATGCCTGGGTCTGCACACTCTCTACACCCTAATGCCTGGGTCTGCATATTCCCTACACCCTAATGCCTGGGTCTGCACATTCCCTACACCCTAATGCCTGGGTCTGCACACTCCCAATGCCCTAATGCTTGGGTCTGCACACTCTCGACACCCTAATGCCTGGGTCTGCACATTCCCTACACCCTAATGCCTGGGTCTGCACACTCCCAATGCCCTAATGCCTGGGTCTGCATATTCCCTACACCCTAATTCCTGGGTCTGCACACTCCCAATGCCCTAATGCCTGGGTCTGCACACTCTCTACACCCTAATGCCTGGGTCTGCATATTCCCTACACCCTAATGCCTGGGTCTGCACATTCCCTACACCCTAATGCCTGGGTCTGCACACTCCCAATGCCCTAATGCTTGGGTCTGCACACTCTCGACACCCTAATGCCTGGGTCTGCATATTCCCTACACCCTAATGCCTGGGTCTGCACACTCTCTACACCCTAATGCCTGGGTCTGCACATTCCCTACACCCTAATGCCTGGGTCTGCACACTCTCTACACCCTAATGCCTGGGTCTGCACATTCCCTACACCCTAATGCCTGGGTCTGCACACTCTCTACACCCTAATGCCTGGGTCTGCACATTCCCTACACCCTAATGCCTGGGTCTGCACACTCCCTATGCCCTAATGTCTGGGTCTGCACACTCCCTATGCCCTAATGCCTGCATCTACACACTCCCTACACTCTATGTCTCGGCCTGCACACTCCCTATGCCCCAATGCCTATGTCTGCATACTCCTTACACTTTAATGCCTGGGTCTGCACACTCTCTATACCCTAATGCCTGGGTCTGCACACTCTCTATACCCAATGCCTGTATACTGTCTTACCTCCCTCTCTTGGGCTGTGTCCGAATCAGAGCTCTATCTACTGTGCCCTGTCTCCTGCGTACAGTCTGCAAAAAATATCCGCCATACTATTTTCCAACCGCACTGTGGAAGTGTCGTAAGCAGGTCCTAAGACGTCCCACCAGTGTTGCCATATCCGCGGTTTTACAGCTAAATCGGGATACTTTCAAAGTGCAGTCACGGGTAAAAATGAAAAGTTGCAAAGCACACACTTATGTTAAAAAGTAAAAATATGATTATTTCTATTCAAATACATTGGTTTTGGTTAAAAATATATTTTAGGCTATTTTTGAGTCGCCATTTGGCTGAAAATTCTTGCAAGATCTGGCAACCCTGCGCCCCACTCTTGCGCTGCCATGTCACGTGTTGTGTTTGTTGTACTTGAAGGAAAACGTCAGCGAAACTGCGCCGCATTTAAAAAAAATGAAGCTTCACGTCATATTTATGTGACCGAAATGTTTGTGTACTTCTTGAAAAGTGTGCTCACGAATGTACTCTGCGAAACCCCGCAAGTACTCTAAGTGTGTCATCCGGGTGTTTGAAGTATACTGTAATTTGAAGGTTTTTCGCATACTCTACGACTTTCTCGCCCTATCTACTACTCAACAGTGTGGAAGAGTGCTGATTCGGACACAGCCTGGGTTTTTTAAGTGAGTGTGAATAGCAGGACTCCCCCAGTGAGGAGTTGGGGGGGGGGGGGTTTGGGACTCACTGTGAATTCAGGGAGGGCCTCCATACCCTCGCCTCTCCCGCCAGGCGCTGGCGGTGGCTGCTGGGTGGGGGGTTCACAGTACAGATGGTTCTGTGTCAGAGTCTTCACGGCACAAACCCCCTCCCCAATAAGAGCCACCACCTCCTCCTTAAAGATGGCCAGATCCAAATTCTCCCCCTGCATACATGGAGAGACAGACAGGCTGTTAGGTCCAGTTTAGCCTGTCATTTTTTGCCTGCAGTCTAGAATACATCCAGTCTGGTCTTTACACTTCAAGGGTCTCTGTTTTCACTGATCATAACTGCTTCCTGGTTGGCTAATGCCAACATGCATTTATTAAAGTGCGAAAAAACATTTCAGTGCAAAATCAATTTTCCCTCTTGTTCTTTTCAAAGGAATTGGCTTTATTAATCCCTTGATTGAAAAATCTCAATCGAATCCCCCCAAATCTCCTCTCTATAAGACAAAAGAATCTTAGCGCATTCTCACTGTGTTTGATAGCCAGAACCAGTCCTGTTGTCCTTCACTGTACTTTTCAACACATTCAATGCCATTTTCACAGCATGGTGCCCAAAAATGAACACATTATTCATTTTAAATACAAACTATTAAGTGATAAAGGCATTGTATCATATTCCAGCTAAAATATAATAGAAAAGCAAAGTTCTATTGATTTATTTCATGAAACATCCCAACATCCAACATGGCTATTATTGGATCTTTTATGAGTGTAATTTTTGCACACACACAGCAGATGGATCATTCTTTGTGAAACGGCTCCTGCGTAGATTTTGGTTGCTAAAAAGGCAGCAAGTGGCCACACCTTCACGGAGATGATGCTCCCAGGTTTGTGTCTGTAGGGCTTGCTGGGGTCATTGTGGTTCAGCGGGTAGAGGACGGGGTTGATCTCATAGGTGAAGTCGCTCTGGCTGATGGAGGCAAAGTCAATCCGCAGGTTGTCCAGGAGGAACTCCACCTGCACCCGGGCGTGGCGCATCTTAGCTTCCACCGCCGGGGTCCTGCACAGGATCAGGGAGGTGGTGTTCACCTCGCAGTGCTTCTCAAACTGTGTCTGTGGTGCGGGGCGTTCAATAGAGCAGGAAAAAATATTATAGAAGGCATTAAATTGCATTACATCGCTTTCTGCTTCAGATGGGGCCCTGGTATAGGAGTGCAAATATTTACAATTTCAGTTTTACCATGTTACACATTTTATTTGTTGCAATTACTGGTTTGACGTACCTTCTTGGCCGTGAGATCTCAATGCAACCAAAGTAATTTATTCACATTATTTATATACAGCTTTATTTATACATACTGTATACAGTGGTATGCAAAGATTTGGGCACCCCTGGTCAAATTGCATGTTTTCATGCATCACTAAGTGAAAAGACGTTAACCCAAGAAGAAACTTAATTCTGATTTTAATGCATAATTACTATTTATTTGTTGAATTTAACAGCTTGAAAAAACATTTTATTTATAGTTTAATGAAAAAGTATTTGCACAGTTGTGTCAAATTGGTTGTTTTTCCTATTTACTCATCAAATTTTTATTTCAAATCAAACAACGACTACGAGGTAAAATTCACAATGTCTGAATTTATTTAATTTCTTTTTTTAAACAGACATTGAACTACATCATAACAATGCCATTCAATGAGTCAAATCCCCCTATTTCAAGTCAGCATAAGAATTGGGACACGGTTGGTTTTGACAAATTTAATGACTTGCAAGATCAATATTTCATTGCATTTGATAACTGCACTGAGTCTGGACATCACTAGGTTCATGGTGTGATCCTTTGAGATGCTCTGCCAAGCTTTTACAAACACACACCCAGCAAACACACAGTTGCTGTGTGTTTGCTGGGGTTTCAGACTTCAGTTTCCTTTTGAGCAAGTGAAAAGCATGTTCAATAGGGTGGAAATCTGCTGAGTGACTGGGCCACGTGAAACATTTCCACCTTTTCTTCCTGATAAGCTCTTGGATAAGTTTGCAGTATGTTTTTTGGGTCATTGTCTTGCTGCCTTATAAAATTCCGTCCATTTAGTTTGGTGGCATTTCTCTGAATATTGGTGGAGTTAGGAGTTAGCTAGCAGCCATTCCGCCATGCAATCTGCTCCTGCTTAATGGCTGAAGTTAAGCAGGTGTGGGCTTGGGCTTGGATGGGAGACCTCCTGTGAAAACGAAGTTGCTGCTGGAAGTGGTGTTGGTGGGCCAGTAGGGGGCAATCTTCCCTTTGGTCAAATAAAGCCCAATGCCGTGATGGGGACACTGAGATGTAGGAGATGCCGTCTTTCAGATGAGATGTTAAACCAAGGTCCTGACTCACTGTGGTCATTATAGTTCCCATGACACTTATCGCAAAGAGTAGGGGTTTCCCCGGTGTCCTGGCTAAACTCCCAACCCGGCTCTTTCAATCTGCTACCTAATCATCCCCCAGTTTAATTGGCTAAAAAATTGTTCTCTCCCTCTCCACCTCAGCTGATGTGTGGTGAGCATTCTGGCGCAAAATGGCTGCCGTTGCATCACCCAGGTTGGTGCTACACATTGGTGGTGGTTGAGGTGAGTTTCCCCCTTATCATTATAAAGCGCTTTGAGTGTGAGAATGGTGCTATATAAATGGCAGGCATTATTATTATTATTGTTGGTTAATTTCTTCTTTAGGATATGCCATACTGTTGACTTTGGAATACACAAACACTCTGCAATAGCTCTAATTGTTTTTTTTTTTTAATGTTCTTTCATCCTCACAATGGCTTTCTTGGTTGTCATACTCAGTTCTCTGGCCCTCATCTGCAGTTTTCTTGTCTTGCTTATAATGTAGACTCGACAAACACTTCCAAAGCACATAACCCATGCCCTGAGGCTCACAGCTTTCCATTTATAAATAATTAGAATAATGTGGTAAACCTGTGAAATTTGAAACCGCTGATGGACATTTGTTCCAATACTTATGCTGACTTGAAAAGGGGGACTGGCATTGTTGTGACATAGTTCAATGTCCGTTTAAAAAAACACATCAAATAAATTCAGACATGGTGAACTTTGTCTCATAGTCATTGTTTGATTTGAAAGACAAATTTGGTTAGTACAGAAAAAAAACAACCAATTTGACACAACTGTCCTACTACTTTTCCATTTAACTGTATATCTATAGTGCGCAATACTTAATGGTACAACAGCAGTGTCCCTGCAGAGATTAGACCATGCAATCTTCTGCCAATAAGCCCAATGAGAGCACCAAAGGAAAGACTTGTGTTAGATAAGCTACACAGCCAATTGCTAGGTGCTTTATCAATCTCATTATGACAGCGAGTGAACTTGCCTGTCTGACTGTGCAGAGAGCGTCTGCAGGACAGCCGGGCTCCGGAACCATCCGGCGCTGCCTAGGCAATGGGCCGTCCGCTCTCCATGGCTCGGTGCCTCCCACTACATGCCTCTTCCTCCTCTTCTTCTGGTGGTGCAGCTCCAATGGAAACATCGTCACCCGGATACGAGGCTCCTGAACAACATCCAGATTGTGTCCCAACAACCTGATCACCCGGCCACCACTACAGAGAGAGAGAGAGAGGGGGGAGGGGGAATATACATAGAGAGAGATGTAGAGAAAAAGAGTGAAAAGGGGAGAGGGAGTGGGAGAGAGAGATTTGTGGATTCATCACAAGTACAATTTCATGTAACGATCCCACACCTAACATACCATCATATACACCACATATTCAGCAAATTTCCACATTTTCACTTCCAGCCTGTGTGTGTGTTGTGTGTGCATGCATGTGTGTGCACATACACACAACTGCTAATTCAACACTGCAGTAAAGAACACTTGTAAAACTGAGAGAGTGCAAGAAGTGAGAGAGATAAAGAGAAGGGAGAGAGAGAGAAACAGAGAAATGAGAAGAGGGCCGCACTGGAGGCGGAGCTAAGGGGGACCCACCACAGAAAGCTCTTGGAGGGCGCAGCCTGAGTCACATTGGGGTCGGCGGTGTAGCGGTATGCGGCACCCTGCAAGTGGCGCTCACTGCTGCCGAAACGCACCACCACACCGTGCTCCCCTGTCTTATTACTGCCGCCGGTCCGACACTCAATCCGGTCCCCCTGGATTTTCGACGAGCTGCATCAGAAATAAAAAAGAGAGCAGAGGGGGAGGGGAGCAATTCCCAAATATGTGAAGTACCACCACAAAGCAACACAAAGAAATTCCACTTTTAACTCCGTCACATACAGACTGATCCCAAAAGGTGATAAGGCGTGTGGGGGACTACTTACATAAGACACGGTGTGTCGCCAATCAGCACACGGATCTCACTGGGCTGCCCCGTGTGCAGGTTTTGGCCTGTGATGGTTACGGATGTGCCCCCCGACTGGGGGCCCCGCTGGGGGGTCACCCGTTTCACCACGGGGTCCTAACGTTTGGGGAAGGGTGTTAAAATAGAGTGAGGTATGTGCAGGAACGGGGACACAACCTTCATTATCAACAAAACCTCCATTATCAACACAATCTCCATCATCAACACAACCCCCTTCAACACAACCTCAATAAAAAACACAACCTCCATTATCAACACAATTTACATCATCAACACAAACCCCTTCAACGCAACCTCAATAAAAAACACAACCTCCATTATCAACACAATGTCCATCATCAACACAACCCCCTTTAACACAACTTCAATCAAAAACACAACCTCCATTATCAACACAATTTACATAATCAGCACAACCTCCGTTATCAACACAACGTCCGGAATGAAAACAACATCCATTATCAACACAACCCGCATGATCAACACGACCTGCATTATTAACACAACCTCCATTATCAGCACAACCTCCATCATAACGCAACCTCAGTTACCAACACAACCCTTATTATCAACACAACCTCAGTCATCAATACAACCTTCATGATCAACAAGACCTGAATTATCAACACAACCTCCATTATCAACACAACCACCATCATTAATACAACCTCCATTAACACAACCTCCATCATTAACACAACCTCCATCATCAACACAACCTCCATTATAAACGCAACCTCAGTTACCAACACAACCTCCATCATCAACACAAACTTTATCATCAACACAACTTCCATCATCAAAGCACTCTTCATCAACAACACAACCTCCATTATAAACGCAACCTCAGTTACAAGCACAACCTCCATTATCAGCACAACCTCCATCATCAATACAACCTCCACCATAAACACAACCTCCATTATCAGTTCCAGAAAGCAGATAAGCGGCATGTGCTCTCCTCCATGTCATGTCCTTATAACACCGCAGCTCACATGTTGGGCTCACGTAGACATGAGTCCGGGAAAGTCGCTTAATTTGCAGTGTCTTTAAGCGACCAGTGGGTGTCGCTGATCTGCGATGAGCCACTCTTATGCCAGCTGGCTCCCGCCTTGGGTGACACCTGATGGGGCTGGTGTGGATATGATAGAACACACTTCTAAACCGTTACCTGGTAGCAGAATGTCTGGTTGGACTGACCGCGACCTCCTCCATTCACCTCGACCGCTACTTTCCCACTTTTTTCTGCCCCGCTGGCGGACGCCACGCACACGATCCTGTGAGGGGAGGCGGTCATCAATAAAGGCCACGTCTTGTCACCTCTACTGCCAAATCACGTTCGTGACAGTCCCCAAGTGGTAATTTTTCAATTCCCAAAAGCTATAGTGTTAAACTACTGTCACTCCCCACCCCTTGCATTGATCTTCTACCCCACCATTGATCTTTGACCATTGACCCACACACACAGTCTAATCCCGCTACCTGGAGGACACCTCATATCGGCTGAGGTCAACGATACAGGGAAGTCCAGCCACAGTCACTGAGTTCTCGACGTCTTGGGCCTTCTGCCCCAGGTTGGATCCAGAAATGGTGATGGCAGTGCCCCCCTCCAATGGACTAGACAGAGGCTCGATCTAAAAAAATGTCAACACCCTTTACACCACAGAAGTAAAGTAGTGCAGAAAGCACTATGTTCTTAATAAGTATTATAACATTACACATAAAACACATTACACAAAATTAATTATTTACAGAGCAAACAAACAAAATAAATATATTCTATCAATTGGTCCTATGCATACAGCTAGATATTTGCTGGAGTAATCTAGGCCTTATATCTTGCACAAGGACGATTTGAACCTGAACCTCTATGTTATAAGCGTGGTTCCATAATCACAACACTACTCTGGCACCTTCAATGCTGAGCTTAAAGGAGCTATATGTAACATTGACACTGAGCGTTTAAATGGGTACTGCAGTCCAAATTCACAATATTGGAGAGTTGTCTCCGCACGCCCCCTCCTCCCCAGACTCAAAGCTCACACGGGCGTGCCAGGTTGAGGACACTGAATGAACACGAGCGCAAGACGAGCCCAAGTCGAGCAGAGCGCAACATTATATTTTGAGACGAGCTTATTCTATTTTGACAATGACAAGCGACGACGAGTCCTACACTAAGTTGATCAGCTAATATATACGTTTGCAATTCATTTATTGTTTGCAAATTATAAACCAGCTCATGTGGATTTTTTTATAACTCTGTCAATGTTAGCTAGATGCATGGCTGGCTATGTTTACGGTCACACAGATATAAGCTAACGTTAGTGGTATGTTTAGCTAGTAACTATATACATATACAAAATCTTTAGCCATATATAAATCTTTAGCTAGCTAGCTAAATGAAAACGATGTTGAACTTAGCTTAGGCATTCGTAATTCGGCTGTCGGAGAGCCGGAGTACATCTGGTTGTTCGTAATGGGCAGTGGGCGGAGTCAACTCGGAGAATAGTGAAATCAGTCACACAGGCCAAAACAAATGCAGACGTTCTGACCCGGAATGGAAATTTCAAAGGAGAACATACTGGCTGTAGCATTGTTGTTGGAGAAGCCAGTATTTCGCCTTAGAACGTTTCCTTAATCTCTGCTGACATATGGTAATTTTATGATTTAGTACAGTAAATTTGTTACATATAGCTCCTTTAAAGATGGAGTACGCAACTTTTAAAAAATTTAAAATAAAAACATTGGGGAATGGTCATACTTAGTTGGTAGCAATCATAGAAAGAACTGTTGTGAGAGAAATCCAGCACCATAAACTGTGTTTATATCCTGAAATTCTGCGTACTAAAACCAGTGTTTCGGCCCAAATTTTTGTTTTCAAAACAAACTGGCTCATGACGTAAAACAATCGAAGAAATGGGCCGGTTCACATCGTGAACCAATCAACAATGAGATTGTTGAATGACCTTGCGCATTCACATAAGGCCAGTGAGATGGAAAGATCAAGGACACTTCACCAACAATGGAGGACAAGAAACCTGCTCCTGCATCGCTGGTGCCATTTCACGCAAAGAAAAAGAAAAGGTAAGTGTAGTATAACGGTTAAGGAACTGGATTTGTAACCGAAAGGTTGCAAGTTCGATTCCCAGGTAGGACACTGCCGTTGTACCCTTGAGCAAGGTACTTAACCTGAATTGCATCAGTATATATCCAGCTGTATGAATGGATAAATTTAATAAGAAGTTGTAAGTCGCTCTGGATAAGAGCGTCTGCTAAATGCCTGTAGTGTAATGTAATGTAGTAAACATAGGTGCTCATTTTAGAGGGTTAGATCTTCGGGAATGGATTGTTTTGAAGACAGATGTGGAGCTTGCATTGTTTCTACTGGTAGAAACAGGTAGGTCAAAAGTTTTAACACTAACTAATTTACCTGGACTTCCTGCTTGTCAGCCAATTGTAATTACATATAATCAATAGGTTGCTATTATAGGTTGAACTAGGTTGAAAACTTCTTTCGGTGGCTAGTTCTTGGAACAATTAAATATTTTCTCACATTATCTATGTGGTAGGTAGTTTACCTTGGCTAGCTAGGTATGTTAGGTAGTTTACCTAGGCTAGCTAGGTAAGCTAATGTTACCTGTTGTATAGATCGTGTTAGCTAGAACCGGCTACTCCGCTATAACTATGCTTGCCAGCTGTAGCCAGATAATGCCTGGTTCAGATTAACATTACACAAACTCGGTGCGATCTGTCTGCCATCCTAAATGCAGCAAGTTTTATGATGCTTTGGGACAAACATATCTTGTAACCTGAGCCCATCTAACCTCGTTCGGGGTGGGGTGTGTGTCTCTTTTTCTGTGTTATGACTTGTTTTGACACAAAATGCGACCGCTGAGAATGTTGCGTACTCCAGCTTTAAGAAACGATAATAGAAAAGGGCATTAATAACAGGATGAAAAGAAGCTGGGAGCTTACAGAGTGAATGACGGGCGCAGGGCAGGTCTGGATGATCTCATCTGTGCAGGACTCCCTATAAAGGCAGCCGGTAGGGGCCCCCCCACACCACACGCACCCCAACATCTGCTGCGCAGTGTGGCAGCGGCTGCAGTCAGAGCGCCCGATGGAGCAGTTGTAGAGAGACACTGCAACAAAAACACACACGCACGCACACACGCACACACACACACACGTGCACAAACGTACACACACGCACGCACACAGACACACACATCACACGCACACACACACACGAGCAGTTGTACATTAAAAGATTTGTATGTTCATTCAAAGCTACATTTGCTAGCATTATGGCAGACCATTTGGTAGCTCACCATGCAGGTCCTGGGGGCTGTCTACATGGAAGACGTCTGTCCTCCTCACGTGCACTTGAGCCTGATACTCCTCCAGGAGCGCAGAGTACGAGTACTGCCACAACATTAAGGAGAGCACACAACACCGTCACCACAGCAAAGACTAAATAAACATCTTCAGCCAGCGTTCTGCTGCAACTAGGCCAATAGAGGGTTATTTTATTTTATTATTATTATTCTTTTCCCCCCTTCTCTCCCAAGTTCAACACTCACTGCTGCAACCTCTGATATCGAATCTGCTCTCCTGTGAAACACGTGATGTCAGCCGCCGCCTCATATTTCAAGTACGGCTCACACAGACATGAGGAACACACGAGAATAGCACCTTAACAGGATGAGCCACCTAGCAGCCCCCATAGAGTCAAGTCATACACTGTTTTTGTAACATTAAATTATATTCATATCGTAGGAAACTATCATTCCTCATATCATTCTGTGGGGCGTCCTGGCTGATAAGTACAGCCAAAAGGCCAAATGGGGGCTTTTCTGAGCCCCCCTCCACATGCCCTCTCTTTGAATTTAGGAATGTTACAGTTACAGGGAGGTGGGGGTCTGACAAACCCCGCCCCCCCACCCTGCAGGGTGCACGATTTGAAGAGTGCAGGAGGGTAATCGATCGCTGCGGGAGTAACGTGTGTGGCTCCATGTCGTTTCCTGGTGCCCGTCTCCCTCAGAGTTTTACTGTATTTGCATTGCTTATTGTGATAAAGTGTTAAATGTATCACACCGTACACATTACTCATTTCCTTACTGGACAAAATTTGATCCTTTCAACATTATTATTACAACATATTTAGTCATATTTATACCCTGACGCACAGGATCAGAAATGACTTGCATATTCATGTAGAGTGAACATTTCTTTGTTTTGCTGGGCTGTATGAATTATGTAAACATGCTGAGCAATAATACTGTGAAATTGCAGGTGAAATATAACACTGTAGAAATATAGAAATATTGTATAGTATTATATAAACCATACAGAATAAGACAGAGGCTGGAAGATTAAAATGGTACAGAGACCGGGGTGGGGGAGGGGGAAGGGGGGGGGGGGGGTTGGACAGACCTTGTGTGATTGGCAAGTGATGTAGAACAGAGAGGGGTCGGCGTCATCCATTTCCACGTCCGAGCCCACCACCACCACACGGCCCTCGATCGTCAGCACACACTCGTAGCGCAGCTCCAACTCCTGGCCAATCAAAATACTAGTTTGAGACCTCACATTCATTCTGTCCAATAGCAGGGAATCACAGGCCCAGCCCTAACTTCCTGCACAATGTGTGTACTCACAGAAAACATTGCTGCATCACAGCACTCCAAAATAAAACTAGCGTTTCCAGTACTAAGAACACTGCAGAACAAATTACACTTGTATGACCAATAACAATGGGCCTCATGAAAGAACATTCTCTTAACGTTCTCATATTCCTTTCAGAGAGATGTTCGTTTGATTCACCAAACGTTCTTAACCTCTTTAAAAACTCTTCTTACAGGCCAGTGTAAATTCACCTGTTCTTCAATAAATGTGTGTTCACAAGAATTAACAAATGTCCAGCCCTTCTTGCATGAGGACCATTATGAAGAAGAGAAGGAGGAGGAAGAAGAAGAGTAAGATGAGGAAGAAGAGGGAGATGACAAAGGAGAAGAATGCAAAGGAGGAGAAAGAAGGAAGAAGAATGAAAGGAAGAGGGAGAATACAGAGGAGGAAGAACAATAAGAAGAAGAAGAAGAAGAAGAAGAACTATCTCTCTGCTGAAAACTTTTGTCCTGCATAAAAAGACACCATTACGGGAGCAGGTGAGCAGGTGTAAATGGTAGCAGAACACAGCTGAGCAGGTGTACCTGGTAGAGATGAAGGTTTCTCCCCACTAGGGTGATCTTCCTCTCCATGTTTACGGGCAGGTGGGTGGAACTCTGCACCCTCTCCACACAGGGGCAGGCAGACGCCCCCATGCCCAAGAGGGAGCCCTCATCCCCCTAGGGTCCCGGGACACACAGCCCCCCCTCATTAAACCATACCCATCTCCCTTCGGTTACCCCCACCTCCCCCACAACATATCTGACCCCACCCATGAGCACCTTACCATAGGCTTGGGTGGAAGACTCATCAATATAATAATGTCACAGACACACACATGCACACAAACACACACGCACTCACCTACACCACACACACAAACATGCACGCAAGCACCCAAGGATACACGCACACAAACACTCACGCAAACACACACGCAAGCATGCACACCACACACGCGCACAGGCACGCACACACACACAGACTGTTTCTGCAGCATCAGAGCAGCCCAGTTTATTTTTGGTTTGGTTTTGAAAGCAGCAGCAACAACATCAGCACCGATGGAAAGGTAAAGGCCCATATGTTATGAGATGCACACAACAGATGCCGCAGATTTCAGAACAGTGGGGGGGGAGGGGGGGGGCTGAGGGGGGGAGGAGCAGAATCTGGGGAGGAGGGGTCCCTGTGTCTGAGGAGTGGGCGGAGCTGCCCCGGGCTGGGACTCACCAGCATGGGCGAGTTGGCGGAGTGGTGCTGGTAGCCCGGGTTGGAGTGGAGGTCCCGTGGGTGGGGGGAGGTGAGCGGGACAGGCAGAGTGGCCGAGGAGGTGGAGGTTCCATTCCCATCACTGCCGTAGGCCGCCTCAGTCTTGACCAAGGGCGGGAGCGCAGTGCCCCCCCAATTCCAGCCTGTCACCTCATTAGGACCAGTGGGGGGAGGTGAAGTGGGGGGCTCCGTCAATGTGCTACTGGGGTCCGCTGGCACCTTAGGGGGGGCGAGGAGATCATGGTGGGTGGTGCTGGGGATGTGAAAGGAGGGCGTGGCTAAGGTGGGCGGTTCTGTAAGGGGTGTGGGCTCCTCCTTTAACCCCTCTGTGCTGTTGGCGGGCGGGTCGGTCACTGCACCCACGAACGGAACAGAGAGCAGTGGTCCCAGGGTGGTGCTGGGGTGCACGCCTTGGCCCAACCGTGACTCTGCCCCCTCTCCACCTTCTACTTCGCTCTCTCTCACCGGGGGGCTGTCGGACTCTGGCACAGAGACCTCTGTCTGCGGGCGGGTGGCATTGTCATCGTCTGCGAGTGGAGCGATGGTACGGCTCGGGGTCCTGACGGACAGAGTGGACAGGGTCGTGGTCGGCTGTGCTGTCACCTCGGGTGGGGACTGCTCGGCTGGGGATGGCGTAGTGGCGTTGGGCTCTTCTGAGGGTAGGGCAGTCGCCGTAGCCATCGTGAGCATAGTCGTAGGAGCCACTGGGGGCGGGGGTGTCATGGGGGCCGGAGTTGTTGTGGGGATTGTTGGGGTAAATTTATAAAAGGCTTTTGTGGTGGGGGGGGCAGATGTGGGTAGTCTGAACTGGGAGTTGTAAGGTCAGAGGTCGAAAGGGGAGGAGGTAGACACAGGGAGGCAGGCAGAAAATAAAAGACAAAAAAAAAAAAATCATAAATAATGAACATGAAAGCCGACCAAAAATTTCAAACTGGGGCAGCATACGGCCCACCAGGGTTATGCCATTCTCCAGACACTGACACAGCTAACAAAGGTAACACACACAGCACGTGCGCTCAACAGGACTGTCAGCCGCACATGACGGGTGGTTAATCGCCATTTCTGTAGCATTGCATGTTTTGCAACATGAAGCGCAAAACATCAAAGATTAAACAAACCTGGTTAGTACAGCTGGAGGCAATCACTTACCTGTCTACCCAAAGCCATAAATATCCAAAATCCTAGCAATCAGGGTTTTAATTTCTAGCCAACCTCCTTTCTGCCTTTAATATCTCACAAACTATCTATATTAACCAATCAATTAATCAATTATTTTTTATATGTATAGAGCTTTTTTAGAAAGAATTCTCACAGTCCGTTTAACAGTATATCCTGGCCTATATAACCCCAACAAAGCAAGCAAGAGGTGACACGGGCAAGGACAAACACCCATCCTTATTGGTGTTTTATATGTGTAGCTCAGTTTCCATGGTATACATTGCTGGCCAGTCCTGATGACTTACGTGTTCATTGTAAATGATGACTCCACGCTCACATGTGGGCTTGTGAGAACACGTGTGCTGGTGAACACACCAATTACAGCCCCAGCGGCTGCTCACGCAACCACGGCAACTGGGGAAGGTGGGGGGGGGGGGGGGGGGGGGGGGTGAAGGAAAGGAGCAGAAGTGAAAGGGGAGGAGACAGTGAGAAAGAAAGAGAGAGAAGAATAAAACAAGGAGAGGGTGACAGAAAATGAGATAGGGAGTAAATGAGAGGAGAATGCAATCATTACACCGGAAATAAATTGCCTAGGGCCACATAAAAAAGAGCCAATAATTACATTCCACACATGGGTGCCAAACGCATCTAAAACTCCAACGTGGCTAACTCTGAGCAGAACACCAGTGTTACATTAGGGCTGGCTGGGGAAGTGCTTCTCTATCATCCTGTTAATAAAGCAACGTGCTTGAAGTATAAACAGAGAGTCATTGACCCCGCTAGGGGACGAGCTTTACAAATGAAAGGGTTGAAGTATAAACAGGGAGTCATTGACCCCGCTAGGGTACGATCTTTACAAATGAAAGGGTTAAAGTATAAACAGGGCGTCATTGACCTCGCTAGGGTACAATCTTTACAAATGAAAGGGTTGTAGTATAAACAGGGAGTCATTGAACCCGCTAGGGTACGATCTTTACAAATGAAAAGGTTGAAGTATAAACAGGGCGTCATTGACCTCGCTAGGGTACGAGCTTTACAAATGAAAGGGTTGAAGTATAAACAGGGAGTCATTGACCCCGCTAGGGGCGAGCTTTACAAATGAAAGGGTTGTAGTATAAACAGAGAGTCATTGAACCCGCTAGGGTACGAGCTTTACAAATGAAAGGGTTGAAGTATAAACAGGGAGTCATTGACCCCGCTAGGGTACGAGCTTTACAAATGAAAGGGTTGAAGTATAAACAGGGAGTCATTGACCCCGCTAGGGGCGAGCTTAACAAATGAAAGGATGACTCACGGCGCACTCTGGGAGAGCTCCTGCACGGTACTGCAGTCGTAGAAAGTGAACTCATGGGCGGCCACCGTGACCTCGAGAAAGCGGAGGGCCAGGGTGATCTTGACGTAGTCTGTCGACGGGAATACGACACTCCATCAGTGGACGAACGGAATGACAGCGCTCTCTCCTGCCTCAGCAAAATGCACTGAAAACATTTATTAAAGACACCGCGGTGAACCAAAACAGTAGAGAAGGCCCCGAGGCAGCCATCTCCCAAAAACCACCCGCGTGCTCGCAGACTGAATGAGAATCAAGAGTAAAAACCAAACATGCTTCTTAGTATGTGCGAGGAATGACTGAAACAAAATAAAGTTTCAGGAAACACAAACAATTATATTAGTAACCTCTTTAAACTCTCTAATTATAAAATATTAACTCTTCACTGTGCTGCATGTCAATCTTTTTCTTCTTAACACCCATGAGGGGGAAAAAATGTGCAGTTGCAGAACATGTGAGCCCAACAGCCACTTGGGCGCATAGCTTTGTTATCCTAGCAACGTTCTATAAATAAATTCAATATCTCCAGCAATGACTTCTCGTAGAGAGGTGTCTGTCTGGACAGAAAGACAAGACCAGTCAAGTGTAGCGTTTCTCAGCACATGTTCTTTTCCTTTCCTGTCAATCTCCACTGCACTGTGAGCTGAGGAAATTAAAACAGCCTCTGACATGTGTCCATATTATAAAAACAGATCTTCTTCCCATGTTGTTTTAACCAGGAAATGAATGAATAAAAAATGTATGATTGGACAGATGCCTGTATAATGTATGGCTTTGACCCCACCTCTCAAGGCTCCAAAGATAACAGGAACAAATAAATTCTGCCTAACGGCAAAGTAACTGGGACACATACGCATTATAATAAGGCAAAATGACAGGTAAGTATTACAGGTGTAGGTGTGTTTTTGCCCTTAATTAGATAGCTGTATTACAGATCGTTGGATCATGCACTATTAAAGGTGCACTATGCAGGATTTTTACCTAGAAAATATTATAAAATAACCATACTCATATCTATGGTGCACTGGAAATCTCTGTCAAAAAAACAATTGCTGAAACCTTGTTCCTCTGCCTGTATTAATTATTCCAAGATGTGTTCGGGACATTTCTGGGTGTCTGACAGATATCAGGAAGTCATGGCATGCAAAGGATATGCGACCAAATATTAAAAATTTAAAGGCACAGTCAACTTAGTGTATGTAAACTTCTGACCCACTGGAATTGTGATATAGTGAATTAAAAGTGAAATAATAATTGTCTGTAAACAATTGTTGGAAAAATTACTTGTGTCATGCACAAAGTAGATGTCCTAACTGACTTGCCAACACTATAGTTTGCTAACATGAAATCTGTGGAGTGGTTAAAAATTAGTTTTAATGACTTCAACCTTTGAATCTATCATAGTTACATGAGGGAGATTTTCCTCCTCGATATGCAAGTATTACTGCTTGTGATATTTCAAATATGTACGTTAGTTTTTCCACTCCGCCACAGTGTTGTGCCATATATTTGATATTGTTATTTTCGAATTTTGAGTGCAATTCACATACTGTAGTATAAGCATTCGTAGGTGTTTTATGTTTGATTTGCCATGAAGCTAGAACATTTGCCAGCATTTTCCTGCTGGTGAAATATTATTTTATTGTAATCTTATTGTGAGTATATTTTTTAATCTTAATGTTTTATGTCATCCACTATGTAGGATTGCTGAGCACAAATGGAGAAAAACAAAATTGCATGTACATTACAATATCCTCAGAGACAAATTAGCAACTTACAATAAGGCTATTCGGACCGCTAGACAGGAATACTTCTCCAATTTCATAAATACTAATATTAACAACCCTAGAATACTTTTTAACACAATTGACTGTTTAATAAATCCTGTCATAAATCCCATCAACCAGTTTTCTGTATCTAAATGCGAGGAATTTGCAGACTATTTTAGAGATAAGTGTACTACCATCAGGTCTGGTATCTGCCAACAACAGAACGCCCCAGGGTTCCTAGAAACACCCATTACACCATGTGAGGTCACCCTGCAATGTTTACCCTGGTTGACGCTGCAATGCTTAGGGAAGTGGTAACACAACTGAAGCCTTCAACCTGCCACCTTGACCCTATTCCCACCACTTTTAAAAAAAACATTTTTAACTGTCTGTCTGAAGAATTGCTAACTATTGTGAACTATTCACTACAGCTGGGTGTCTTCCCTAGTGCACTTAAGGCCGCTATGGTTAGACCCCGTTTAAAGAAAAGAAATCTTGACCCCTCAACCCCCATCAATTTTAGACCAATATCTAATCTTCCGTTTTTAAGCAAAATTTTAGAAAAATTGGTTTTTAAGCAATTAAATAAATAAAAAATTTTTTAAACTCAAATAGTAAATTGGAAATGTTTCAATCGGGTTTTTGGGCTCATCACAGCACAGAGACAGCACTAGTGAAAGTGGTGAATGATATTAGGTTAAATCTAGATGCCAAAAGGCTTTCAGTTCTGGTACTTTTTACAGTTAAACCAGGATAAAACGGAGGTTCTAGTTATTGGTACAAAGGCCCTGAGAGAGAAATTGGCTGCAAAATTACATTCACTCTGACTTATCCCCAGCCAACAAGCTAAAAACTTAGGTGTTATATTTGACTCTGAATTGAAATTTGATTTTCCTATCAGGAATGTCACCAAATCTGCCTTTTATCACTTGAAAAATATTACTAGAGTTTGGTCTTTTCTCTCTCAGAGCAATACAGAGAGACTAATGCACGTTTTTATTACTAGCAGGCTAGACTATTGTAACGCTCTCCTATCTGGTGTCCCCAAAAAAGCTGTAAATCAATTACAATTCATTCAGAATTCTGCTGCCAGAGTACTGACCAGGACCAGAAGGAGAGCACATATTACACCTATTTTTAACTCTCTAAACTGGTTAGTTTTCGTATTGATTTTAAAGTTATTTTACTAGTTTATAAAGCGCTGCGTGGCCTTGCACCAAGCTACCTGTCTCAAATGCTTTTAATGTATGAACCAGGAAGGCCCCTGAGATCCTCTCGGAGCAACCTTTTAACTGTCCCAAAAAGCAGAACGAAAACCTTCGGTGAGGCAGCATTTAGTAGTTACGCTCCCAGTCGCTGGAATAGCCTCCCTGAGGATCTGAGGGCAGCTGAAAATATTGATATTTTTAAACGTAACTCAAAACTTTCCTTTTTAGCCAGGCTTTTACCTAGCATTTTTATCTTAAATTTTGGTGTGCACTCCCATGTTTGATTGTTTTTTTTTTTTTTTCTTGTTGGATATTTGCCTGTCGATCATTTCCATGGAAAGCACTTTGAACTGCATTTACTTGTATGAAAGGTGCTATATAAATAAAGTTTGATTGATTGATTGATTGCAAATGATAGAATCCCCAACTGCAGTAGTGTACCTTTAATGAAAATGCAATAAATTAAATAGAAGCATCACTGTACAACAGGAGCATGAATACCCACCTACTGGTTAATGTAGACTAATTCAGAGAACACAGTCTACTTCAAAATAAAAATAAAAATAAATTAAATAAAGAAAAGATTGTTGCAACCTGTGAGTGGCTACATGCCCAATGAAAAGGGTGAAGGTTCTGGAGAGGTTGCGCAGGGAACGTTAAGCCGCTTTTAACCACCTCATCCATCCCTCCTTATTAGCTTTTCTTTACGTTTGTCTTTGCCGCTACTTACCCTCTCCCGGGTGTAAAGGAGGCACCTTCGCGATATCGGGGGAGGAGCAGGTGACTCCATTATTCGTGACGGCGGCGGGGCTCTCGTGCTCCTGGAAGACGCAGGTGTACGACCCCCGGCCCCCCAGCTGAGGTAGTCCTGGCACTGACAGGAAGATCTGCAGGGCAGGAGGAGGACATTGAGGGGTTTTTGATGAATTCTTGGAAGGAACATGTGTGGGAGTGGCCAAATGCACAAGGGCTGCGTCTGAATCAGAGCCCTATCTACTGCGTCCTGTCTCCTGTGTACTAGCAGCTGTGTTGTTTACTGTATACTGTTTAGTATGTGACATGGAGTATGCAAAAAATATCCTCCATACTATTTTCCAACCATACTGTGGAAGTGTCGCAAGACGTCCCACCCTTATGCGGCCATGTCATGTGTTGTTTTTGTTGTTGGCGAAGGAAAACATCAGCGAAGCTGCGCCTCATTTTTAAAGCGAAGCTGCGTGTCATATTTAAGCGACCAAATTGTTCGCTTACTTCTTGGAAAGTATGCTCCCGAATATATGCAGCGAAACCCTGGAAATAAGTATAATATCCTGGGATTTTGATTATTTAAATAACAAGAATATTCAATAGTATGGAAGGGTGCTGATTCGGACACAGCCAAGGTTATATTGTCAGCGACAAAGAACCCTCTATCACACAAATTGTGAAGGAATTTATTTTCTACTCTACTCTGAATTAGTCTACTAATTATCATTATTAGCTGCGACACAATGAATATTGAAATTTTGTAAAATGATTAAGATAAGGTCCATTTGGGCAGACTGTGATACTGTCATCCAGAGGTGGAAAATCTAGGTTCAGATAGTAAAAGTCCTCTACAGTATTTTTGTTCCAATCACCTGGATTTGCTAATTAGGTAGAACTAATGAGTGAAATCAGCTGGCTGAGTTAATTGGTGGAAGAAACACATGGCAGGACTTTTACTTTCAAATCTCAGCAGAGTAGAAAGAGAAATATTGGCTCTGTTATGCTAGGACTGAGCATTCAATGTTCCAAATAGGACCCTCCCCCACCGCACTACCACCAACCACTGCCCCCCCCCCCCCCAATTCTGGCAGGGCAGCGTACGTCTTTCTTCTCCTCTCGACTGATGCTGGATGGGCTCAGCGACTGTACACTGAGGCACCGCTGTGCTGCGTCAAAACTCCACAGCCAATGGCCCTCCAGCTCCGCCCACATGCACACTGAGCGCTCACCACAGCTGCCGTGGGTGGGGGAGAGACAGGTACAGGGGGAGATGGTGGGAGAGAAAGGAGAGGGAGATACAGGGAGAGAAGGGGGGAGAGATTGTCATTGCTACCCAAACAAAGCACACATTTGGTCACTGCAAAACAGGAGGTAGAGAGAAAAATGTCCTTCCGTATACATTGCTAAAAATATTCAGAAAAGAAAACATATTTAAAAACATTACAAATGTCCTTCCCTAATAAAAGAAAAAAAGCTAGTCATTTTTTAGTATGATCAGCCTGTCAACGTGGTTCTGTGCAGTATGTGTTTCAGCCTGTCACCAGAGACTAACTGTGGTATAGAGTCTGGGTCACCAGGGACTAACCGCAGTATAGAGTCTGGGTGGCCAGAGACTAACCGCAGTATAGAGTCTGGGTGGCCAGGGACTAACCATGGTACATAGTCTGGGTCACCAGTGACTAACCATGGTACAGAGTCTAGATTCTGTGCAGTATGTGTTTCAGCCTGGCACCAGAGACTAACCACAGTATAGAGTCGGGGTCACCAGGGACTAACCGTGGTACAGAGTCTGGGTCACCAGAGACTAACTGCAGTATAGAGTCTGGGTGACCAGGGACTAACTGTGGTCTAGGTTCTGTGCAGTATGTGTTTAAGCCTGTCACCAGGGACTAACCGTGGTACAGTCTGGGTCACCAGGGACTAACTGTGGTGCAGTCTGGGTCACCAGAGACTAACCATGGTATAGAGTCTGGGTGTGCTGGCGTGATTGTGGACTGGGATGGGGGTAGGGTTTGGGGTAGGATGGTGGTGGGGTGCTGCAATGAAAACGCTAATTTCATACTTGGACTTTGTTTCTAACCGAGCAGAGTCTACAAACTCCACAAGTCTATTGAATCGTTGATAATCTCAGAATACGGGTCATGAAACGGTGTGCTTACACAAATACATTTTCTATTTTTTATAAATGACAGTAAATTCATTTTCAAACAATGACATTGCATTATATATTTTTAGATGGAGCGGCAACCTCTGTAGGCAGGGTCTAACCGTGGTACAGTCTGGTTTCTGTGCAGTATGAGTTTCAGCCTGTTACCAGAGATTAACCATGGTACAGAGTCTGGGTTCTGTGGGCTCACCTTCCCTGTAGAACACACCATCCACAGTACGGGTCCCGGGCGGACAGACAGGAGCCGCAGTCCATGTGCTGGGAGCACTCAGCCACCGGCCTCTTCTCCACCTGAAAGAAAATAACAGACCCTTTCCACAAACACCACCAGACACCCAGCTGGGAATCAAACCATTATACTATACCACATCATCTTTTTACAACATCTAGTCCAGACCATGCCTTGTTCTCAAGGTTACAAGGACAGTGTTGTACCTGGGACTTAGCCCAGAACCCTCTGGTGGTTAACAAGCCCACCAGTTCTCCCAACCGCTGCCCTGCACTGCCATGACGTCCCTTACCTTGGTACTGGTCATGATGAAGAGGTTCTCCTGGCTGTGGTCCAGGAGGAGGTCAGCATTGATGGGCACATCAGGCTGGATGGGGATGGAAGCGTACTGCTGGACCTCGCCGCCCAGTCCCAGGAACACCTAGGAAATGTAGTCACCACCCTCTGTTAATGCAGCCACCCTACAAGCACTCAACATATATGACAATGGTTTGTTAATTTCTCTGGAGCGTACAGCTGGCAATGCCAACATTGAATCATTTGTATGCATTTTTTAAAAAAAGAAGAAAACATTGATACAGGAAAAAGGTAATCACGTGGTATACCTGCAGCTGCAATAAGCGCCATGTAGTATGTAATGTTGTTGTTCCCTATCATCAACATGTTCATGTACATGCTCATTTTGTTGTCTGTGTTGTTGCTATGATTGATTGTTTCCAGTGTTTGCGTGCTATAACGATGTTTTTAAAGCATTTTAAATTTGAATGTGAGAGTAGCTCAAAGGATTATGGTGCAGCAAAAACGGTTGCCTCTTTCGATATGACCTGCTGGTCTGTTGCTTTGAAGTTGGTCTTCTTTCTTAGCCACATATTTAGAATGGAAACCAATCACTAGTCACTTCTGCCAAATGTCAAGATAAGGGTTGAACTTTGGTTTGGCCCTTAAAAAACAAAACTCCCCCCAGTAACTGAGATTTAAAATGTTTTAAATACCAGCAGGGATGAACTATCTTGTTGCTATACTAATGGTGTTATACTAATGAACCAAGGCAAGCAGAGCTTAATAAGCTTAATATAGCAGGTGTATGAAACCGCAATGGTACTAGAACACCTGCTTCTGTATACAAAGACATTGACAAATAAATTGTTTTCAGCCCGTATATGTGTGTGCTTGTGTGCGAGAAACAGCACACATGAATGTAGGAATGTGTGGGGGCAGAAACCAAACAGAGGAACATTTTAAGATCACACACAAACACACTGCATATTCCATACTGTATTTAGTTTTCGCGCTCATGAAAAGAACACAGGGTACCCATGTACCCAATGAGGTGAGCCTGACCTTATGAATTATACGTACTGCAGAGTTCTGCTACAACGGTGGCTTTTGTTCTGTGCTGTGATTAATAGAGGCCATGTACAAAAATGTCCAGGGGTCGGCCGGGCCTCGTGGGGTGTGACGGACAGTAGAACAGAGACAATGACAGAGCGCTTGTGCACGTCTGCATCCTGTCATTGGCAGTGTCAGCGCTGTATAGCAGGACAGGGACAGGGGAAATAATGGCTCCTTTTCATGTAAAACTCCCCTTGGACCAGAGTCAGGGTGGCAGTGGCAACAGCGGAACCCTGAACAAAGCCATCACTGTGAATCATCAGGAGCAAAATACAGACAAAACAGGCTATACAACACCACAGAATAACACCGGCTATATAACACCACAGAATAACACCGGCTATACAACACCACAGAATAACACCAGCTATACAACACTATAGAATAACACTGGATATACAACACTACAGAATAACCTGGTTATACAACACTACAGAATGACACTGGCTATAAAACAGTACAGAATAACACCGGCTATACAACACTACAGAATAACACCAGCTATATGGGCTATTCTACAGAAGTCGTGCAAATTGAGGGTTGGAGAAAAGTGTAAATTTGTATTCTTTTTGCAAAATTATTTTGTAATATACACTACTCACAAAAAGTTAGGGATATTCGGCTTTCGGGTGAAATTTCAGGATGAACCTAAAATGCACTATAACCTTTACAGGTGAAATTAATTTGACCTTCTCTAAACTTTTGAATGCACATGTCCAACTATTCAATGTTTCAGTACTTTTTGCACAACTTGCTGTTCTCTAACAAGGAGCTGAACGGCAAAATTCACAACAGGTGTTTGATCCATGAATCGACCAATAAATTTCCTGGTTCAATTAGAATTGGTATTTAAACAGTCCTCTTCATCATGCTGTTCACATTTTGACATCATGAGACCAAGACGACACCTAACAATTGATCAACAGTACCTCGCCATTGCGAGGCTTCAAACAGGATGTTCTCAGAGGGAAGTGGCCACTGAGCTTAGAGTGTCACAGAGTGTCATCAGCAGGTTGCAACAGAGATACAGAGAGACTGGAAGAGTCACAGAAAGGCATAGAAGTGGATATCCTTTGGCCACATCCCACACTGATGACCGCTTCATTGTGAACAGTGCCCTGCGGAACCGGATGATGAATGCCACTCAACTCCAGGCACATTTAAGGGAGGTGAGAGGCACCCAAGTGTCACGTCAGACCATTCGAAACCGTTTACATCAGCGTGGTCTGCGTGCTAGACGACCTGCAAGGGTACCTGACCACACCACCAGGCACAGGCGTCATCGTCTTGCATGGGCCAGGGAGCATTTACGCTGGACGAGGGACCAGTGGGCCTCAGTGCTGTTCTCTGATGAAAGTCGATTCACGTTGTGTAGAAATGATGGCCGCCAACGATGTTGGAGACGTCAAGGAGAGCGCTATGCATCAGCCACTGTTGTCACCAGACGACCCTTTGGTGGTGGCGGTGTTACAGTGTGGGCAGGTGTGTCTAGTCAATACAGAACTGCCCTACACTTTGTGAATGGCACAGTGACAAGCCCATACTACCTGAATAACATCATTAATCCAGTCATTGTGCCCCTGCATGAACAACACAGGCCTAATTTCATCTTCATGGACGGCAATGCTCCAGCTCATCGAGGTCGCATCATTAGGGAAAGGCTGCTGGAGACTGGGGTACCTCAAATGGAGTGGCCTGCACTTTCTCCAGACCTGAATCCCATAGAAAACCTATGGGATCAGCTGACTCACCGTGTAGAGGCTCGTAACTCTGTACCCCAGAACCTCAATGACCTGAGGGCCGCCCTTCAAGAAGAGTGGGATGCCATGCCTCAGCAGACAATAAGTCGACTTGTGAACAGCATGAGACGTCGTTGTCAAGCTGTAATTGATGCTCAAGGGCACATGACAAGTTATTGAGACATTGACATTTTTGTTGTGGTATACCCACCACTGTTGTTGGCTTTTGTTTCAATAAATTGTTTGAGATGAGGAAATCACCATTGCATGCTTCTACTTAAATGCCCTACTTTCATGATACGTATAATATCACTGTAGCGTGAACTTACATTTTCCATAAATTTCACCCGAAAGCCAAATATCCCTAACTTTTTGTGAGTAGTGTATGTGTTACACTTTATCTGAGATACATAAATATACTAGATGTACAGTGTAATCACATGTAATTTTTTAAGAATAAGGATGAATTTACTGACTGCTCCTAAATATGTCACAACCGAAACATGGTGTAAAACCTGCTTTTGAAATAAAATTACATACCCAATTGATAAGTTTAATTCACCCCTTGACATTTTTGAAAAAAAAATCTTGACTGCTGTTGAATTTGAATCAATTACCCTGAATTCTTAAATCAAATAAAACATTGGATTAATTAAATTTAGTGAAAACTCCGTACAAATGTTCTCTATAAAATGGACAGATTTGATCACATGAATTTGATAGATTCTTATTTATGAGATATATATACCCTCACCAGCACAATATCTTGGATATTTGATTGATTATTAATATTATTAAAAATTTTAACAAAACAGCAGGTGTTTCGGTTGTGACCACATTGTAGCGGTTGTGACATTTCTTACTGAAACCTGAATTCCAAAGTTGGGACAGTACGTAAAATGCAAATAAAAGCAGAAAGCAGTGATTTGTAAATTCTCTTGTCTATATATTTAAATGAAAACGATATTTAAAAGATATTTAATCTTTTACTTTAGCAACTTCATTGATTTTTTGTAAATATACGCTAATTCCGAATTTGATGCCTGCAACACATTCCAAAAAAGTTGGGACAGGGGTATAAAAAAGACTGGGAAGGTTGTGGAATGTTCAAAAAACACCTGTTCGGAACATTCCACAGGTAAATAGGTGAATAGGTGACAGGTCATGCTATCATGACTGGGTATAAAAGGAGCATTCACGAAGGCTCTGGCATTTACGAGCAAGGATGGGTTCGCCGCTTTATGAAAAACTGCATGAGCGAATAGTCCAACAGTTTCAGAACAACGTTTCTCAACACACGATTGCAAGGAATTTAGGGATTTCACCATCTACAGTCCATAATATTAGTAAAAGATTCAGAGAATCTGGAGAAAACGGGCAAGGCCGTAAACCAATATTGAATGCCCGTGACCTTCGATCCTTCAGACAGCACTACATTAAAAACGGCATGCTTCTGTAATGAATATAACCACATGGGCTCGGGAATACTTCAGAAAACCATTGTCAGTAAACACAATTTGTCGCTGCATCTACAAATGCAAGTTAAGACTCTACTACCCAAAGCGTAAGCCATATATCAACAACATCCAGAAAGTCCGCCGACTTCTCTGGGCTCATCTGAGATGGACTGATGCAAAGTGGAAATGTGTGCTGTGGTCTGACGAGTCCACCTTTCAAATTGTTTTTGGAAATAATGGACGTCGTGTTCTCCCGGCCAAAGAGGAAAAGGACCATCTCGATTGTTACCAACACAAGGTTCAAAAGCCAGCGTCTGTCATGGTATGGGGGTGTGTTAGTGCCCATGGCATGGGTAACTTGCACATCTGTGAAAGCACCATTAACGCTGAAGGGTACATATGCATTTTGGAGCAACATTTGCTGTGATCTAGACAATCGCTTTTTCAGGGACATCCCTGCTTATTTCAGCAAGACAATGCCAAGCCAAATTCTGCATGTGTTACAACAGCATGGCTTCGTCGTCAGAGAGTGCGGGTGCTAGACTGGCCTGCCTGCAGTCCAGACCTGTCTCCCATTGAAAACGTGTGGCGCATTATGAAGCCCAAAATATGACAATGGAGACCCCGGACTGGTGAGCAGCTGAAGTCTCATATTAAGCAAGAATGGGAAACAATTCTGCTTTCAAAACTACAACAATTAGTGTTGTAGTTCCCAAAAGACACTGAGTGTTGTTAAAAGGACAGGTGATGTAACACAAAGGTAAACATGCCCCTGTCCCAAATTTTTTGGGAGGTGTTGCAGGCATCAAATGTAGAATGAGCTGAATAGAAAATGAAATGTAGAATAAAGTTGATTAGTTAAAACATGAAATATCTTGTCTTTGTACAGTTTTCAATTGAATACAAAAAGGAATCGCAAATCATTGCTTTCTGTATTTATTTACATTTTATACACTGTCCCAACTTTTTTGGAATTGAGGTTTGTACATGTGCATTGATTGTCTCACTATTTATTGTCTTCAATAAGAATTTACGGACAAGTGTCACCAACCGAAACAGGCCTGTCAAAACAATACCATTTGTTTCGGTAGTGACTGTTTCGGTTGTGACAATTTTGGCTCATTTCGGCCACAGAACAAAAGATTTAGCAAGCACATGGTTAGCAACCACTTCTCTGCGCAGATGCACCTTCCTTTTAATCAAATCTACAGTTATGAAATCAACTTTTGTTCTCTAATATGAAAACTTGGGTGTTTGGGTGTTACATTTTGGATAAATGTAACTATCATTACTGCAATTTATATCTTGGATTATATTAAAACATAACATGATCTAATGAATTATATAGCATTGAAAGATTTTATTGGTCAATTTCTTACTTTTATCAGAGAGGGACAGCAATTTGCATGACTTTTGTAGAATGGCCCATATAACACTATATAGCGCTTTTTTTACATTAGGGGCATGTGGGGCAGTGCCCCACCAGACGTGGCGCTGTTGTGCAAGATACTCGTAACATCTGAACATTGTGGCAAAATGTATTTTATATTTAATACAAAACAGTGATTCAATCGTGAAATTGGCGTGTATAAATATAATAAACTTGACTCACACTCCTTATAGTGGTGTTTTTGAGTAGTTTCCTTTGTGTGTATGTGTGTGCTCACGCTGCGAACTGCGCTCCCTGTCCTATGTCTCTGCTGTGGGGCAGCGGAGCACTCTGCCCCACCGTTGCTAGGGAAACAACGTGAGCATGATCTGCGTAAGCAGAGAAAACGTGCCGCAAATTATGTTGGGCGGAGGAGCAAAAATGTTTCTGCCCCTACTAATTCTGCCTAGCAACACGTGGCGAAAAAATAATAAACGTTAAGTTAACGTCGTTAACGTGGGCTGACGTGACCAGGAAATAAACATAAACAAAGCCAATTCAGTATGTATATCGCGAATGCTAGCCAGCTAAAGTTTTCCATTAGTTAGATTTTATTTTGTCATAGGTGTCAAGTTTGCCCATATAAAATATGGGTTTTCCTCCTTTTTGAGGGTATACAGGCGTATAAGGTTATGATATGGGAAATCTAGTCTAACACATTTAAAAAAAAAACGTTTTCCAACATTTAATCGCTGCAATCACATTTTCTTTCTCCCTTTCTCTGATATTCTCTCGATTTCTGAGGTCGTGGGAAAAGCAAGTAGCGCATCAGGACTGTAAGTTATGATCTAAAAATAGGCTTTATGACAATGAACCATGAAGACGTTGTAGCCAGTAGCCCACAGGATAGGCTACCTAACAACTAGCTATCTAACATTACCGGTAGTTAACCTAGCGAACAGTTAACCAAAATGGTTATAACTGTAATGTTCATGTTTATGCAATTTTTACCAAAATTAGATAATGTTCCGTTGCGTTGTAATGTGGTGGCCTCAATTTAGCGAAGTTACTACAAGTTTCATTGTAAATCAATTAATGGCTAACTAGTCTTTAACAATGTTAACTGTTACTAGAAAATCATAACCATGTGTACATTAATGCTAACGTAGCCTAATTAGACTATAAACGTTATGTAGGCTAGTAAGATAGCAAAACTGCATTAAAGGTGCCACAAGCTCATGCAACAGGACTCCTGCATAATTTAGGAAATCTAGGTCTATCCATGCATCTCTCCTGCACTGGGTTGTAAGCGTGTGGGGTCCAAGGTGACTGTCTCAGTGACTGTTTAACCACAAATAACTGTGTGGTGGCTAGTGATTTTAATAGATAATGTTCTATATGGTTTTTGGTGAATTTATGCAGTTTTGCTGGCGTGAAAATAAGGGCAGCTCTCTCCAGAGGTTGACCACCTATGTTTGACCTTTTTGAAGTTTCTTTAAGTTCACGTTTGAACGATTTATTTACTTTTACGATGAATCTTAGTCTACCGTCAGTAGGCTAAGCGGCATTTTAAAAAGCTTAGGCTAATTACTTGGTATCACTCACTTTAGCTATGGTAAGGACTGTCTTAACATAGCTAAAGCAATACCAATTGTTTGTATTAAATATTTTGCAATATTTATATTGACATTTATCTGATAATTCTCGTTATATAAATATGTAGTCGTTGGCATGCTTTGCGTTTTTTTGTATTTTAGCTAGACTATAATTGCATTAGTTCTGGATACACTTGATAAAACTTGTTTTCACTTTCCTGCAAGTTAACAACATGTCATATGCTTGTATTTACGGTTTTGATAAAGCATGCAAGTTATTGAACAAATGTGTCTGTCTCATCCTATTACTTTGTTGCAGTATAGGCAACCTCAATGTAGGGTTCTGTGTTGTGCTGAAGCGATACATTGTATTCAGTTTTGAAATCTTTCTGCTCCCTGGCATTTAGGCCTACAGCGCAGCCCATAGCATAGGCTTACCATAGACTAATTGGCTATCTTTATTTTTTTGATGGTGACGTCATATAAAACTGCCCCTCCAGAAATGTCATGCTAAAATCGTCACTGATAATAACACTAGCTATACAACACTACAGAATAACACTGGCTATAAAAACAGTACAAAATGACACTAGCTATAAAACACTACAGAATAACACTCGCCAGAGTAATGTTTCGGTACTTGAAAAGACAAAAAAAGTTATGAAACATTAAAAGATTTATTTACCAGAAGAAAGTATGGAAATAAATAAATGATAAATAAAGTAGGAGGGACGCAACATTGTTACAAGACCTACATCAAGACAAAGCTGCTTTTCAAAAAGATAAGGTACTGCATAGCAAAATGATGGTGGATTGTTAAGGGTTTGAACGGCGTCGTACATTCCGTGAGATAAAGCAGAACAGTACGACAAACTACGCAAGGGTAATGCAGGAGGGGGTGCACTACCCTGTCTCCTCTCCTCTACCCCTCTCAGAGGGCATTGGTGGCATTTCCTATGAGAACCAGGACTCCCCCTGGAGTTCACGGACCCGGAACGTTCCGCATGAGCGATCATGTGACCGCATGTGAGAGTGAGGCGAGCGTGGGGGGGGGGTAGAGGGTAGATACCAGTAGACATTTCAGTCCAGTTGATGAATTGTAATACAGAAGCAATCATTTTGTCTTTTACTTTCAGCCTCCACCTGGATGAGCCTGAGTATAATTCACATAATTATTAATATAAGCAGAAAGAAAATAGCAATCTTAATCACTTTATTACTGTAGAAACCAGTAATAAGTGACAGACAGAACAGAAAACAGAAAAGGCCATCAGAAACGGGCATAAAAAGGCATAATAATAGATATGCTTATGTTTCCAAATGTAAGTGTCACTAACGTGCAAAATTGTTTTTTCCCCCCACTTGTTGCTATGTTTGCTAGGTGCTAGTTTCCACTGACTTAGTTCTAAATTTGTATGGAACCGTTTTCTTAGCCTGATTGATGCTGATTGATAGCTGCCTCATAACAGAGAGGATTAGACAGTACTGTGTAGATGGAAGCCGCACTGCATTCCCATACACAAGCACTGCAGAATGGAGACACAGCCACACTGCTACCGAATACACTTTAATATGAACTCATACAGGCGCAACCATACTGTGACATCATACCTTCTGTGAACCAGACTGATTGTTAACTCGGCAGGGCTTTTTTGGTCGTGTCTATGCAGCCAGGCTAAAGCTAGTGCTTCTTCCACACCCGCTCACCTGACTGGCTGAGCAGCTCCACAAAAGTATCTGCAGTACCTTCTTTTGCCACTAGGTGGCAAGTATGCTTGGTTCTCACAGGAGACAATAAGGGGACCCACTGAGCAAACCACAGCTGCACCTGCTCTCACTCATTTGACAGCTTAGGATTGTGCACAAATGTCTCACTGCAATGCATTCTGGGATGTGCATCAGTTTAAATGCAGACAGCTAATTAACTAACCAGACCAATTAAGCCAGGGTAATTGGATGGAACATAAACCAGCACGCATCAATCATTAGCATTGCACCAGTGCTTCAGGGCTGCTGATGCTGACTCCCTCTTTCCCTTGGTAATACACTGTAGAGGGAAGGCTACATCTGACAATGGGCTCAAGGTCCTTGCGCTGTCCCTGTGAGTAGTGTGCAACTGTGTATGTTGTTCATTTGTGTCACACACACACAACAAACAATTGCTTCTATTTATCTGACTTGCAGCAGAAAACCCACAAGGAAGAATACTTTTTGAAGATACTGACAATAATCAAAGGCTTTGCATGACCCAGGAAACACACGTTTCCCCACCCACTCAAAAGTATATCAGGAAAAAACACACATGCCCGCCCCCATGCACACACACACACACACACAGACACACATGGAATGGCAAGTTTACCTTGTGCAGGCTTCCCTTGGAGTCCCCCAAGAAAGCGATGGTGTGCCCCCGCCCTCATGCTGACCGTCACAGCAGTGAGACGGACAGACGGGCTGTCTAACAGCGCTTCGGCTTCCATGGGCACCCGGCTGGCCATTGGACTGGGGGTGTGGTCAGAGCCACAAGGGTAGGCCTCAAGCGTATTCTAGAACACAAGCAGAGATAGTGTGTTTTCACTCAATCAACTGAGAGAACCGCCAACTTGATCCTTTAAAACCTCTTCAGTTAATCTCAGCCGCACTTTTTATTACATTTGTTAAAAATCTAAAACTGGTTTAGACAGGCAGTAGACTTGTTTTTTTGTTTTTCTTAATTAATATTTAATTTCATTTGATTTCAAAAGTAAGTTACTACATTTATCATCCCACTATACCGCACAAACTCAATATCTTTTTTAGGAGTTAGAGAGGGGGAAAAAAAGGAAAGAAAACAGTCCACCCTCACCGCCACCCACTTGAACATGCACATACAGTCGCCTGCATTCCTGTTCATTCATGCAAATGCAAATACATAAATTCAAGCCCTTGGGTATGTGTGCGTCCACCAGCCAGCATCACCAAAAGGTGTACAGACACACACTTCCATACATCAGTATTGAATAACACTGTCAAACAGACATTATTTCATCCTCAAAAGTTGCATGATGGTGAAACAGTAATTATCAAGTCATTATTTAACATTATCTTGTGGTTGTTTCTTAGGTATGATACATTACATATCATACCCAAGGAACAACCAAAAGCAGAAAGCTTTCAGTTCATTTAGAATGTACTCAACTCTGGGAAGTGCAGGTTTAGACACTGCCTACATTACTGATCCCTATAACGTCTCAAAGGTCTTTACAACCAGGAGTCACGTGCTGGTCCAGTAAATTAGAGATATCATAAGCGCTTAGTGTTATTGGTTTGTCAGGCATTAAGTCAATCCATAAGAATACTGCGGTCTATGGGTATAAATATTTTATGAAATAGTCTACAATCTATAAAATACCCTTTCAACAAGCTTAATAAGCCCATGGGGCTGTTCTGTATAAATCACGCAATACCATTCAGTTTCCAACGTTTCAGCACATGTATCTAACAGGACCTCAATAAAAAATGTAAGCTCATTGGGATGGCAGGTATGCCATCCGCCAAGTTACGCCCCATACCTATACAGCACCGAGAGTTTGTCACTTTTCAGGGTTTCCTACAGAAGTAACCACAATGACCATAGACTCTCAGCCCTTAAAAACATGAACTTCTGTATGTTCTGACCTCATGTAACCACACAGAATTCAGATATCTTCACACATCCACACAATAAAGCCCCAAACTTGGGTTATTTTGCCGTTTTTTTCTCCTTCTTCTTCTTCCTATTTTTCCTGCCAAACTGCCTGCCTCCATCGCGATGTTATCCAATATGGAGAATTATTCTTTGAGGGTATGGTCCGTATACCTGCTCATCAAGCTTATTGCCCATTAATAACGCTTCATACTAATGTTTTTTAATGTCAATATAGCTAATGGCTTCACTTGTTCCAAGAAGCTACTGCGGTTTAATGGTCAGAGTTGCTGTCTCTGACACAGAGGATTGTGGGTTCGAGCCCAGCAGGGCACATGCTTATTTTCCACAAAAACAATGTGCAACTGTTAAGTACTTTTCATTTATTACACTGTTATTATTTTCACATTAACACATTAACATATTTTTATTGCAAAGGCAAAAGAGGTTTCCAATATTAACTGTTCAATGTTTCACTTGTATTTCACTTGTACTATATCACACCCTCCCCAAACCCTCGCTCTTGTCTGGTTTGGGGAGGGTGTTACGCTCTGCTCTTGTGGTCATGACTGACTGAAGTCCGAACCTCAACGTACCCTTGCCTCGGCCAACATTTCTTTATTCATTCATTTCTTCACTTCAGCTCTGTGCACTTAATCCTTTTCACACATAACACAATGTCACCATAAAATGAACTACTAGGAAAATTAAGGATTTATGATAATAACATTAAGAATCGACGATAGCCTACTATAAGCTGCAATCCCTTAAGACATCGGATTTATAAACCTCCAATTCCCCAAACATATCTGATTCATGGTTAGTCACTTCAAAAAAATTACTATAGCCTCCGAACATTGCTCTAGTCTACGGTACTCTGCAGACAATGTATCTTACTGCAAACACTTTTAATTATAATTAAAATCAGATAATTATAATCAGAAGAATAATCTCTGGTAGGCTACTTTCTTAGTAGTATCTATTATTTTCTTGCTGGCTAAGATTCCTGGGAAATATGCGTTGTCCAATTAAGCTTGTTAGCCAACGTTAGTTTTGCCAGAGAAACGTCAGTCAGCTGCTAGTCAGGGAGCAGGTACAAGCTAGGCTACTACGAAGCGAATCAACATGCCTTACATCCATTGCACTAAAACTACATTAAACCTAGCTACATGGTCTGGTACCAAAAGATTTCCCGCAGACAACGTTAGACTACACTACCGGGAAGAAAAAAAAACCGTGAAGGTATTATGCTGTGCTTATGAAGTTCAGCAGCTCGTAGCCCAGACATGGAAGCTTGGAGTTACGCATTCGACAAGCCAGTGTTGAATAGCCTAACGTTATTTCTATAGAATACTAGTACGCCTATTTTACAACTGTATTTCCATATTTAGGCTGTATGTATCTCTTTCAGATACAATGTGTTTGCGTCTAGCCTATTGTGCATGCATGTCTCCATATAGACTTGGTTAATTAATTTACATGCTTCTTCATGATCCATAGTTCAGGTGGTGCTGTTCATTGTATTTCATTAGACATTAAATACAGCTCATCTACAAACTCTTTTAATGTAATTGTGGGTTATCGCTAATAGGAGAAATGTTATCATTCTCGTCAGTAGAGTATGGTTACGCGAATGTCTGCATGCATTTATTTGGAATGCATGTACTATTCTGTATGCATGTCTCTCTCGATGTCATTATCTTCATGCATTGTTCATCATTAGTTAGCTACCAAAAATAAGTGATATCTCAACAGAAACGTCTCCGACGTAAAAAAGAAAAAGCCAAGTTACTCGCGCATAGCCTACATAGCGCTGTCTATAAGTCCTTAATTTCAACTTGCAAAAACTAGGCCTGCCTTTAAAAGTATTGATATCAAAATGTGGCCAAGTTACAACTAACAATATTGCAATATCGTAGCTCACACTAAATAAACTAGCTCTATTCCAAAGCAATGCTATCCAAACTTTCCTAAATTATTTAATATTTAATTAATAGTTTGATGTGGAACATACAGTTTCATTGACCACATTCTCTTGAGATGGTAAGATGAAGAAACGCAGGGCCAAGTTGCATTAAATAATTTAGGAAAGTTTGGATAGCATTATTTTTTTGCAAAGAACCATGCTTAATATGTTTAAAGTGAAGATAAGACAAGCTGTTACAACTAGAATAGGTGAGACAGATAAACAAGACAATATCTGACAAATCAGTACAGAGACTGGACAAGAGAGACAGAGCAGCCTAAATTAAACTAAGAGATAGAGCAGCCTAAACTGGAGTAAGATTTAGATCAGCCTAGACTAAGAGATAGTTCAGTTTAAACTAAACTAATAGAGAAGCCGAACTAGACTAAGTGATAAAGAACCCAAAACTAGGCCAAGAGAAAGAGCAGCTTAAACTCGACTAAAGCTGGGGCCACATTACACGACTTTTCCAATCGTAAGCGACAATGAAAAAAATGAGTAGCACACATTTAACAACTGTCATATGCAGATTTTCAGTCTCTTGTGTCGCACACACATAATGGTGGCTGTTTTTGAGCACAAATCTAAACGACAGAGAATTGACGCAGACGGATGCAGTTTTCTCGTGGTAGACCTGCACTCGCGAGAATGTCTTTTTTTCCGATATTTTGAAATCAAAATAACCATGGAGCCCATACAGCTTGCAACTTTGTCAGTATTGTTGTGGTAACTTGTGGTAAGTTGACATTGTACAGACAGACACATGCATGTTTCTGCCACAAATCCACAAGTCACTCTACATGTTTAGTATTCCAAAAAACATTTATTCGGCTCAGCCTTCAGTTGGATTTGATATTTACTTCCGTATTTTTCCACCTCTTCCTTCCTCTGTCGCAAACTCCCTTTTCATTGAAAATTCCCGTAGCGATTTCAGTCTTTGGCCAGCGCAAACCACAAGATTATGCACAGACTACCCTGATAAAATCAAACAAGTTTGATAAAATCGTGGCTTTCCCGACTGGAATCGTAGGATACAGACAACAGTCTTTCACTCCCACACACATAACGATTACAGCTGCAACTTTACAGTGCGACTAGCCTGGACTAGCCAGGATTTCCCTGGACAACCACAAACTGCTCAATCGCAAATTGGGCTAAAAAATTGTGTAATGTGTCCCCAGCTTTAGACATAAAGCAGCCTAAACTAGACTAAGAGATAGATCAGCCGAAACTAGACTAAGAGATAGAGCAGCCGGAACTAGACTAAGAGATAGATCAGCCGAAACTAGACTAAGAGATAAAGCAGCCGAAACTAGACTAAGAGATAGATCAGCCGAAACTAGACTAAGAGATACGGCAGCCGAAACTAGACTAAGAGATAAAGCAGCCGAAACTAGACTAAGAGATAGATCAGCCGAAACTAGACTAAGAGATAGATCAGCCGAAACTAGACTAAGAGATAAAGCAGCCGAAACTAGACTAAGAGATAGAGCAGCCGAAACTAGACTAAGAGATAAAGCAGCCTAAACTAGACTAAGAGATAGATCAGCCGAAACTAGACTAAGAGATAGAGCAGCCTAAACTAGACTAAGAATACAGACCAGAATACACCAGACAAGACCAGGCCAGACTCAACGATACAGACGCACCAGACAAGACTGATTAGACAGTATAAATATACAATGCTAGCACAGACCACATCAGAGTAAACTACACAGATGGCCAAGACAAAACAACAATAGACCAAACTGGTAGAGACCTGAGAAGACTAACTAAGACAGATTGACCAGATAAAGACAAAGACTAGACTAGATTGACTAGAGCAGACCAGATAGACTTGATATGACAAGACAGACTAAAAGATGGACAAACTGATAAAATGCTCTTTTACTTTTCTAAAGAACAATGTTTTATATCTTGCCTTCAAAATAGTATGTCCTTCACATCTAAAGGACACCATCCATCTTTGTCTGTCTTTATTAAACCTTACTCTTTCGAAACAGCCATAACAGAACAACCTCTTATTGATTCCCGACAGTCCAATTAAGGTAGCCCAGCCAGTGTACAGGGCACCATTAGACCATCCGCTTCAGAGTATCAGGGCTCCATCTCCTACAGAGCCTGAGTCTCATTAAATATGGCACAGTTCACTGGTCACAGACATCTGCTACATCCGGTTACCCTGTGCACAGATTGCAGTTTCAGCCATTCAAGCAACAGGGACATTTCAATATGCTGTTTTCAGGAAATAAGTACATTAAATTAATTTGGAGACTACATGTACTTGTAATGCTTTGAGAGAACAAGACTTCAAAGACTGATTCCAAAGGTTTTAGACAGCAGATAACAGCAGGAAAGGATACACTCATTTCAAAGAAACTCATGAAACTGTACATCATATTCCTCTTTGTCCTCTACACTCAAATCTGGCCCCTGTGGCAAGTAGTACTACTTCTTTTCTACCTGATAGTTAATTAATTCATTGGTTATTGTCACTGATTGGGCAGAGATTGCAGTCCCCAATTAGAGGGGAAGAATAAAACCAGTAGTACTACTGGTCTCCAGGGTCAGATTAGAGCATCCCTGATCTACACTGCAAAAAATGTCTGTCTTAACAAGTGATTTAGTCTTGTAATGAGACTTAAAATGAAATTATCTTACCCCACTGGCAAATCTTGAAATGAGTAAAACTATCTCACCCCACTGGCAGATATTTTGTCTTATTTAGCAAAAATGTAACAGAAATAATATTCTAATGTCTAAATATAAGATTAAAATGCTTGTTAAGATTTGGTTTTTGCAGTGTATGCTGTTAAATACGTGATATCCCAGCAGAAATGGGCAGGTTCTCACCAAGAGCAGGCTGGCACAGACTGACTTGACGTCGTACTCGATGTAGGCGGCCTCGCCCCCTCCGTCCGTGTAGCAGAGGTCACGGGTGACGTCAATTCGGCGGTCCAGCTCTCCCAGGGGGAATGCGCAGAGGGCAGAGTCCTCGCTAAGCCGATTGGAGGAAGAGAGGCGGGTGGAGAAGACTCCCAGCAGTACCTCTGACTCCGGCTCCATCCCAGCCTTGGGCCGGCCCACGCTCGCTGCCTGGAGGAGATTATAGCTCTTCCCCTCACGTGAGCGGCATACCAGGGGCACCTCCACGTAGGAGTAGTACGCAGAGTCATCCAGACAAATCCGCGCCACGTAGGTCCGGTACTCCCGTGACTGCGACTTGAGGTCGCGGCGGTAGAAGAGGAAGTAGATGTGGGCGTGGCGGGAGAAGGTGGAGACGAAGTGGTGGTCGTACTCCGAGAGCCGACCGGCCACTGCTAGCTTGGCTGTCTCCTCATAGGAGAAGTACGGCTCAGAGTCCAGGATGCGGGTGGAGATGGGCGGGTGGCTACTTGTGTAGCCCCGCCCTACGAACAACACCGGCTGTTTTCCCCATGGCCGCACCACCAGCCCCACGGTGGATACCAGGGGGTCGTTAGCCGCCACGTACTGGGTGTCCACGGGCCTGTCGGTGGAGAAGAGGACATTTTGAATGGAGGTGAGGTTACGTTTCTGGCAGGTGCCCTGGTAGATGCTGCCACAGGTGATGAGCTCTTCGGAGTAGGGGTCCACCAGGAGGAGTTTGTTGTGGTTGCTGGTCTGGCGGGCCTGGGGGCAATTGGTCTCGGTGATGGGGGGCAGGCACTCTTTGCTGTCAGTCACAGGCCCCGTCACCTCCTCCTCCTGCAGCTGCAGGTCTTCACCCAGCTGAAAGAGGCGATCCCGGGCTCCGATGTAGACCGTGCCGGCCCGCGGGTCAGGGTGCAGGGCCAGGTGCTGGAAGCGGGTGTCGTCGCGGGTGAAGACGGGGTAGAGGGAGCCGCCCAGCACGTTGGTGCCACCCCAGAGAGACAGCAGTACTGCGGCCGTGCAGATCAGCGCCATCCCAGGCCGACTGGCAAACAGTCTGGGTACAGGAAGGAAGCAAGAAAAAGACACTTCCTGCTCAGTAAGAGGGATAAAATGGCTCCCTATTTACTATATAGGCTGCGTCCCAATCCAGTTTTTGCTCGCGCCGACGCCCAGGCCCGCCCAGATTGACAGCTTGCCCACCCATTCAGATTCATAATTACTGTACCTTAAATGTGAATTGTTTTGTCTTGGGGAATCGTTATGTATTAATAATCTCTAAAAAGTGTGGAGATGCCATTGAAACCAACTGGAGAAAACGCTGGATGTGATTGTTTGTCATCGGCCCTTTGCTATGTTCGGTACTATGTGATGACACGGCACTTTCATAGCAGAAATTCTCTTACGTTTGTTTAGGCTAAATTACGAACTTGCGCGCTAATTCGGTCTGAGTTTCATGTACAGTAGCAGCCTAGTATGAGCCAACTATGGCTAAACAGCTAACATTGACCCGTTTTCTTAAAAAACCATGTCTGGAAGTGGAAGATGAAAAAAGTTTGGACCAGGACTTCGCACTCGCAGGATCGTCGTGAGACGTTTGCGGGCTCTGGCAGTGAAGGAGAAACGGCCACAGCAACGACATCCCGTGAGTGTCATGCTAGCCTGCATGCTAACGTGGACATGCAGGCTCCACAGCCCCCTCCACTCCTGAAGGGACCTTCACTGCCACCGGCTTCTGAACTAACCGGTACATCAACTGATAAGGTAGTCCTATACGGGTTCATTTTTTAAAATTTACTCTGGGGCCCGCTGTGGCATGGTTATGATTGCAGCCTCTGTGAGTGAGGCAGGGAGTTCTGAATTGTGACAAACTCTAGGCTATTTGGTTATTTAATTTGTGGTTGTATTCCGGTCAGTGCACTAATGAGGTTTATGCAATATTTGTTATTATCGCACCTGTTCTGTTGTGTGGCTAGCTAGCCATTCATCTGGCTGGCTCATAGATAGGCCTATGTGATCTCTGGTGATGTATTTTGGTGACAGTCGTGGCTGTATTATGTTAACACTAGAAGCGCCATCGCCGACGCCAATTGGCGTTGTGATTTTTAAATTATAATTATTACAGCAGTGTAAATGCCACGATCAACTCTTTCCCTGACGTTTCCCAATTATCTATGCTGCAACTGCCTGCAACTGCAGAGATTATTTCATTTTTCAAATAAGCAACAGAATTCATTTTTCTGCCTGACCAAAATCAAACTCCTATTTTTAGAAGTGGGAGCGCCGCTTCTGTTTCTGTTACATTTGTTGAAACAATGCTGTTACATTTATTGCTAAAATTAAGTGCTGCCTGGCTGAATACAGAATTGGATACAAACTTTCATCTCGTTCTTTCTTTTTTAAATTATTATTAATATTATTATACTTTATTTTATTTTTAATTTATAATTTTTTTTCCAGTTTATAGTTACTTGTTTTTAAATTAATTTTGTGAATTCTGTATAATATAGGTAGAGGCCTCGTATAAGCCCTTTTGGGTTTCTTGCCTACCTTGCACCTCTCTTTTTGTTGTTATTTTCTTTATCTCTTTGCTTTTTTGTCTTATCATTGTGCAAAATAAAAATCAAATCAATTGTTGGGGTCCCCACATTGTATTGTAAATATCTAAGCCTGTTGAAGAAAACGTGCGGTGATGAGCTTCACTCAGGCCTACCCAGATTTCTCCAGGCCTACCCATTAGCCACTTTCTGTATCCGCCACTGTGTCACCGTAGCCCACCTTTAAACGGATGAAACTCTCAACCTGTTTACATTAATTATCAGTCAAGAAATTGATTTACTGAATAACAAATATCAATAAATACAGCAAGTTTTGTGGGCTAGCATATTTCTTTATGTCATGAAATCGTGTAGCATGTAAATATGTAGGACCGCCCGTGCGCTGGAATAAAGCATTTAAACCGAACATATTCTCAACCTGTTTCCGTTCATTTTGTTTGCTTATGTCAATCAAACAAAGTCCCTGAATCAATTATATATAGGCTAATAATTAACAAATGACAATTACAAAGAGATTACTAACGTGAGATTGTTTAATAAGGGTGGCAATAATTTTGAATAATGAACTGGCAAAAAATCCCAACGTTTTCTGTGAGTTGCACGTTGGTATTGCGTTTTTCCTCATCACGTTAAAGAATGTCATTAATTTAAGACTTTCGATTTAGTCAAAACGATTTAAACATTAGAAAGCATACCTCTTAAGAAAAACCTCTTAAATTGCTGGAACCAGCGTTTAGCGCAATGCATGCCTTCAAGCTAGAAAAACGAATTTAGCCTACCTAAATATGTGCTGTTCATTGATCACTTCGCATGACATAGCCTAGTCAATTAACGCATTTTGCGTCAGCACAAATGTGGATATAGCCTAGTAAATGCTGTACAAGTTTATTTACCTATTCGTCTTGGTTATTGCGAAATTCAATTGTTTGGTTATCTGGCAAATTATAGGCTACGGAAAAATATTTAGACACGAGTATCTTAATAATCCGTTTAAAAGCAAGATTAAGCTAGAGAACCTGGTAGCCTACATCCCATAGTACGCTACACTGTTGCTGCATAAAGCAATTTGCTAAACCATGAAATACAAAATAGCAAACTACTACTTGATTAACCTGTATTTATTAGCCTATACAGCGTCTTTTCCATTCTGTATGCGCTTTTAATGTATAATACCGCGATAAACATTAACGTGATTATTATCACTGAACAGGACGTTCGCTGTGAACTGTGTGTAATTATGAGCTTGCAGAGTCTGGTCTTTTGCAGACTCGTTCCCTTGAGAAAAGTTGAGGGTGGAGGGGCTATGTCACAAACTTCACTTGGCTTTCTAACGGATTGGACTCACACTTAAAATGGAGACAGAGGGTACATCCTGGTCTCAAAAGGGATTCCCCCAAGTGAAGTTTACCAGGGTGGAGCAAAAACTGGATTGGGACGCAGCCCTTGTGTACTATTTTGGCCGTCAGCCATCTTGGTCTAGTGTCCGAATTCTCAAATCAAATGTCACATAATATGTTTCAGGGCACTAAATATATCCCACAATGCAGCATAATATCTAGTAAGAAACCTTGGTCACTAGAAAGGTGGAAGTGAACCATAATGCGTTGCGAACTGTTTGTTAAGCTTTTTTTAAACTTTATTAAAACCCTACACCAGTTTGTTCACAAAGTGGTACTGTTTGCTAGCTAGCTACCACAATTCACCGTCCACCATGTCTATTGCCCAAAGTGCCAATAGCAATATGAGCTGCAGCGCATGATAAAATTAGGCTTAATATCAAAAGCAGGACCTCTACCGGAGTCATGTTTTAAGAACCAGCTAGGTGGTATCTTCATGGTTTTGTACCTATATGCAACAGACTCGTAGCCCAGGTGATGACAATGAATGTTTAAAAAATTAAACTGCTGTCTGAATTGACTGTAGTACACTATTTAGCACCCTACATGGACATTCACTAGATGAGGATTAAGGTGTAGTGAGCCATTTCGGACACAGTCATGGTGTCACCTTTCCTTGAGAAAACAGAGAGGAGCCCACCAATGTTGGTTACAACCAATAGAACAATGTCACAGATGGATATTCTTTGAGGCAGAGTCCACCAATCACCACTGACATTGTTTGACTGGTTGATACCAACATACTGTCATACTCTGTGATTGGTGATTGAGCTCCTCTGCATTTTCTACCAGATAAGATTACATCATAACTGTCTTATTCCCTTTTAACTACCCCAGGTCAGCAACAGGGTTAAAAAAAACAGGATTACGACAGACTGTGGTGAATTAGTGCCATACCAGTAGTAAGCTACTGTAGGTGTGTAAACAAATGAAATGGCTTAGTTCCAGTCCAGCACCAAAGTGTAGACACATCACAGTCTTGATCTTAACCCCGTTTTTATCAAATCAAGTTTGGTAAGACTGTCATGTACCTGTAGATGTTTAGTGCTTGAATTACTCATAGCGGTCTAAATTCAGAAAATGGCCTGTTACTCATGGAAATATGGCAGGCGTAATTTATAAGCAAAAAGCAACATATTTTATACAAATTTCCATAATGCTATGACAGTTGACATCAATTGATCATTGATTGTCTTTTTTGGGTACCACCGAGCGTTCTTTTTTGGGTACCTGTCCACCGTTTTCACTGTGGAAATGTGGCCTACCTGTCCACCGTTTTCACTGTGGAAATGTGACCTACCTGTCCACCATTTTCACTGTGGAAATGTGGCCTACCAGTCCACCGTTTTTACTGTGGAAATGTGGGCTACCAGTCCACCGTTTTCACTGTGGAAATGTGACCTACCTGTCCACCATTTTCACTGTGGAAATGTGGCCTACCAGTCCACTGTTTTTACTGTGGAAATGTGACCTACCAGTCCACTGTTTTTACTGTGGAAATGAGGAATGAAGTTACAGAAAATTTGGTTTCTCACCATTCGTCTCTGACGTTGTTTTAGAGAAGCATTGCTCCTCTTGGCCATCCAGCTGCGTGGTTCAATTCAAACGGATCCCTACTGACACAATCTGTGAAAGAAGATCAAAGCAGCATTAGATAAATGCTGCTTTTGAAAAAGATCCACACAGCACTTCCATGTACAAATAAGATTACAATATTCACAAAAAGATGCCAGGACTCCTTATAAGGACTGAAAGTCCACCGATGACCAGGCAGGAATTAGCGTTGGTGCTAATGGCTGGGACCCAACCCGAATAGAGCGTGTATAAAAGCCAATCATACTGATTGCTTGCTGGTGAGCTTGTTCTCTGAGGGTAGTGTGAGGGTGTCAGCGGCTAACTGTTTCAGTAAAATAAAGTGATAGACCTGAGAGCGCTTTGTAGATGTGAATGTTCTGTTGATTGGAAGATAATATCATTTCCTAGGAAACTTGGAGCACTCAGAACAGTTGAGTATGAAGTTAGAATTGATCGATTCGCTGCGATTTATAACCCTGGTAGGACTATATATCATTTCTGTAATAAGGCGGTGTCTGTCTGTACATAAACTGATTCCACCCACACTATTCCCCCTACTTCTCTGAACAAGACTTGATTACAGGCACCAAGCTGCATTCTCAACTGGCAACAAAGTGATAACAAAATTATAAAATTCTTTCTGCAGAGCAGTGCATAGCGTTCCTGTACACATTAGGCAGAACCAGTGATAAAGTCCTTAAAAAAAAGCCAGAACTCCCTTGATGTTGCTTCGACTTCTAAAACATTTAGTATTATTGTTTTTTTTTTTTAATAAGCAGAAGCATGAAGTGAATGCTGACCATTTTATGACCTGATCACTTTTGGGTGTTAACCCTGGGTAACTCTCCTCTCTCTTTCAACTGTATCTTTCTGTCTCTCGCTCTCATCCTCTCTCACACACACTCTCTCTGTCTCTTACTCTCATCCTTTGACACACACACTCCCTCTGTCTCCTGCTCTCATCCTGTCACACACTCTCTCTCTGTCTCTCGCTCTTATCCTCTGACACACACTCTCTCTGTCTCTTGCTCTCTCTTCCGACTCACGGCATGGAAGTGGGGTGGAGTCCATCCAGTTCAGCTGGAGCGTGGGAGTGGGAAGACTGGGACTAGAAAGACTGGGACTAGAGAGAAAGACTCTGAAAGAGACCCTATTCCCAGAGAGGTGCACAGACATCCACCCAGCCCTTGTCCAGCTAGGGGGTGTGTGTAGGGGTTCCTATGATTACAGAGAGCACATTGCTGCATCCGTTCTTTAGTTCAATCTAACCCGCAATCACCGTGCAGCTGTTTTAATGAATGCACGTTCATTTGCTGCAGATGCAGTCGGAAGTAATTGGGGTAACTGCACACTCATTGTAATACAGCAAATAGGCAGATGAGAAGGACAGAAGTCCCTGTCTGCCGTTACCAAAAAAGAAGAGGAAATGAGTGTGTATAGAGGAAACATGCACACACACGCACAGCACTCCAGCCCCCCATACCCCACCAGCAGGGACAGAGCGGTGAACTTTTCCCCTTATTGAAGCCTTGCTGGTTATTAAAGCTGGGGCTGTGACATTGGGAAGAGACCAGGGGGACCCCGTGGAAAACGTTCTGGCGCAGAGACGCACTGCAATGTGCCGGGGGGGCTGAAAGAATCGCACCACTGTGTCAGAAGCCTTGCTGTGACCCCGTTGGAACGTGCGGGTCAGATGTAATACGGTCATGGGTCATTAAGAATTTGGCAACAAACGTAGGAGGTTGCTGCTCGCCAAGATTATGAGACCCGTTTATCATGGCCAAGGGAAACAACTCTTTCTACTGGGGGGGGGGTCAAAATGAAGTCCAATACAGGAAATAAGTTTCCAGCTTTTCGAATGAGTGGCCATCCACTGAGCTCATGGTGTGAGAAAAACACACAGCTTGAGGGCACCCATTCAACAGAAAATAAAAACTTGGCTGAAAGCTTTCTGCCCCATTGCAACCAATCGCTCCAAATTTAGACTTTATTAATACTAGTGAAATGAAAAATATGGTGTAAATGTAATGTTATATTGCAAATAACTGTTGGACACAAATGTTTTTCTTCTTTTTTAGGGCTTTTTTATTGGAGAGCACAGTGTAGACAGATAGGAAGAATGGGAAGCGAGAGAGGGAGAGACACGCGACAAAGGCCACGTCGACCCACAAATGTTGTTCTCACAAATGTTACAACTCCACTGCGTTTCTGAGAAACGCCTGCACATAATCCAACACGTGGCAATGCAATCTTTTTTTATTTTTTTTATTTACACCTTTTAAAAGTACACCTGTGGTCCATAACCACAGGCTGGCTTACAGTGGGTTATTTTTGTACCCAAGAGCAATGACTACTACTGAATCCCCACTTTATCCTTGTTTGTAGAAAATAAAGGCACTGAGAAAACCTGTGGTAATTTATTCATCTTTGTGTGCTCAGTATGTCCAGCACTTGTCCTGGTTTTCACTCATACAGAATTTCCCAGGAGACATACAATTACCAAAATGCAATTACACATATGTTAAATGGTTATTTTAAGGAAAATTACAAGTAATTGTCCAGAGAAAGGTCCTTGGAGCACTGTGAGAATAATTAATCTACATAAAGCACTGAGATTGGAGAATGTAACCCTCATCCATAACAAATCTTCCTTTTACTATGTCTAATACTGTGTGTAACCACTGATGTTTTGCGTGGATGGAAGCTTTGCCCTGGGCAAGAGAATTTAATTGTGTACTTCAGGATTCAAAAGGGTTATAGCCACCCCAAAATGGTTTACTTAATTACACAGCCCAGTCAACTGGACGGGAAAAGTGAATTGTGTAGTGGTCAGAGCGGTATGCTCTGGGTATTATGCTAAATTAAAGGGATAGTTCACTTTCTGGGTTTTAGTATTATATTTTTTCAATTTTAGTGTATGTTTTTTATTGGCCCAGACAGTTTTAGAGGCACAGTCAGTGCAACTGACTCCCAAATCCACAAATCTCGCCATGTGGCCAGGTGTTAAATTCCCAGCCATGGCATTTTCTGCAATGTGATCCCATATCTCTCTGTAACCCTCTCTACTTTCTACCTGTCTGACACAATCTCCATCTGTAACCCTCTCTGCTTTCCCCCAGTCTGATCCTATCTCTATATGTAACCCTCTCCGCTTTCCCCATCTGAATCAAGTGAAAAAATACTGTCTGCTCTCCTCTACACAAACAAATAAATTAATGAGTCACAGATGTTTTTTAAGATGTAATGATACAAGTTATCCTGAAATTTCTTTTAACAGAGACCAAATTCAATGAACTGAGAAGCCTTGTTTGAGCAACATTTTCCAATTAAAAACTGAAAAATAATTTATCTCGCTTGTTCCAAGATCTCTGTCACCCCAACCAAAAGATCCATAAATCCACATAGAACGAGAGGAGAGAGAGTATCTGCTGCCAATCTCTTGACCTCTGGAACATTCTGCCCTGGGAAAATGCCTGACCGGTTCCTGGGACCTCCAACGCTTCTCAAACTTGCACCAGCATACAGGAAACAAGCTGCCCTCCCACTCCCCCCCTTCTTGTGCATGTGTGTGAAGCAGGTCGTATGTGCACTTGTGGGGGGGGGATCTGTGTGCACATGTGGGGGGTTCCTGTGTGCATATGTGTGAAGCGGGTCATTTGTGCACGTGTGTGGGGGAGGGTCGTGTGTGCACGTGTGTGTGTGTGGGGGGGGTCTCATATTTAGCTAGGGGAGGGCCCATTCAGACTCCTCCACACAAATTAATAAGTAAAGAAACAGGAGCTCTTCGGTTTAGATCTGCGGTGGAAAGCACTAAGCACACCTGCTGCAGAGCCATTTACACCACTCTTGTCAATCATGCAGACACACTCCAGACCCAATCCCACAATCCTGTCCTCTCTCAATTGCCTCAGGCAGAAAGGAGGGGCCCTGCTCAATAATTGAAGAGGGTGTGGCTTTTATTGCTGGTCACCGTCTGCTTGGCGCCTTCCCCCCGTGCCATAGAAAGGGTGTGGAAGTAAAGAGGGAGGGTGCTGAGTGAGTCTGGGGGGGTCGCGATGCACAGCCCTTAAAACATGACCCCCCCTCAGCGTCAGACAGGAAGTGGCAAAGGGCCGGTGTGCGGTGGGTCCCATTCGGGAATGTGCTTTTGTCTCAGATTTGCCCATTATTCTGCTTAACCACCAATAAAACTCAAATGATTGCTTGTTAAGTTTGGTCCACATTCAAACTCAATTAATGTTTTCATGTATCGCAGGGGATGAATAACCCACCCTATTGCAGGCTAATGGGCCGTTAGCTTTTGTGTACCCAATAAAACACAAAGACACATAGACACACACACACATTAAAATAAAATCTTATGTATACATATTGTACATACCAACAATATTAAGCATGTAGCATTCTCACAGGACAGCCCCAACACCTCACCTCCAAAACCAAAATCTGTCTGATAGAGGAAGTAGAGGCACCTATTCATAATCGGGGTGGGGGGGGGGGGGGGGGGGGGGTCAGAGCCCCACCTCCAGTCCAGAGCGGCACTACGGTGGCCTTGCCCAAATGAAATCACAGACCGGGATTCAGTCTGGCCAATGAAATAACAGACAGGGATTCAGTCTGGCCAATGACATCACAGACCGGGATTCAGTCTGGCCAATGAAATCACAGACCGAGAGCCAGTCCAGCCAATGAAACACACACGACCCTCCCCCACACACGTGCACAAATGACCGGGAGACAGTCTGGCCAATGAAATCACAGGGCCTGCTTTTACGTCACACACAGAAAGGTCTGAAATTCACACACTATGCGTAATCTCTGCTGAGATTGGGAGAAAAGTGCTTATATTACAGGTCTCCTTTCACAACGTCACAACTGCCGTGATCTCAGATAAACCCCTGACAGAACAGGCCACAGACATCAGGAAGTCATGGTATGCAAAGGATATGCAACCAAATACTAAATATGATGACTTTATTTAAATTCATGTTTATTACTTTTGGTGCCCTCAAATGGGGGGACTATGCAATTGCAAAAGTAGAAAGAAGGAAATAGAATGTCTTGACTGTATTTCTTGATCAATTTAATGCTACCTCGCTGAATAAAAGTATCAATTTCTTTCAAAAACATAAAAATGTCTCAGTGATTCCAAACTTTTGAATGGGAGTGTATATATATATATATATATATATATGCACACACACACACACACACAGGGTTCTATGTGTATATATCAGGGTTCTCCCCTAAGAATGTAACAGTTACTCAAAGTGTATTTTCAACATTCAAACATTCAGTAACACCCCATGAGGGCATTGCACCAAAACATTTGTATTTTTCAGCATCATCCTCATATAAATCTAATTTTAAATGCTGACTGCGGATCTTTCTTGAGCACAGAGGAGGACAGGCCACCTACTGTACTCCACAAACTCAAATGAAGTTGGCTCAACGAATGTGGTGTAATGCTAACGCTGTTTGCACAACCATCTACGTAAATAAATCTTAATTACTGCTGGAGTACACTGCACACAAAAGCTATTCTGTGCGTCCAAACTGGGGTGTCGCGGGGAACTGAGAACCTTTTTATCCTGGGAACATGCTTATTCATGTGTTTGTGCCCCGCCCACATCACGCACTCCCATTCAGAAAGACCCTCCAGCAGGGTGGACTGAGGAACCCCTTTATGGTTCCGGTTGTCGTGGTGACGCCTCACTGTGTCTGATTGGACTGGGTGGGGGGTCCCGGAGGCCAGACACACACACACACACACACACACACACACACACATGCGCTCACACACACACACACACACACACACACAGACACACGTGTGCAATCAATTTCAAATTCTTAATATATACACACGTTATATAGTTCGATTTGGCTCAAAAAAATACTACCTTTATTTGAATGCAGTAAACACCGAAAATGAATCAGATAAAATCAGCAGTATGGCAATATTTCACATTCCCCATTTCCTATGAAACTCAAGTTCACGTCGTCGACAAAACAACAACTGTCCCACTACACACATCTGTTACTAAGCCCCAGTCCCAATCAACAGGTAAGCAGACAGTGACCTCTGCCCCACTACACACACCTGTTACTAAGCCCCAGTCCCAGCTCAACAAGTAAGCAGACGGTGACCTCTGCCCCACTACACACACCTGTTACTAATCCCCAGTCCCAGCTCAACAGGTAAGCGGACAGTGACCTCTGTCCCACTACACACACCTGTTACTAAGCCTTAGTCCCAGCTCAACAGGTAAGCGGACAGTGACCTCTGTCCCACTACACACACCTGTTACTAAGCCTTAGTCCCAGCTCAACAAGTAAGCGGACGGTGACCTCTGTCCCACTACACACACCTGTTACTAAGCCCCAGTCCCAGCTCAACAGGTAAGCGGACAGTGACCTCTGTCCCACTACACAAACCTGTTACTAAGCCCCAGTCCCAGCTCAACAGGTAAGCAGACGGTGACCTCTGCCCCACTACACACACCTGTTACTAAGCCCCAGTCCCAGCTCAACAGGTAAGCAGACGGTGACCTCTGCCCCACTACACACACCTGTTACTAATCCCCAGTCCCAGCTCAACAGGTAAGCGGACAGTGACCTCTGTCCCACTACACACACCTGTTACTAAGCCTTAGTCCCAGCTCAACAAGTAAGCGGACGGTGACCTCTGTCCCACTACACACACCTGTTACTAAGCCCCAGTCCCAGCTCAACAGGTAAGCAGACAGTGACCTCTGCCCCACTACACACACCTGTTACTAAGCCCCAGTCCCAGCTCAACAGGTAAGCAGACGGTGACCTCTGCCCCACTACACACACCTGTTACTAATCCCCAGTCCCAGCTCAACAGGTAAGCGGACAGTGACCTCTGTCCCACTACACACACCTGTTACTAAGCCTTAGTCCCAGCTCAACAGGTAAGCGGACGGTGACCTCTGTCCCACTACACACACCTGTTACTAAGCCTTAGTCCCAGCTCAACAAGTAAGCGGACGGTGACCTCTGTCCCACTACACACACCTGTTACTAAGCCCCAGTCCCAGCTCAACAGGTAAGCAGACAGTGACCTCTGTCCCACTACACACACCTGTTACTAAGCCCCAGTCCCAGCTCAACAGGTAAGCGGACAGGGCCTCTGTCCCACTACACACACCTGTTACTAAGCCCCAGTCCCAGCTCAACAGGTAAGCAGACGGTGACCTCTGTCCCACTACACAAACCTGTTACTAAGCCCCAGTCCCAGCTCAACAGGTAAGCAGACGGTGACCTCTGTCCCACTACACACACCTGTTACTAAGCCTTAGTCCCAGCTCAACAGGTAAGCAGACGGTGACCTCTGCCCCACTACACACACCTGTTACTAAGCCCCAGTCCCAGCTCAACAGGTAAGCAGACGGTGACCTCTGTCCCACGACACACACCTGTTACTAAGCCCCAGTCCCAGCTCAACAGGTAAGCAGACGGTGACCTCTGTCCCACTACACACACCTGTTACTAATCCCCAGTCCCAGCTCAACAGGTAAGCGGACAGTGACCTCTGTCCCACTACACACACCTGTTACTAAGCCCCAGTCCCGGCTCAACAGGTAAGCAGACGGTGACCTCTGTCCCACTACATACACCTGTTACTAAGCCCCAGTCCCAGCTCAACAGGTAAGCGGACAGTAACCTCTGTCCCACTACACACACCTGTTACTAAGCCCCAGTCCCAGCTCAACAGGTAAGAGGATGGGGGCCTCTCTGCTGATCTACTGCCGAAAAAGCCATTCAAATTTCATTCTGTTATGGATACATTTAAGAGATGTTTGAGAGTGAATGTTCCTGTAACCTTTACCACTCTCTAGGATCACCATGCCATAAAAATGATTTGAAGGTAGCTTTATCAAATATAAAGCAATCAGAAGAGGGTGAAGGAGAAATGGGAGATTTAAGAGAGGATTTATGAGAGTCCAGCGGTCTGCAACCCAGGCCCTGGAGAGGCGCAGGGTCTGCTGCTTTAATGATGCTGCAAGGCACTTAATTGATCTATTAAAGTGCTTTATTACACAGTTAAACTCCTTCACTTGTTTCCACCTTGAAATCAAAAATCAATTCAGACCCATGTATCCAAAAGCCAGCAGACCCTGTGGCTATCCAGGTCCAGCGATGCAGAGCACTGCTCTACCCGGGTCATAGGTCTGTTGATAACAATGAGTAAGCTATAAAGGGTCAGAACATTTTTACCCCCATAAAACGCCGTGGGAAAATGAAAGCCATTTCCACAAGAGAAGAAAGAACGCCAGTGTTGCATTTCATAAAAGGAACATCAACAACCTCGCCAGACTAAGCAGCATGATGAAGTCTATCCAGCGGATGATGACGGGATTAAGAAATGCACACGGGGGGGGGAGGGGGGGGGGGGGGGGGGTATGTACTGGAGAATGCGTATCTCCCGCAGTGTTGCAGGACACAAAAGCCAATTATGTGGCCTCTTCTACTTTTTTCCCACACGTGTAGCTTCAACCAAGGCCCCAGTAACCTAGTAATGGTAGCCTTTCGACTATTTATTTACTCATAGTTTTATGAATTATGGGAAGCAGGTAGTTGCGTCATCAAGGGTATGGAGCATTTTCCTCACGGGTGTGCTCCAAGGATAGAAGGTCATATTTCGGTCTCTATCTCTGTCTCCAACACCATACACCCCTCCCCTACCCCGCTCCTCTCTGGAGCAGCAGGCACTGTTGGCGCGCGGCGCGGAATGCTGAGCACGTTCTGGATTTTTGCCGTCGTCCTGGGTGCGATCCGCACAAACGAACCAAAAATAATCGCCCGTTAAGGAACAGTCCCACAGACATAAAAACAGAAGGGCCTTCAGCCTGATGATCCGTGGAGTTATTAACACGACAGCCAGTTATAGCAGACTTAATCACACAACTGATGTTATCTCTTTATATGGCTGGGGTTATTCACACGACGGTCGGTTTTGTCAGACTTAATCACATAGTTGATGTTATCTCTTTATACGGATGGGTGTTCAGGGAAGCAGCTCAGGTTAGTCACATTGCTACAGGGCACAACAGCAGCGCTACCGGAGAATTTAACCTATAACCATTGGGATACAAACCCAGTAGGCCTTATCTATCTGTCCCTCTCTCAGGGGCTTTGACATCAAACCCTAGATCCAGCCCTGGTGCTAGATCTCACACCGTAATGTACATCCCTGTTTTCCACCAGAGACACCACTACCATATGTAAATATGTCTGCAAATATTATTAATTATTTGGTGAACTCTGTGCATTGTCCATGTAGAGAGCATGATATACTGTATACTAAAGAAATCCAGTTCAGGAACCTTTATTTAACAGAAATGCCCCAACTGGGAGCTGAAACCTGCAACCACCTGCATTCCTACTCATTGTTCCACATGACCGGCTTAAGTTTGTGTCCTTTAAACTCTGGCAGATCTTAGAGCCTTAAACCCCCTCAGAGGGACTGGGCACAGTCAGGAGCCCCCCTGGAACATGCATCTGGGGGGGCAGCAGGGGGTTAATGTTTACCTCAACTGACTTTACCCCCCCACCCATGACTCAGAGCTCCCGGGGGGGGGGTTAACTGAAGAGGTTTGGAAGATGAGTCAAGCCAAGGAAAGCTCAGCTATGCCTGTTTGTGCATGTAGAAGCTCAAGCATGACTGTGTGAACGTGTGCGTGTGTGTGAGAAAGAGAAAAACACAAGGTGCAAGGTCTTGCTTCTTACACAAAGTACATTACAGCATCTCCTTGAACGGTCACACATCACTGAGACATAAGGGTCTACATGTATGACTCATGGCATTTTACGCATGGCTCACAGGCTGAGTGCACACAAGTAACAGGGTGAAGAGCCATTCGCACCACACTCACAGAAAATAATGGAGGTGGCTTTCACTCTCAAGGCAATGAGAAGTCTCAGAGGTTTTGGCTGGCTAAAATGCCTTTCATACCATTAGGCTATTTGCACAGGTTTTTAAAAAAAATGTAATATTGTGTTACATTCCAATGTTCAAGAGGAAGGCTGGAAATAACATTCCCACAGCAGGGCTGAGGGTTTTCAGGTCTTACTAGAAGCAGATCAGAGCTTTAAGCAGAATCTAGCAAAACCCTGTCGTGCATCTAGTAAAATCTAAAACGGCCCAAACTGGCCCTGATTGATTGTCAGTCTCATCCCTGTTAAATGGTGGGACCAGACCAGACAAAAGGACTTAAGAGACAATCCGTGAAACCATCTCAGAGTAAACTTCTCTTTTCTCTTTAATTGCTCAAGTTGGGACTTTCAAAATTTTGGATTTCCCAAAACGCATGTACGTAAACTCCCTTTGGAGCAAGGTCATTGCACCAGCCAATCAGAGTGCGACAAGATAACGAGGCGCGCCTGTGAATTCTTCACTTGACACAGCTGCCGGACGGTCGGCTGACCTCAGAACACGAGTTGGTTTGCACATACTGTATGTGATATTCATAAAGAAAAGAGGCCCAACCTTTTGACATTTCACAGCTGTGGTTTTATGGGCTTTCTGTGAATGCCTCGCTAAAAGGAGGAGGCCCGAGGGGATGAGTTGGGATGGGACTCGCGTTGCCTCTGGCACCGTGATACCAGTCTGTGCACAAGTCCCCTTCTGTCAGCTAGCAGGGAACAACAAGGGCTCTGCTGATGAGCCTTGCATCACAAAGTCAGAGCGAGACGGGGCTCTGCGTGCACAAGTGCACATTTTTACAATGAACATCTTTGTGATGCAGATGGTTGGTTTCCATAATGTTCATTCAAACAAAAAATAAATAAAAAATACGTGAGGCAGATGTACACATGAGTTTGTGCGTCTGACTGTTTGCGTGCGTGTATGTGTGTGTGCGCGCGTTGGGGAGGAGAAGTTCAATTTCTCCATTGTGAAATAACTGAAATGCATATCTATGGCACTAAAAAAAAAGCACTTCTTTTTTCTTAGTTTTTGCATTATCCACTCACAGATTAATTTTCTTTAGCAGAGACTTGTGAAATTCTCAGAATTCCTCCTCCGCTCCAGCTGGCTGGACACCATGCTACCAAAGTCGCTCAAATGTTTCTTTCTCTGATTCTCTAGCTCTTTCTCTCTCGCTTTCTCCCTCTCCCAGATCTGATCCTCACTCTCTTTCAACCTGTCCATCTCTCCTCCACACTCTCCATCCCTCTGTTTGCTTGTCTTCCTACCCCCCCCCCCTCCCAAATGTTCATCACCAGGCATGTGTCTCTAGAGTCAGATCACCCCATTCCTCAGGGGCACCTCCCAGTCAACATTTTCTGTTTTCTGTGGTGAAAAGTTTGTGAAACGCCATCTAGCCGTTCAGGTGAAAACCCGGCTACATTTGGTTGAAAAGTGAAAGTTCTCGAGTTCACTAGGACACAGCCAGGCTATATCCATTTTAGCTATGTCCATATCCAGGTATAACCTAAGCTATATTGGGGTTAACCTAGTCCGTTTAGGTCAAAAGGTCTCCCAACCTAGATTTCCATCCTGCTAGACGCCTAGATTACAGCTTTTGCTCACTGGGCTGTTCCAGTTCCCTCTGAGGAACAGCAGGGGGCACGGTGGAGCCTGAGTCACTCTGCATTTACACATGTTACATTACATTACATTTCACTTTTACACAGAGCCACTTTTACATACATTATATTTCTTATATACAATCCATTTATACAGCTGGGTATTTTAATGAAGGTTAAGTACCATGCCCAAGAGTACAACGGCAGTGTGTGGGAATTGAACGGACAACTTTCGAGTTACAGATCCAGTTACCTAACCATTTTACTACACTGCTGCCCACGCACCTGTATGACCCTGGACCTATGATGAGTTCTGCCCCTCTGGGTCCCAAACTAGTTCTGCACTACCTCTCTCAGAAACCTAAAACATTTCTCATTAACCTTACCGTTCATTCATACTCTCCTAACTACCCATTAGTGCCTTTGAATATCTTACACTATAAAAATATATTTTCCCCATATATGGAGATCCAAAATATTGACATTCTTGATTTTTTCATTTTTTGTGACAATGAAAGGCTATTTCTGAGTATGCTTTCACCATTTAACTGCACATAACGTTATAAAGGCAAAACACTGACTTACTTGAAAACTAAGAAACTATTAATTGAACTGAAAAATATGTTGCAATTGAATAATACTGTATATGCAAATATATATAAAAATATATTAGAATATATCAATGGCTGCCACTTTAAGAGCCACTTATGTGGAGTATTTGGTAGGGTGGCCAACTCACAAACCCACATAGGAATCCCTGCCATGCACTTCCTGTACTGTAATCCCATCTTGTCCTCTCTGCTTTCCCTCTGTCTGAATAAAGAGACTGTCTGCTCTCCTTTTTAAAAATGACCACTCTGGCAATATATCTGAATAAAACCAACAGAATGTGTTGCTAAATATATTTTTAATACTACTTCATTGGATATGGGATTACAGCACTCCATCTATTATTTGAGTGAGAGTACATCAGCACTCTGTTGCTAAGTATGTAGGAATTGCATTAGCACACAACTTTGTGAGACTGTGGTAATGGTGTTGAATGTCTCACTCTTTGCTTTCCAGTTCGTGCATAGTTACTCATATTTGCCAGAGAAAAACACTGGACTTAACTGCAATCTTAGCATGATTGTTTCACCCCACCAAGTGTTTGGAGGAAAGACAAAAAACAGCTTTCATCTTTTCTTTTAATCAGTTGCCAGGGGAGTCAGGCAGAAGTAATAGCTCTCGGTTTTCAAGAGTCATCTACGCTGATTTCATGTCTCATGCTAGCCACATCTCTCTTCCAAGCTCCCCCATAAACGCCAATTGTGCTTTTAGCATACCTCTTGACACACATACGTATCTATATTCATAGATGATGTGAATGTGCCGATGACAGGAACAGGCCACACTCAGTAGTGTGTGTGGGGTAGGGGGGGGGGGGGGGGGGGGGGGGGGGGGGTGCTTGCCTTTGACACATAGAAAGTGCAGATGAAATATACCTATTCTTAGATGACATGCTCGATGAGGACACCCATTAAACCCATCTTGCCATTTGCCTACCATCTAAAAAGTGTTACACTGGTCCATATCTGGTCCATCCTGAAAATCCCTCCCATGAACAGGTAAATGTACAGCTATAAATTCATATTTATAATGAATGAATTTTTTGTGATTTTTTTGTGAATGATTAGTCCTATTACTAACCTCCTATTCCACTTCAAAAGTTCATATTCAATCAAATCACAACATGTGCTTCCTCTGCACTCAGTAAGACATTAGCAAGTTAACTTTTCTTAAACAGCTTTGGTGGTTTCAGAGATTACTGTAAAGTGTTCTTCCGAAAAGAAAGGACCGTAAAAGATCTTGATGGTCAGACTGAATCTGAGCTACACATTTAAATCTACATTTTTGCTTATAATTTATTAATATTTTGCCTCCATTTGTGGTTTTGACTGCAGTCTGTATTAGAGTTTTTAGAAAAACTCACCTCATAATCTTTAGGATGCGTTCACACCGTTCGTAATCCACCAATAGATTACTCAACCTGCTCATGCTGTTCGTAATTCACCAATAGATTACCCAGCCTGCTCATAGTCTCATCTGATGAGTGAAAGCTGAGCCACACCCTTGGCCTGAGGCCAGGAGTCCAGGACCAGTCACATGGGCAACATGCCACACCCCCACCACACCAGTGCCAATCATCTCCAGAGGAGGAGGGGCCTGGGATACATGCTCCCGGCCTACATAGACAGATATTATGCGCTCTTGAGAAAGACGCACATGCAAACACACTGGCTCTCACGCAACATACATGTGTATGTTCACACAACCCTCTTTCACAGTCTGGCGCATACACACACACACACACACACACACACACACACGCACACACGCACACACGCACACACGCACACACCACGAGGGGCCGCTGTGCTGACAGGTGCCAGGGTTCCAGGCTTTTCTTATTTAACCAGTTTTTCTTTCACAGTGTATTTTAATAAGATGCAAACTTTCTTCATTGTGCCGTTACATTATAACCACTCAGCAGGCACTCACCATCACTGCGAGTCCATAAATTGGAGAACATCAGTGTTTTTTTGTTTTTTTCCAACAATACAGAAGTGTGACATCATCAAGGGGCACAGCAGACCCATTTACAGTATAATAACAAGTGCAAATTGAATGCACAGCCCCATAAGTATGCTTCCAAACACCCATGCAAAAATAACAGGTTCAAGCAGCACAACTATCATAGCAACCTCTCCCAGACCCCCAGTATGGGATGCTGTACCCCCATGACTGTGAAGTGAAATGAGCAAAAACAGAGCAGCGGCCCACAGACCATGGCAGGGCACTGCAACTATCCGCCCCTTTGGTTTAGATCGCTGTACAGACACACAGCGAGGGAAGGTTTTTGTGAAAGTATTTGACTTGGCCGATATCCAAGCCTGCAACCTTGCACTTTCATGGAGGACACTGACCACAAGGACAGTGGCCTGCCTTCAGTCTGAAATGAGCGCAATACTTTTCAGTTTATAAACCCGATTCAGTAGGCCCGTTTTAAACCCAACTACGTTTTTCATTCGCCTGTGGTCTCAGTGGCTCACACTTTGATGATGACTGCCTTCTAAAAAAAAAAAAAGAAAAAGAGAGACAATAGTTTTAGATTGAGGGGTCATTTGGTTATCATATCCAGGAAGAGGGGCTTCTGCTTGGCTGTATGGGAGGGGCACAGATGAAAGCTGGGGGCGACATGTGCCCGACACGTTCACCGTCATAACCTGGCACTATGAAGTAGGCTACCAAACAGCAAATGGTACATTACACATACTGAGGAAAAAACAGTCAGATTCAAGGCCATTAGTATCTATTCCAGCACTGTGTAACATTATGTAGTTCTCTCTCTCATATACACGCACCCAGTCCCAGAGTGGTGGTAAATAAAAGAGGCGGATCAGATTACAGGAAAGAGTTTGAGTGGGTCATCAGGCCAGAGTGACTCTCTGCACCTGCACATTAGACCACTCTATCACCACCTGTGAACACCACAGCGAGACTGTGCGATACCACATCACCACGCGCACACAAACAAATATGCATTCTAGTGGCACTTCTACAATACAGCTGTTCCTCTAGGCTTACACAGAGTCATGGATTCCTCTTCCTGTTTTCCACACTCAGTGTAAAAAACACCACAGCAGATGCTTTGATTAACTGATCGATGCACATGCTCCCTGCTCTGTCCGGCCTTCATGAGGGGTTGTGTTCTTCCAAAGGGGGGGAGACCGGAAAAAGGGCAGAGGGGAGATTAAATGGCCCTCTGTCCTAAAGACAGGAGACAGACAGCTTCATTTTAACCACAATGAACACCTCCATTGTTCCCACAGCAGAGCGCAAATGAGAATATGTGGGGGAGCACCAGAGCTGCAGGCTTTGTATAGATTTATAGACTGTTCCCGTGGAGACACACACCCACACACACGCATACATACATACACACACACACACAGACACAGAAACACACACACCCCCACCGCCAAATAATTGCTTCACCCAGCCACACTTCAATCTGATTGACAATCAATTAAGTTGATTGATCTGGACAGCCCAAGTGTGTCAAGGGGTTTGAATCCTCAATGGTGATTGGAGGAGAGCTGGAAAGGCGACAGATGCTTGTTTGTTCCACGAAGAGGCAGGAGCAGAGTGAAAGAGCGACAGAGAGGGCCATGGGATGAAAGAAAAGAGAGACAGGATGGGATAAAAGAGGGAGAGTGAAAGAAAAGTATGACAGAAGGTGGAAGAACCACCAGAAAAGGGAAGAAAACAGAAGAGTAAAGGAATCCAGGACAGTCAGGAGGTAATAGGCGCATCTTGTGCCATCTGTTTTTTGGCACATCCGGTGAATTCTAACTTTCTTTCCACGAGTATTTGATCACAAATCGCTTCACAGTAAACCAGTTTTGGAAACTCAACCCAATTAAATTCCCATTGACTGCCAGGGTCAGGACCAAAATACGCTTTGGAACTAGTAAAATCTGAAAACACTCTGCTGATCCTTGATAATTTTATACAAAAGTGTCAAAAGTGCTCTGTGACTCTCTCTCTCTCTCTGTCTCTGTCCCTTCAGAGAACAGGCCTACCGCTGCTCTGTGACTCTGTCCCTTCAGAGAACAGGACTACTGCAGCTCTGTGACTCTGTCGATTCAGAGAACAGGCCTATTGCTCCTCTATGACTCTGTCCCTTCAAAGAACAGTCCTACCGCTGCTCTGTGACTCTGTCCCTTCAGAGAACAGGCCTACCGCTGCTCTGTGACTCTGTCCCTTCAGAGAACAGGACTACTGCTGCTCTGTGACTCTGTCGATTCAGAGAACAGGCCTATTGCTCCTCTGTGACTCTGTCCCTTCAAAGAACAGTCCTACCGCTGCTCTGTGACTCTGTCGCTTCAGAGAACAGGCCTACCGCTGCTCTGTGACTCTGTCCCTTCAGAGAACAGGACTACTGCTGCTCTGTGACTCTGTCGATTCAGAGAACAGGCCTATTGCTCCTCTGTGACTCTGTCTCTTCAGAGAACAGGCCTACCGCTGCTCTGTGACTCTGTCCCTTCAGAGAACAGGCCTACTGCTGCTCTGTGACTCTGTCCCTTCAGAGAACAGGCCTACTGCTGCTCTGTGACTCTGTCCCTTCAGTGAACAGGCCTACCGCTGCTCTGTGACTCTGTCCCTTCAGAGAACAGGCCTACTGCTGCTCTGTGACTCTGTCTCTTCAGAGAACAGGCCTACTGCTGCTCTGTGACTCTGTCCCTTCAGTGAACAGGCCTACCGCTGCTCTGTGACTCTGTCCCTTCAGAGAACAGGCCTACTGCTGCTCTGTGACTCTGTCTCTTCAGAGAACAGGCCTACTGCTGCTCTGTGACTCTGTCGATTCAGAGAACAGGCCTATTGCTGCTCTGTGACTCTGTCCCTTCAAAGAACAGTCCTACCGCTGCTCTGTGACTCTGTCCCTTCAGAGAACAGGCCTACCGCTGCTCTGTGACTCTGTCCCTTCAGAGAACAGGCCTACTGCTGCTCTGTGACTCTCTGATTGAGTGTACTCTCAGTGGAAGCTGCTTATGAAACAATTCAGCAGATGCACAGTGGCAATAAGGAGCTTTAAAAGCAGGGCTATTCAACTGGCGGGGCCTATTCAACCAGAGGCCCAGGGGGCCAAATTCATCCCCCACAGATGTAGGATTGAACACTGAGGGGGAAAAAAGTGTGATTCAGATGCATAAGAAATGTGCTTCTGCCCAGAAATGTGTTTCTGCATTTGCACGGTATCACAGTATCAGCAAGCCTTCCTCAAGTGATGCAATAAAAAGTCATAGCCATGAATATTCTAAGAAGGAATCTGCTTTGTTTACACACATGTAAAATGTATCTTATTCATATATTGTTTTAAAAGTGGTAAACTGAATATGTTTTTTGCTTGTGTGCACCCTTTTAAAACACAACCTGGCCCCCAGGCATAAGTCGGTTAAAAACCCTGTTTTAAGGTAAGATTTGCTGGGAGCATTCAGTTTTTGAAGATGATCAGTGATTCTGCTCATTAAAGTTGCATTAATTAAAGATCTTCATGGAAGGGGAAGCTAGTTGGCCAAAACCCCACCCCCACCCCAATCCTTAGAGACAAAGGACACCCTGAATAAAAGATGTGACTGAGCCCCAATCTGTGCAAAAAAACATCTGAATCTTACAATGACATGCCCTGGCACACTTAACTTCCGTTATTTTAGATAATATTTCAATTAAATTTTCAATTCGGTTACTTGTCGTCCAATTCTTTAATCCCATTTGTGAAACCTCAAAACGCAGATATTTTGAGAATGAAAAGCTGAAATACTTGCATGCCTCTAAAGAGAAAAATCAACACTAAGCTAATAAACCTCATAACAAACAAAACCGCAATTCTGCTTTTCAACGCTTAATAAAAATGTGCTGACTTTTGAATTGCTATTGAAATTTTTGCTACTGAAATTTTGGCTACTGTTCTACATTAAAGAAACCTTTGAGTGGTTAAAGAACACCATACACCCGAGGGGGAAAAAACCAAACCCAAGTCTAAGTTTCTGGGAAATGTCATTACACTCACGAGAGTGGAGGTTGAAGTTTTTATGGAATTTTGGAACCTTTGTAATTAGGACAATCTGTGCAATGTCCTAAGGACTGGGGAGGGGCTGTTAATTTGTCAGCTGGCACAATCTCCCTGGGAGACAGGAGTGGGAGGTTTGGGGTGCGGGGGGGGGGGGGGGGGGGGGGTGAAATCTGGAGGGTCCCCTGTGTCCACAAGCCTGTCCCATACCAGAAACAGCACCTGGTTACGGCATCAATTATTGATGGCCACTGCTTGTGTTGGCTACTCCACTTAGGGTTTCAGTTTCCTTAGAGCTCTCTGTTAAGCGGAGGGAAAGAGAAACTGCGCACACGTTATCTTTTACTGCCCCCCTGCCCCCCCATACACACACACACACACACACACACACACACACACACACACACACAATTAGACTTCTAGACTAAATAGTTGGGGAAAACAGAAAGAAATGAGAAGAAATAAAAAAAACCCAAGAGGGTCTTGGGTTACGCAATATACACAACATGAACATTGTGTGGCTGATATCAATAACCAATATTTGGCAGCCCATATTGGCTGATGTCTCCCTGTTTTACATTACTGCAAGAATGCAAACTGGGCAGCCCGGTGGTGCAGTGGTTAGCACTGTCGCCTCACAGCAAGGTACAGAGTTTGAATCCCGGCCGAGGGCCTTTCTGTGCAGAGTTTGCATGTTCTCCCCATGTCCATGTGGGTTTCCTCTGGGTACTCCGGTTTCCTCCCACAGTCCAAAGACATGCAGGTTAGGCTAATTGGAGACTCTAAATTGCCCATAAGTATGAGTGTGTGAGTGAATAGTGTGTGTGCCCAGTGATGGATTGGCGACCTGTCCAGGGTGTATTCCTGCCCAATGCATGCTGGCATAGGCTCCAGCCCTCTCATGGCCCTGACCAGGAATAAGTGAGTTAGACAATGGATGGATGGATGAATGAATGCAAACTCCAACCAAGTTTCCACAGTCAAGCAAGAAGTAGATGAGCATAGTTAACTTCTGAAGGACAAAAGCAATATTTTACTTATATAACAAAATATTTCAACTTGTTTACTTTACTAATATGCATTGAGTGGCACATTAAATGCATTTGTGAATGCTAATTAATGTTAAAGGGCCATATTTCTTAAAAATCTTATTAAATGCTTGGTTGCTTGTGAAATCTATAAAACATGACATTTTCTCTGAAAAAAATAAATCACCGGACAAAAAAAGCCAGTTAGATTTGGCTCCAGATCTGACATAGAGGATTTCAATCAAAGCAGCCGATCAGCTTTGATTTGCTATTTGCATAATCACTCCCATGCACGTCTTAACATTGAATGTGGCATCATCGCATTATTAGCGACCTACCTACACAAGCAAATGTAAGCGAAATGTCGAGTGTCGTTGGTAGTCACGTTATGTGCGGTATTTCTGGTTGCTGGTCAGCTAACCACACATTATATGGCCTTCCAAAGGGGGGTGGGGGGGGGGGGGGGGGGGTGGTATGAGGCATGGCTGGCAGCAATTTATATTTGATGGAAATATCCTAGCAAAAGAGAGCCCCGACTTCGTGGTGTGCACCACTCATTCTGCCAACGACTGCTTCCAAAAATGAAGCACAGTTCAACGCTGCCTTCACAGCAAGGCTGGTGTTGAAAAGAGAGGGTCAGACTCTGGCTCAAACATGTATGGTTTCTGCTGTCTCTGTGTTAGTTCTGTGCTAGCGGTCTCTGTGTTAGTTATGTGCTAGCGTTCTCTGCATTAGTTCTGTGCTAGCGTTCTCTGTGTTAGTTCTGTGCTAGCGGTCTCTGTGTTAGTTATGTGCTAGCGTTCTCTGCATTAGTTCTGTGCTAGCATTCTCTGCATTAGTTCAGTGCTAGCGTTCTCTGTGTTAGTTCTGTGCTAGCGGCCTCTGCATTAGTTATGTGCTAGTGTTCTCTGTGTTAGTTCTGTGCTAGCGTTCTCTGTGTTAGTTCTGTGCTAGCGGTCTATGCATTAGTTCTATGCTAGCGGTCTCTGCATTAGTTCTGTCCTAGCGGTCTCTGTGTTAGTTCTGTGCTAGCTGTTCTCTGTGTTAGTTCTGTGCTAGCGGTCTATGCATTAGTTCTATGCTAGCGGTCTCTGCATTAGTTCTGTCCTAGCGGTCTCTGTGTTAGTTCTGTGCTAGCTGTCTCTGTGTTAGTTCTGTGCTAGCTGTCTCTGTGTTAGTTATATGCTAGCGTTCTCTGCATTAGTTCTGTGCTAGCGTTCTCTGTGTTAGTTCTGTGCTAGCGGCCTCTGCATTAGTTATGTGCTAGCGTTCTCTGTGTTAGTTCTGTGCTAGCGTTCTCTGTGTTAGTTCTCTGCTAGCGGTCTATGCATTAGTTCTGTGCTAGCGGTCTCTGCATTAGTTCTGTCCTAGCGGTCTCTGTGTTAGTTCTGTGCTAGCTGTCTCTGTGTTAGTTCTGTGCTAGCGGTCTCTGTGTTAGTTCTGTGCTAGCGGTCTCTGCGTTAGTTATGTGCTAGCGGTCTCTGCGTTAGTTATGTGCTAGCTGTCTCTGTGTTAGTTCTGTGCTAGCGGTCTCTGTGTTAGTTCTGTACTAGCAGTCTCTGTGTTAGTTATGTGCTAGCGGTCTCTGTGTTAGTTATGTGCTAGCGGTCTCTGTGTTAGTTATGTGCAAGCGGTCTCTGCGTTAGTTCTGTGCTAGCGGTCTCTGCGTTAGTTCTGTGCTAGCGGTATTTGTGTTAGCTCTGTGCTAGCGGTCTCTGCGTTAGTTCTGCGCTAGCGGTCTCTGTGTTAGTTCAGCGCTAGCGGTCTCTGCGTTAGTTCTGTGCTAGCGGTCTCTGCGTTAGTTCTGTGCTAGCGTTCTCTGTGTCAGTTCTGTGCTAGCGTTCTCTGTGTTAGTTCTGTGCTAGCGGTCTCTGCGTTAGTTCTGTGCTAGCGGTCTCTGCATTAGTTCTGTGCTAGCGGTCTCTGCGTTAGTTCTGTGCTAGCGTTCTTTGCGTTAGTCTTAACATTGAATGTGGCATCATCGCATTATTAGCGACCTACCTACACAAGCAAATGTAAGCGAAATGTCGAGTGTCGTTGGTAGTCACGTTATGTGCGGTATTTCTGGTTGCTGGTCAGCTAACCACACATTATATGGCCTTCCAAAGGGGGGGGGGGGGGGGGGTGGTATGAGGCATGGCTGGCAGCAATTTATATTTGATGGAAATATCCTAGCAAAAGAGAGCCTCGACTTGGTGGTGTGCACCACTCATTTTGCCAACGACTGCTTCCAAAAATGAAGCACAGTTCAACGCTGCCTTCACAGCAAGGCTGGTGTTGAAAAGAGAGAGTCAGACTCTGGCTCAAACATGTATGGTTTCTGCTGTCTCTGTGTTAGTTCTGTGCTAGCGGTCTCTGTGTTAGTTATGTGCTAGTGTTCTCTGCATTAGTTCTGTGCTAGCGTTCTCTGTGTTAGTTCTGTGCTAGCGTTCTCTGTGTTAGTTCTGTGCTAGCTGTCTCTGTGTTAGTTCTGTGCTAGCGGTCTCTGTGTTAGTTCTGTGCTAGGTCTCTCTGTGTTAGTTCTGTGCTAGCTGTCTCTGTGTTAGTTCTGTGCTAGCTGTCTCTGTGTTAGTCATGTGCTAGCGTTCTCTGCATTAGTTCTGTGCTAGCGTTCTCTGTGTTAGTTCTGTGCTAGCGGCCTCTGCATTAGTTATGTGCTAGCGTTCTCTGTGTTAGTTCTGTGCTAGCGTTCTCTGTGTTAGTTCTGTGCTAGCGGTCTATGCATTAGTTCTGTGCTAGCGGTCTCTGCATTAGTTCTGTCCTAGCGGTCTCTGTGTTAGTTCTGTGCTAGCTGTCTCTGTGTTAGTTCTGTGCTAGCTGTCTCTGTGTTAGTTCTGTGCTAGCTGTCTCTGTGTTAGTTCTGTGCTAGCGGTCTCTGCGTTAGTTATGTGCTAGCTGTCTCTGTGTTAGTTCTGTGCTAGCGGTCTCTGCGTTAGTTCTGTGCTAGCGGTCTCTGTGTTAGTTCTGTACTAGCGTTCTCTGTGTTAGTTCTGTGCTAGCTGTCTCTGTGTTAGTTCTGTGCTAGCGGTCTCTGTGTTAGTTCTGTGCTAGGTCTCTCTGTGTTAGTTCTGTGCTAGCTGTCTCTGTGTTAGTTCTGTGCTAGCTGTCTCTATGTTAGTCATGTGCTAGCGTTCTCTGCATTAGTTCTGTGCTAGCGTTCTCTGTGTTAGTTCTGTGCTAGCGGCCTCTGCATTAGTTATGTGCTAGCGTTCTCTGTGTTAGTTCTGTGCTAGCGTTCTCTGTGTTAGTTCTGTGCTAGCGGTCTATGCATTAGTTCTGTGCTAGCGGTCTCTGCATTAGTTCTGTCCTAGCGGTCTCTGTGTTAGTTCTGTGCTAGCTGTCTCTGTGTTAGTTCTGTGCTAGCTGTCTCTGTGTTAGTTCTGTGCTAGCTGTCTCTGTGTTAGTTCTGTGCTAGCGGTCTCTGCGTTAGTTATGTGCTAGCTGTCTCTGTGTTAGTTCTGTGCTAGCGGTCTCTGCGTTAGTTCTGTGCTAGCGGTCTCTGTGTTAGTTCTGTACTAGCAGTCTCTGTGTTAGTTATGTGCTAGCGGTCTCTGTGTTAGTTATGTGCTAGCGGTCTGTGTTAGTTATGTGCAAGCGGTCTCTGCGTTAGTTCTGTGCTAGCGGTCTCTGCGTTAGTTCTGTGCTAGCGGTATTTGTGTAAGCTCTGTGCTAGCGGTCTCTGCGTTAGTTCTGTGCTAGCGTTCTTTGCGTTAGTCTTAACATTGAATGTGACATCATCGCATTATTAGCGACCTACCTACACAAGCAAATGTAAGCGAAATGTCGAGTGTCGTTGGTAGTCACGTTATGTGCGGTATTTCTGGTTGCTGGTCAGCTAACCACACATTATATGGCCTTCCAAAGGGGGGGGGGGGGGGGGGGGGTGGTATGAGGCATGGCTGGCAGCAATTTATATTTGATGGAAATATCCTAGCAAAAGAGAGCCTCGACTTGGTGGTGTGCACCACTCATTTTGCCAACGACTGCTTCCAAAAATGAAGCACAGTTCAACGCTGCCTTCACAGCAAGGCTGGTGTTGAAAAGAGAGAGTCAGACTCTGGCTCAAACATGTATGGTTTCTGCTGTCTCTGTGTTAGTTCTGTGCTAGCGGTCTCTGTGTTAGTTATGTGCTAGTGTTCTCTGCATTAGTTCTGTGCTAGCGTTCTCTGTGTTAGTTCTGTGCTAGCGTTCTCTGTGTTAGTTCTGTCCTAGCGGTCTCTGTGTTAGTTCTGTGCTAGTGGTCTCTGTGTTAGTTATGTGCTAGTGTTCTCTGCATTAGTTCTGTGCTAGCGTTCTCTGCGTTAGTTCTGTGCTAGCGGTCTCTGCATTAGTTCTGTGCTAGCGGTCTCTGCATTAGTTCTGTGCTAGCGGTCTCTGCGTTAGTTCTGTGCTAGCGTTCTCTGCGTTAGTTCTGTGCTAGCGTTCTCTGTGATAGTTCTGTGCTAGCGTTCTCTGTGTTAGTTCTGTGCTAGCGGCCTTTGCATTAGTTATGTGCTAGCGTTCTCTGTGTTAGTTCTGTGCTAGCAGTCTCTCCGTTAGTTCTGTGCTAGCGGTCTCTGCGTTAGTTCTGTGCTAGTGGTCTCTGCGTTAGTTCTGTGCTAGCGGTCTCTGCATTAGTTCTGTGCTAGCGGTCTCTGCGTTAGTTCTGTGCTAGCGTTCTCTGTGATAGTTCTGTGCTAGCGTTCTCTGTGTTAGTTCTGTGCTAGCGGTCTCTGCTTTAGTTCTGTGCTAGCGTTCTTTGTGTTAGTTCTGTGCTAGCGGTCTCCGCGTTAGTTCAGTGCTAGCGGTCTCTGCATTTGTTCTGTGCTAGTGGTCTCCGCGTTATTTCTTTGCTAGCGTTCTCTGTGTTAGTTCTGTGCTAGCGTTCTCTGCATTAGTTCTGTGCTAGCATTCTCTGTGTTAGTTCTGTACTAGCGGCCTCTGCATTAGTTATGTGCTAGCGTTCTCTGTGTTAGTTCTGTGCTAGCAGTCTCTGCGTTAGTTCTGTGCTAGCGGTCTCTGCGTTAGTTCTGTGCTAGCGGTCTCTGCGTTAGTTCTGTGCTAGCGGTCTCTGCATTAGTTCTGTGCTAGCGGTCTCTGCGTTAGTTCTGTGCTAGCGTTCTCTGTGATAGTTCTGTGCTAGCTTTCTCTGTGTTAGTTCTGTGCTAGCGGTCTCTGCTTTAGTTCTGTGCTAGCGTTCTTTGTGTTAGTTCTGTGCTAGCAGTCTCCGCGTTAGTTCAGTGCTAGCGATCTCTGCATTTGTTCTGTGCTAGTGGTCTCCGCGTTAGTTCTTTGCTAGCGTTCTCTGTGTTAGTTCTGTGTTAGCTGTGCCTGTGTTAGTTCAGTCCTAGCGGTCTCTGGGTTAGTTCTGTGCTAGCGGTCTCTGTGTTAGTTCTGTGCTAGCGCTCTCTGGTTTGGGTCGGGTCCATCTTTGTAAAACAGACAAGCTTCAGCCAAACACAGGATGTGATTCTGGCTGCATTCCCACATACTGGGCGAGCGTCCAAACGGACAGGACTGATTTCAGTCATTAAATGAGCCCCTTGACCACCCCTCCAATTCCATGCCTTCTCTCTGCATTGAATTGCAGATTAATGAATCCTCCTTGAAATGCCAAGCCTTCAGTTCTTTTACCAAAGTTTTTGCAACAATGGATGCAGTAAAACAGAAGCATGGTAGAGTCTTTTTGTCATTTAACACCATGGCCAAAGAGTAAGGAGAAAATTACAGTAAAGTATAAAAATGACAAACAAATGCGATGCAGTTGGAAAGCCAGTGCAGAGCAGATCAGTAACGCAATCGATCAGCCCCTACTCTCTGGCAGATTGAGGATTCTGCCTAGCCAGGACCTAAGTATATAAAATCTCAAATATGGCCCCAAAAAATGTTACCCAACCATATGAACAGGGTGCCTAACCTGAAAGAACCCATCGTCTGAGTCCAAAATTAAAGCACAAATGTTCTAGCATTGAAAGTGATTCATCGGCTCTGCAATTTAATAAAGATGTCAGCACTTGGCCGACCAAGCACCTCAATTCCGCCCCGCCCCGTCACGTTAATCAGAGCGATTGCTTTGAGGCCGAACAGTCTGTAGTGTGAAAGAATGATAAAGATGAAATGGTGATTAATTGTGGATAATAACTTAACACTTCTTGGTAACATCTTGGTTTCCTCCCATGGAATTGTTGTGTAGCGACAAGGTTTTTAAGCAAGTGCAGAGGTTTTGCTTTTGCTTCATTTAACATTCCAGTAGTCAACCCAGTTGCCGACCCCTTGCTTAATGTGAATTTAGCATTCAGTTGGCATTTCATCGTTAGGAACACAATTTATTGTTTTTGTTCCGTAAAGTACACTAGCACTTTAGAAGTCATTTGACACTTGCCATTTTACAAGGTCATAACCTCTTAAAAATAGCTTTGGTTTGACCTTCGTGTGGCTTTTGCATTTTTCTTTTTCTGCAGTGGTGAAAGTTGAGGTAGTAGTTAAACAAGCTCCTTGACACTGGCCCAGGACTGGCATTGAATTTCCAACCGCGTTCCAAAAGCTTCTGTGTCAACCAACCCCTGCTTCAGACAGGAATGGCCAGCTTGCAGAAAACCCCCAAGAGTGTCTCATAAATAAATAAGAGAAGAGATGAGCCTCCACTGTTGTGGATAGTGCCCTTTCCACCCTAGCATCATATAAACTAGTTTAACCTGTTTAATATAAATCAGACTGCCAATATCCAAAAGGGAACAGGCGACACTCCTCCCTGCCATCGCATTGCTCAGTGAAGGCATCGACCAGTAGGAACCCTGGCCCTGCGGACAGCGCTGATGAAAGGGGAGGAAGAGGAGTGAGGAAGACTAGTGAACAGCTGAATAAACAGACCCATGCTGGGAAAAGGCCATGCCACACTCCTGAACCCTGCAGCAGCTACTGGAACATCTGAGGGCCCCAAACCTAAATCTTCGCTAAGATACCACCAATGCACTCAAGCTGGTCGGCCCACGCTCCATCAAATTGCGATTACGCACCCCAAGCAGAGTGGAATGAATGGGGGAATGATACGCTTTGAGTACCAGCAATTTGGGTGGGGTGGGGATGGGGTGGCGGGGGGTGCAGGGCTCATCTGTTTAAACAAACATGGACGTTGCAATGATGGAGCCCAGCTGCCACAATGGCTACATTGTGAGAGGGGGCACAACTGGCATTTGGGCATAAAATCTACTGAAAACGACAAAAAAACAGACACACAGCAGCGCCCTGGTACTAACACGCTTCCTGAAAATCTACCCAAGATTTAGCACTTGCAAAAAAGGCCATAGCTGTCAATAATAGGTCAAAATTGAAAACAAATGTTGATTGAATCCAGGCATTTCGACAACTTGCGTGCATTTCGATTTATCATGAAGGTAAAACTCCATTTTCATCTGACTAGGACAAAATACAGTATACTGCCTACTTTTACAATACTCTCGTACAAACATACTGTATGCATGCTCTAATATCACAAGCCTACATTAAGGCATCTAAGCAGTTTAATTAAATTGAATTAAGCAATTTAATTGGGATGGCAGGTACGCCATCCGCCAAGTTACGGCTTGGTGGGGCATGCCCCATACCTATACAGCACCGATAGTTAGCCACTTTTCAGGGTTTCCTACAGAAATAACCACAATGACCACAAACGCCCTTAAAAACATTAAATTCTGTTCGTTCTGACCTCATGTAACCACACAGAGTTTGGGTACAACTTCATACATCCACACAATAAAGCCCCAAACTTGGGTTACTTTTGCAATTCTTTGCAATTCCCTCAAAGAATAATTCTCCCATTTGGATAACAACATCTGATTTGCCAATGATAACGTCTCATCAAAGTAGTCTCATCTCACAGCACACAGCTTAAGAGGCTGCCCAACTGCCCCACAAAATGTGAAAGGGCCATTAGCTTGGTGGTTACAGCAAAGGACTACGCAGGAGACCCGGGTTCCCCATTCTTTTCAGATGGTAATATTTAAAAACACAGGTCCAAGTTGCATGAAATAATATAAGATATGATAGGCAATATTGTTTGTTGTAACTTGGCATCATTTTGATATCAGTACTTTTAACGGCAGGCCTTGTTTTTGTTTAATTACTGATTTACAGACAGTGCTTTGTAGGCTATTCGCGAGTAACTAGGCATTTTTGTATTTGTAATCTCAACAAAGCATTTTTTGTCGAGATTAAAACAATTAAGCAATTTAATTAAAACATCCCGATACCTGTCTCAAGAAAGGCTTCTTTTATGCAAAACCACAAGGCAACACAAAGAAAGATGATCCCATCGTGCCCACAGCACATCTCCCCTAAAAATGAGGCTGTCACAGCAGCCCCTAGTGTTCTGGGGGAAAGAAAACAGGCAGCAAAGGCAGAGATCTGATTTCACAAAACAATCAAAACAAACAGGCTTAATAATCATAAGAATGGGCAACACGGTGCCTGGACAGGCATAAATGAGGGCAGGTTAAGGAGCGTGTTTATGTAACCAAGGTCAGGAGAAAAGTTGTTAAAGGGTTAGTACAGCCTAGATTTTTTCACTGTAAACGTGTTTGTATGCCTACCTTATAATAAAATGTATTCATCCATTCCGTTATTTCAACAATTCTGAAATAATATTGTATATCATAAGAAACTGGTAGAAAAGCGTCTTTGTGCTGCCCTCTAATGGTTGAAATTCCCTTTCCGCTCTCCACACTACCCCCGCCCCAATCGTGATGTCAGAGTACCTCTTTGGAGCACAAAATTATCTTTTTGACACCAATACAATGCTGCACACTATCCTATCCACAATTTTATAAGAAACACTGGTAACACTTTACTTGAACCCTTCGACATAAGGCTGACATAACACTGTCACAACCGATGTCACAGATTGACTTTTGCTAGCTGAAGCAGAAGTGTTATGACAGCTGTTGTGACAGGGACTTCTTATGACAGTGTCATGAATACCCTGTCATGACAGCTGACGTAACACTTTTGCTTCATTGTGCTTAGCACAGCTGTGATTGGACAGAGCCAGGTCCCTTAGCACAGCTGTGATTGGTCAGAGCCAGGTCCCTTACCTCAGCTGTGATTGGTCAGAGTCAGGTCCTTAGCACTAATTGTCTAATGAGGATGAATCAGGAATCACCTCCATGTTTAAGTCCAGACTAAGAGTGCACCTCATTGGCCTTTCTTACACTTAACTAACACCCCTCCCTCCCTCTCCAAGTCAAAGTCAGACAGACAGGCGCAGACAAGGTGAGTAAACAGGTTCTGACTCACAGCAATCGCCCCTGGCGACAGTCAAATTTGCAAATTGTAAAATGCACTCGTGGGGGGTGCACATGGGAAACTGGAAGATCATGCTTTCCCCATAGAGCAACATGTCCCCTGCTGTGCATATACATTGTACAAGCATGGCCAGTCTGCTGGGGGCAGACAGAATCTACGTCCAGCCATTTCAAAACCAAGGGAAATTTGTGCTTAGATCAAATAGATCTATAAAATAGATTGTATAGAGGTTTTTCACCTTAAACTTGATTAACAAATTTAAATCATCTGGAAATTATTTTTTGTGCAGTCCTCACAAAGCCTTTTCTGTTCATTTAAATTCAAACATCAACGTTGTTTGAGAAAGGTTGCTCATAGCACACTGCCTTGTGTGCTCACTCACTCACTGACTAGCAGTTAAGACTGAACTGGGACAACAACAAGTTTACTTCAACTTTATGACAACAGGAGATTCCAATTAAAGCAGAATAAAAGAGTGAGATGCAATACTGGAAATTACAAAGACTGGAATTATTTGTTACAATTTATAAAAGCCAATGTTGAATTATAAGCATTATTAGAGAAAGACTGTTCAAACATAAAAATCACAATGACAATACATATTATTTCCAAAATGAGTAGCCATAATCAAAATGACAACTTTAGTTTAAAAAATATATATTTTTAACGCATTTGATAAACAACTTTGAAATGTAATATATACATCTGAAATTAAACATGGTTTAATTAAAAACATAAAAAATGGTTACCAAGGCTTTGCCAAGGTCCACTTGAATAAGACTGCAGTTAACTGACACATCAGTGTGAATGGTAGCAGGCCGTGGAATAATCTTCTCTGATGATGTGTTCTGGAACCCCTATCACTGGGCGTGTTTAGAACTTTAGATGAAGGCTATTAGCGGTGAGTGTGGGTGACCCAACAGTTGCCATGGACTCTGACAACAAAATGTCAGGGCAACAGGGCAGAACTCAAACTCAAAACAGCTTGAACGATAACTCTACAATTAAACTGACATCTGCCATGCTACAAATCCTCGCAAAGGTCAAAAAGCAACCCCAGCAAATATTATCCATCATCCACGAGGAGAGCGAGGTCGAAGAAACAGTCGACGGCATTCAGCCTTTTTTCAGCCATGAATTTTCCCTGAATCTCTCACATCTCACTCCTACGCCTTCAATTTCCACTCCTTCAGGCCTGGAGAACGTCGCCATGTCTAGAACAGACGGGCACTGTGTGAGGTCAGCTCAGATGGCTAAGCTAAGCTACAAACCGCCACACGCCATAAACTGAAGCAGAAGACCCCCCATCTGGGTCCCAGAGAAAAGGTGATCTGAAGACGGGGGCGGGAGCAAAGTGAGGATCTCTCCCACGAAAGGGGCGCAAACCCCTCCGGGTGTTACATTTCTCAGATGTGCCAGGCCTTGCAACTTCTCTGGAGTGGACGTGGTGGTATTTCTATAGGAAATGATGAAGGCTGTGCGCGGCAAAGGCATACTCATACAATGTTAGGCCACACCATGGGTTCCCATGCCAAACATTCCGATAAACTTCCGCTTCTGGCCCAAAAGCCCTTATTAGAACAGCTGGGTAGATTAACCAATGATGATGTGCATTGAACTACTGGGGAAGAAAAGTATCAAATTAAGCATGTTTGGATTTTTCTACATTAATCAGTTGGTAAAGTAGAAGTTGTTTGTATTACAGACACTACTAGATCAATCAAAAAAAGATTATTAAAGTTTCCTCACAAAATGAATGTTTTGTGTGGCAAGTCTCATAATTCACACAGACAAATAATAACTAATGTGCAGTAAAGGTTCATCAGCTTTTGTCTTTTGTGTGAACTGTGTGGGATGTTTTTCAACAAAATCAGTGTTAACGACTTGGTGTTAGGAAACCATGTTAGTCAGCTGCCAAAATCACTTTAAGTTCCTTTTGTTAAACTGAAAATAAAACTGGCAGCCTGATATTGTTTTTGTGTTCTGAAAGAGGACTCCATTCCATTGGGTTTATGAGCAAAAATGACCAAGCTGATTTGTCAGATGAAACCAAAATAAATTATTCATACTCCAGAACACTCCCATTACCCATAGGCCTACTCATATGATGACTCAAGTAATACAATAAATAATAAACTATTTACAGCACCTGACCAGTACAACAAAACATTATTTCATAGTGCTTCACAGTGGAATAAAAAATAATTACATTTTTTAAAAATGGGCAAAAAATTATGAATACAAATAAAATCAAAGAAGTGGATTAAAATACGTTAGAAAAATGTTTTGTTTCCTCAGGATTTCATGAGAAGAAAGAACAAGGAGACCATCTGCATACACTCCCTGCTTAGTTTTGGAAGTTTGGCCGACGTCGTTCAGACAGCAGCTGTCGCCTCTTTTACACCCTGAGCAGGCTGTCTGCAGGCTGTCTGCAGCCACGTGAAGCTACAAATGCTTCATACAGCCAAAAAAGAACAACAAAGGATTCTGTCCTACAACAATGGGGGAAAAAGGGACTTCCTATTCAATACTCCCTAAAGGAGCCAGTGCCCTTCTCTTCACATGTAAAAACCATACTGCTGAGGCCTACTCTCCCTAAAAGAGTCAGTGCTCTTTTCTTCACATGTAAAAACCATACTGTTGAGGCATACTCTCCCTAAGGGAGCCAGTGCTCTTCTCTTCACATGTAAAAACCATACTGCTGAGCAGTGGCGGCTGCTGACCAGAATTTTTGATGAAGCAAACCCACATTTTTTTTCTACCTGTGAAAATCTAACCCCTGCTTTGCCTGTTGAGCTAGGCCATTTCTGGATTATTTAACACTGACCACGTAAACTGACCAGCTGTAGGCAGAAAAGAGCTGGTGGCCATTTAAAACAGGTTTATATTTCTTGACAACTCATCACTATGGCTGTACCATTTAAATTGAGCTGCCTTCTATCAAATGAATAACACCAGATAGAATACAATGACAAGTAGTTATGTACACAATCATTTATTAGTAGCCAAATTATTTAATGACCTATGCATATTCAATAAATACATACTCAAATCCACCTGCACCGTAGCTGAAATAGCTTCGTTCGGATAATTTTGAATCGTCTTATGCCCTATTCACTGGAGTAGTATTACCTGGGGACCTCGTGTGATTTGTGGAGTTAGTCTGTGATCTTAATCCCGAGCGAATCTGCATTTCCGTAATTTGTAAAGTCAAAATTCCCCACCGTAAATTACCTACCATATTTCGCACAAAACAGGTCATCTGATAATATTAGTCCTGTGTGAATCGGCATCTCAGTAATTTGGGGTGATATATTTTTTACCCAGAAAGGATTCCTTGTTTTTTCCCCCGCATTTTTCTTAATCTTTCCGAGTTGACATTTATGGAGGCTGCGGTGGAAATTATTATTGCTAATTCTGACATTTTGGGTGCGATTCTTATACCAAAAGAATTTAAATGTTACTGCTGAATTTAGGAATTCTAGCCTATTCGACTCTGTAGTAGTGATGGGCATTCCGGCTCTTTTCAGTGAGTCAGATCATTTGGCTCAGCTCACCAATAAGAGCCGGCTCTTTCGGCTCCCAAACGGCTCTTCATTCAGTAGCATTTCCGGTTTTTCAAAATCGGCCAAAGTTAGTGATATTTTGACCTATGATAGGTGTTTGTGCACATCTATCACTTAAATTGTTCAAAGGAATCTTACTCTACCTTCTAATTACCAAAATAACATTATTTTGCATTTTGTTTGTTATAAAAACTATTTAAATAAATGTAAAAACAGTAAGACGCTATTACACATGTGCATTGAAAGTAGGGCATTTTTATGTCTTGAAATAAATTGCACAATAAACACAGTGCGTAATTGAACATTTCAAAACAAAAGAGACACTCATAAAATAGAACATAATATTGCGTCATAACGAAGAAAAATAAATAAATGCATAAAAAAATAAATGAGCAAAACTGCAGCATCAGAACAATTAAACTGACCAACAATTAAACTGGTTTTTAAATTATTATTAATGTTATTTTCTCATAGTGGTTTTATTCATTTTTGGCCTAAAAAATTATTCTCTGTGATTACAGATGGAACTTGAAGAAAAAAAAGGAATAAAAGTTCCACCAAGACCACAAGCACTTGTCTTATGTTCATTTACAAAACAAATTGGCTCTTCAGATATGCGAGCCGGCTCCCAACGTTCACCTAAAAGAGCCGGCACAAAGAGTCGACTCGTTCGCGAACGACACACCACTACTCTGTAGCCAGCTTCAACACACCAATTTGCATACGCTGTGCAAATGTGCAGAAAAACAGAGAATATGGAAGTAGCCTATATAAATGTTACGTTTCATTTGTATCCGTTGGTAATCCCTGGGATTTCATAAATACATTTGAATTAAATACTGACTGCGTTTATCCCGTGCGAATGCGCCACATAAAACTCGTCGGGGGATAATTCCTAAATCATATTAGGTCACCAGGTAGCCTAATACCCTAGTCCAGTGCGAATAGGCCATTTGACATCCCGGGGAACACAGACGGCGACCTGAACGTCATCATAGCGGGAAGGAAGCTCAGTGAACTCCGCTCTGTTATCCCAATTTTCACTCTCGTTATTCCCTTAAATGCCAGCTCAGGACGACCCAAGAATCGCATCGATCAACCTCTCAGGAATGCCACGGTTTTCCGCACTAACGTTATTTTGTAATGCGTGCACCTTCATCAATAAAATGATCATTCTCAGACTCAATTCGCACGGTTACACTACTGTCATGCTCCTTCGATTTTACATTAATTTTAACAGACCTGAATTACGTGGCCTAAATAATGAGTCATCTCTCGCAAACATTGAACATCTCCTGTAGCAACACACTTGGATAAAAAATAATAGGCTTTCCTTTAAACAACACACATGGCCAGCAATACATGCGATTCCGTTAGCAAGCTGCCTGTAACTAATCCACCTCGACGTAGGCTACTACGAGCATTTAACGTTAAAGCTCTGACTTACCGAGGCCACTCACTGGATAAGATTGATAGAAGGCTTCGGTCTCCCATCCGCCTTCACTTGCAATCTTTCTTCACAATCTTGAAAATAACGTTACGTTAATCCCGCAGAATCCGATCCAGGATGTTTACATTCACAGGTTCCATTTTCTTTCAAATGCAGCCAAATGAAATTGGAAAAGCTAACGTTACAAAAAGTGAGCTAGTTTAGGCTAACGTTAGGCAACGTTAGTTAAATCATTAACGTTCGCAATTAGCTAGCTATTAACACTACAACACGATAAAAAATGTAACTATTTACAATACAAATCACAACTGACAACGCCACAACCATAAAAATTTAATAAATTTCTCTCTCGCTCCCTTTCTATCTCTCTACAGTAACGGTGAAGATGATTATATTGCTGGACAGCTGAACTTGTGTTCTGAATGGTTAGACATTATGTCAATCATCAGGACGAGAACGCGCACAAGAACACGCATGATTGGAACTCTATTGAATACTTTAGTGAGGCACTGCTTCATGGGTGGGCTCAAAAACGCGTCATAATCCACAATTATCCAATCATGTTTTATTGGTCCCCCATTGATTTCCAATGGTCTAGTGAAGCAGTCAGACACTGTGCCTCACTGAAATTACTTTTAAAAGTCAAAGGGTGGCACTGTTTTTCACAATACAAGCACAGAACTATATAAGAAGATACAAGGCATATTTTTGAATCTAAGCACTTTTTTTTAGCTTCACAAGGGAAAGTCGAAAGTCGGTGATGATTCAATATTAAAGAAAGCCTATGTTGTGTGTATGATTGTGTGATATGCATGTTCTTTTTCACCCCTTTTTTTGGTGAAGCACTGCTTAACCTGTTGTCTTAGAGAAACCTCCTCTGCTGCTGAGGCCTACTCTCCCTAAAGGAGCCAGTACTCTTCTCTTCACATGTAAAAACCATACTGCTGAAGCCTACTATCCCTACAGGAGCCAGTACTCTTCTCTTCACATGTAAAAACCATACTGCTGAAGCCTACTATCCCTAAAGGAGCCAGTACTCTTCTCTTCACATGTAAAAAACATACTGCTGAAGCCTACTGTCCCTAAAGAAGTCAGTGCTCTTTTCTTCACATGTAAAAACCACACTGCTGAGGCCTACTCTTCCTAAAGGAGTCAGTGCTCTTCTCTTCACATGTAAAAACCATACTGCTGAGGCCTACTCTCCCTAAAGGAGCCAGTGCTCTTCTCTTCATATGTAAAAACCATACTGCTGAAGCCTACTGTCCCTAAAGAAGTCAGTGCTCTTTTCTTCACATGTAAAAACCATACTGCTGAGGCCTACTCTTCCTAAAGGAGTCAGTGCTCTTCTCTTCACATGTAAAAACCATACTGCTGAGGCCTACTCTCCCTAAAGGAGCCAGTGCTCTTCTCTTCACATGTAAATACCATACTGCTGAGGAATACTCTCCCTAAAGGAGCCAGTGCTCTTCTCTTCATATGTAAAAACCATACTGCTGAGGCATACTCTCCCTAAAGGAGCCAGTGCTTTTCTCTTCACATGTAAAAACCATACAGCTGAGGCCTACTGTCCCTAAAGGAGTCAGTGCTCTTCTCTTCACATGTATAAACCAGACTGCTGAGGCCTACTTTCCCTAATGGAGCCAGTGCTCTTCTCTTCACATGTAAAGACCGTACTGCTGAGGCCTACTCTCCCTAAAGAAGTCAGTGCTCTTCTCTTCACATGTAAAAACCATACTGCTGAAGCCTACTGTCCCTAAAAGAGTCAGTGCTCTTTTCTTCACATGTAAAAACCATACTGCTGAGGCATACTCTCCCTAAAGAAGTCAGTGCTCTTCTCTTCACATGTAAAAACCATACTGCTGAAGCCTACTGTCCCTAAAAGAGTCAGTGCTCTTTTCTTCACATGTAAAAACCATACTGCTGAGGCCTACTCTCCCTAAAGGAGCCAGTGCTCTTCTCTTCACATGTAAAAACCATACTGCTGAAGCCTACTGTCCCTAAAAGAGTCAGTGCTCTTTTCTTCACATGTAAAAACCATACTGCTGAGGCCTACTGTCCCTAAAGGAGTCATTGCTCTTCTCTTCACATGTAAAAAACATACTGCTGAGGCCTACTCTCCCTAAAGGAGCCAGTGCTCTTCTTTTCACATGTAAAAACCATACTGCTGAGCCCTACTCTCCCTAAAGGAGTCAGTGCTCTTCTCTTCACATGTAAATACCATACTGATGAGGCCTACTCTCCCTAAAGGGGCCAGTGCTCTTCTCTTCACATGTAAAAACCATACTGCTGAGGCCTACTGTCCCTAAAGGAGCCAGTGCTCTTCTCTTCACATGTAAAAACCATACTGCTGAGGCCTACTCTCCCTAAAGGAGACAGTGCTCTTCTCTTCACATGTAAATACCATACTGCTGAGGCATACTCTCCCTAAAGGAGCCAGTGCTCTTCTCTTCATATGTAAAAACCATACTGCTGAAGCCTACTGTCCCTAAAGAAGTCAGTGCTCTTTTCTTCACATGTAAAAACCATACTGCTGACGCCTACTCTCCCTAAAGGAGTTAGTGCTCTTCTCTTCACATGTAAAAACCATACTGCTGAGGCCTACTCTCCCTAAAGGAGCCAGTGCTCTTCTCTTCACATGTAAATACCATACTGCTGAGGCATACTCTCCCTAAAGGAGCCAGTGCTCTTCTCTTCATATGTAAAAACCATACTGCTGAGGCCTACTGTCCCTAAAGGAGTCATTGCTCTTCTCTTCACATGTAAAAACCATACTACTGAGGCCTACTCTCCCTAAAGGAGCCAGTGCTCTTCTCTTCACATGTAAAAACCATACTGCTGAGGCCTACTGTCCCTAATGGAACCAGTGCTCTTCTCTTCACATGTAAAGACCATACTGCTGAAGCCTACTGTCCCTAAAGACTGCAGTGCTCTTTTCTTCACATGTAAAAACCATACTGCTGAGCCCTACTCTCCCTAAAGGAGTCAGTGCTCTTCTCTTCACATGTAAATACCATACTGATGAGGCCTACTCTCCCTAAAGGGGCCAGTGCTCTTCTCTTCACATGTAAAAACCATACTGCTGAGGCCTACTGTCCCTAAAGGAGCCAGTGCTCTTCTTTTCACATGTAAAAACCATACTGCTGAGGCCTACTCTCCGTAAAGGAGCCAGTGCTCTTCTCTTCACATGTAAATACCGTACTGCTGAGGCATACTCTCCCTAAAGGAGCCAGTGCTCTTCTCTTCATATGTAAAAACCATACTGCTGAAGCCTACTGTCCCTAAAGAAGTCAGTGCTCTTTTCTTCACATGTAAAAACCATACTGCTGAGGCCTACTCTCCCTAAAGGAGTCAGTGCTCTTCTCTTCACATGTAAAAACCATACTGCTGAGGCCTACTTTCCCTAAAGGAGCCAGTGCTCTTCTCTTCACATGTAAATACCATACTGCTGAGGCCTACTCTTCCTAAAGGAGTCAGTGCTCTTCTCTTCACATGTAAAAACCATACTGCTGAGGCCTACTCTCCCTAAAGGAGACAGTGCTCTTCTCTTCACATGTAAATACCATACTGCTGAGGCATACTCTCCCTAAAGGAGCCAGTGCTTTTCTCTTCACATGTAAAAACCATACAGCTGAGGCCTACTGTCCCTAAAGGAGTCAGTGCTCTTCTCTTCACATGTATAAACCAGACTGCTGAGGCCTACTTTCCCTAATGGAGCCAGTGCTCTTCTCTTCACATGTAAAGACCGTACTGCTGAGGCCTACTCTCCCTAAAGAAGTCAGTGCTCTTCTCTTCACATGTAAAAACCATACTGCTGAAGCCTACTGTCCCTAAAAGAGTCAGTGCTCTTTTCTTCACATGTAAAAACCATACTGCTGAGGCATACTCTCCCTAAAGAAGTCAGTGCTCTTCTCTTCACATGTAAAAACCATACTGCTGAAGCCTACTGTCCCTAAAAGAGTCAGTGCTCTTTTCTTCACATGTAAAAACCATACTGCTGAGGCCTACTCTCCCTAAAGGAGCCAGTGCTCTTCTCTTCACATGTAAAAACCATACTGCTGAAGCCTACTGTCCCTAAAAGAGTCAGTGCTCTTTTCTTCACATGTAAAAACCATACTGCTGAGGCCTACTGTCCCTAAAGGAGTCATTGCTCTTCTCTTCACATGTAAAAAACATACTGCTGAGGCCTACTCTCCCTAAAGGAGCCAGTGCTCTTCTTTTCACATGTAAAAACCATACTGCTGAGCCCTACTCTCCCTAAAGGAGTCAGTGCTCTTCTCTTCACATGTAAATACCATACTGATGAGGCCTACTCTCCCTAAAGGGGCCAGTGCTCTTCTCTTCACATGTAAAAACCATACTGCTGAGGCCTACTGTCCCTAAAGGAGCCAGTGCTCTTCTCTTCACATGTAAAAACCATACTGCTGAGGCCTACTCTCCCTAAAGGAGACAGTGCTCTTCTCTTCACATGTAAATACCATACTGCTGAGGCATACTCTCCCTAAAGGAGCCAGTGCTCTTCTCTTCATATGTAAAAACCATACTGCTGAAGCCTACTGTCCCTAAAGAAGTCAGTGCTCTTTTCTTCACATGTAAAAACCATACTGCTGAGGCCTACTCTCCCTAAAGGAGTTAGTGCTCTTCTCTTCACATGTAAAAACCATACTGCTGAGGCCTACTCTCCCTAAAGGAGCCAGTGCTCTTCTCTTCACATGTAAATACCATACTGCTGAGGCATACTCTCCCTAAAGGAGCCAGTGCTCTTCTCTTCATATGTAAAAACCATACTGCTGAGGCCTACTGTCCCTAAAGGAGTCATTGCTCTTCTCTTCACATGTAAAAACCATACTGCTGAAGCCTACTGTCCCTAAAGACTGCAGTGCTCTTTTCTTCACATGTAAAAACCATACTGCTGAGCCCTACTCTCCCTAAAGGAGTCAGTGCTCTTCTCTTCACATGTAAATACCATACTGATGAGGCCTACTCTCCCTAAAGGGGCCAGTGCTCTTCTCTTCACATGTAAAAACCATACTGCTGAGGCCTACTGTCCCTAAAGGAGCCAGTGCTCTTCTTTTCACATGTAAAAACCATACTGCTGAGGCCTACTCTCCGTAAAGGAGCCAGTACTCTTCTCTTCACATGTAAATACCGTACTGCTGAGGCATACTCTCCCTAAAGGAGCCAGTGCTCTTCTCTTCATATGTAAAAACCATACTGCTGAAGCCTACTGTCCCTAAAGAAGTCAGTGCTCTTTTCTTCACATGTAAAAACCATACTGCTGAGGCCTACTCTCCCTAAAGGAGTCAGTGCTCTTCTCTTCACATGTAAAAACCATACTGCTGAGGCCTACTTTCCCTAAAGGAGCCAGTGCTCTTCTCTTCACATGTAAATACCATACTGCTGAGGCCTACTCTTCCTAAAGGAGTCAGTGCTCTTCTCTTCACATGTAAAAACCATACTGCTGAGGCCTACTCTCCCTAAAGGAGACAGTGCTCTTCTCTTCACATGTAAATACCATACTGCTGAGGCATACTCTCCCTAAAGGAGCCAGTGCTCTTCTCTTCATATGTAAAAACCATACTGCTGAAGCCTACTGTCCCTAAAGAAGTCAGTGCTCTTTTCTTCACATGTAAAAACCATACTGCTGAGGCCTACTCTCCCTAAAGGAGTTAGTGCTCTTCTCTTCACATGTAAAAACCATACTGCTGAGGCCTACTCTCCCTAAAGGAGCCAGTGCTCTTCTCTTCACATGTAAATACCATACTGCTGAGGCATACTCTCCCTAAAGGAGCCAGTGCTCTTCTCTTCATATGTAAAAACCATACTGCTGAGGCCTACTGTCCCTAAAGGAGTCATTGCTCTTCTCTTCACATGTAAAAACCATACTACTGAGGCCTACTCTCCCTAAAGGAGCCAGTGCTCTTCTCTTCACATGTAAAAACCATACTGCTGAGGCCTACTGTCCCTAATGGAACCAGTGCTCTTCTCTTCACATGTAAAGACCATACTGCTGAAGCCTACTGTCCCTAAAGACTGCAGTGCTCTTTTCTTCATATGTAAAAACCATACTGCTGAGCCCTACTCTCCCTAAAGGAGTCAGTGCTCTTCTCTTCACATGTAAATACCATACTGATGAGGCCTACTCTCCCTAAAGGGGCCAGTGCTCTTCTCTTCACATGTAAAAACCATACTGCTGAGGCCTACTGTCCCTAAAGGAGCCAGTGCTCTTCTTTTCACATGTAAAAACCATACTGCTGAGGCCTACTCTCCGTAAAGGAGCCAGTGCTCTTCTCTTCACATGTAAATACCGTACTGCTGAGGCATACTCTCCCTAAAGGAGCCAGTGCTCTTCTCTTCATATGTAAAAACCATACTGCTGAAGCCTACTGTCCCTAAAGAAGTCAGTGCTCTTTTCTTCACATGTAAAAACCATACTGCTGAGGCCTACTCTCCCTAAAGGAGTCAGTGCTCTTCTCTTCACATGTAAAAACCATACTGCTGAGGCCTACTTTCCCTAAAGGAGCCAGTGCTCTTCTCTTCACATGTAAATACCATACTGCTGAGGCATACTCTCCCTAAAGGAGCCAGTGCTCTTCTCTTCATATGTAAAAACCATACTGCTGAGGCCTACTCTCCCTACAGGAGTCAGTGCTCTTCTCTTCACATGTAAAAACCATACTGCTGAGGCCTACTCTCCCTAAAGGAGCCAGTGCTCTTCTCTTCACATGTAAAAACCATACTGCTGAGGCATACTCTCCCTAAAGGGGGCAGTGCTCTTCTCTTCACATGTAAAAACCATACTGCTGAGGCCTATTCTCCCTAAAGGAGCCAGTGCTCTTCTCTTCACATGTAAAAAACATACTGCTGAGGCCTACTGTCCCTAAATGAGTCAGTGCACTTCTCTTCACATGTAAAAACCATACTGCTGAGTCCTACTTTCCCTAAAGCAGTCACTGCTCTTCTCTTCACATGTAAAAACCATACTGCTGAGGCCTACTCACCCTAAAGGGCCAGTGCTCTTCTCTTCACATGCAAAAACCATACTGCTGAGGCCTACTGTCCCGAAAGGAGTCAGTGCTCTTCTTTTCACATGTGAAAACCAGACTGCTGAGGCCTACTCTCCCTAAAGGAGCCAGTGCTCTTCTCTTCACATGTAAAAAACATACTGCTGAGGTCTACTGTCCCTAAAGGAGTCAGTGCACTTCTCTTCACATGTAAAAACCATACTGCTGAGGCATACTCTCCCTAAAGGAGCCAGTGCTCTTCTCTTCACATGTAAAAACCATACTGCTGAGGCCTACTCTCCCTAAAGGGGGCAGTGCTCTTCTCTTCACATGTAAAAACCATACTGCTGAGGCCTACTCTCCCTAAAGGAGCCAGTGCTCTTCTCTTCACATGTAAAAAAACATACTGCTGAGGCCTACTGTCCCTAAAGCATTCACTGCTCTTCTCTTCACATGTAAAAACCATACTGCTGAGGCCTACTCACCCTAAAGGGCCAGTGCTCTTCTCTTCACATGCAAAAACCATACTGCTGAGGCCTACTGTCCCTAAAGGAGTCAGTGCTCTTCTCTTCACATGTAAAAACCATACTGCTGAGGCCTACTCTCCCTAAAGGAGCCAGTGCACTTCTCTTCACATGTAAAAACCATACTGCTGAGTCCTACTTTCCCTAAAGCAGTCCGTGCTCTTCTCTTCACATGTAAAAACCATACTGCTGAGGCCTACTCACCCTAAAGGGTCAGTGCTCTTCTCTTCACATGCAAAAACCATACTGCTGAGGCCTACTGTCCCTAACGGAGTCAGTGCTCTTCTCTTCACATGTAAAAACCATACTGCTGAGGCCTACTCTCCCTAAAGGGGCCAGTGCTCTTCTCTTCACATGTAAAAACCATACTGCTGAGGCCTACTATCCCTAAAGGGGCCAGTGCTCTTCTCTTCACATGTAAAAGCCATACTGCTGAGGCCTACTCACCCTAAAGGGGCCAGTGCTCTTCTCTTCACATGTAAAAACCATGCACATCAAACATTTATTGGCCCACAGAAAAGAACAGATTCTCCTCATTACATTACAATCACTTGGCAGATGCTCTTATCCCGAGCAACGGACAGTAGTGGTGAATATCAGTGTTACTTTCAAGAATACAAAAACATGGCATCACTAATCAGGCAACTGAGGCCCATTTATAGTTTATAATCCAGTGGTTCTCAAAATTTGAGCCGTAACTTGGGATGTGCATAAGTTCAATTTGCCTGCGTCGATTATTCGGGGTTTGCCATGAACGGATAATCGTTCATCAGTGCTTGCAGGAGCACACAAACGTGGTTGTTGTTGTTATTACAAACCCCAATTCCAAAAGCTGGGACAGTGTATAAAATGAAAGCAATGATTTGCAAATCTTTTTTTACCTGTATTCAATTGAAAACAGTACAAAGACAAAATATTTAATGTTTGAACTAATCAACTTTATTGTTATTTGTAAATATACGCTCATTTGATGCCTGCAACACGTACCAAAAAGTTGGGAGAGGGGCATCTTTACCACTTTGTTACATCACCTTTCCTTTTAACAAGACTCAGTAATCTTTTGGGAACTGAGGACACCAATTGTTGTAGTTTTGAATGCAGAATTTTTCCCCATTCTTGCTTGATATAAGACTTCAGCTGCTCAACAGTCCGGGGTCTCCGTTGTCGAATTTTGTGATTCATAATGCTAATGATATATGGCTTAAGCTTTGTGTAGTAGAGTATTCCTGAGCCCATGTGGTCATATTCATGAAAGAAGCATGTCGGTTTTTAATGCAGTGCCGTCTGAGGGATCGAAGGTCACAGGCATTAAATATTGGTTTTCGGCTTTGCCCTTAACACACAGAGATTTCTCCAGATTGTCTGACTCTTTTAATAATATTATGAAATCCCTAAATTCCTTGCAATCGTGCATTGGGAAAAGTTGTTCTTAAACTGTTGGACTATTCGCTCACGCAGTTTTTCGCAAAGTGGCAAATCTGGTTAAAAAAAATTTTTTTAAGTTAATTATTTACCTTAGCCTAAACATGAGAATTGGTTGCACAACATAAGCCATTAACATCAGTCTGATAATCCTCAACAAGCAGCGCCTGGACCCTCGTGAATTTTATTTGATGAAAGACGTAAAAAACCGTGAAAACTCACATAAACAGACTCGGACTCATTTTTAAAGTGCGGAAAACTAACTAACTAACTCCACATAGCTTTTCATCCCCTTGCTAAACTTAAGCTGTCGCCAGCGAGGAAAAGCAAATCCTAGGTTGACGTTGCTTCTTGAACGTGCTGTCGGCTTGTTGTTTGGCTTTGCTGTACTTGCACTTCTTCACATCTGCCAGCAGCTAGCGAGCTACAAACGCTCCGCTCAAACCTGATCCCACCCCACAGCCTCTGTAGCCACATCCACTCCTCCCCACATAGAAGTGTGCCATGCCCAGAAATGTCCCAAACACATTTATAAATTTTTTATTTAATATTTATTTGAATAAGGACGGATACACGAACATAGAGTATTTAGTAAATAGTCTCATGCAATCTATCATAACATTTATAGCACAATATAATTTGCAATGTTTGTATACAAAGTGCTGTAATTACTATGTGGTGAAAACAAAAGGCATAAAAATACCCTTTTAATAAAAGCTGAGACTCTGCACTTTAGCCACACGTGAATTATTTGATTACAAATCTAAAATTGTGGAGTAAAGAGCCAAATCAAGAAAAAAAAAGTCTTCATCCCAAACATTACGGAGGGCACTGTATATAAGAACAGGACGAGTAACCTGATTCCCACAATTAAACCTACTATGTAAAAATCTTAATCAAGTAAATTTCCCTTAGGAACTGGAATGAGGGCCGTTTATCCCACAGTGAACATTTACATGGGCATTTCTCCAGCTGTAGTTCACCCAGAGAGCATGGTACGCCATTTTTTTGGCAGTATTTCTTTAATGATTTGAATGAGGTAGATTTCATTTTACATGGAAACCTGGACGAAAGCCTTCCAAATAAAGTGTGACATCAGAGAACCTGCTCAAAATGGCAGATCTCTCCCGGGGCACTGGCATTTGTGGTCCTCTTTCCAAACCAAACAAAGAAAATATGTCATCCTCCTAATTTAGAAAGGTTTGACCAGCACAGGTGATTGAACCTAAAACAAAAGGCCATTTAGGTCTTTAGTTTAAAGAGGATGTGTGTGCCATTTGGGAGAGAGGAACATGCCCCCCACAGAGCAGCACAGATCTCTTCACCAAACTCATTACAGGCTGCAAACATTGACAGACCTGAAACCACCCAGAAAAGGCATTTTGGCAATTTTCTCATTTTCCATTACTTTTCCATGACTGGAAAACTGCATCAAAAAATTCCAGGACATGTGGGAACCCTGCACTGTATCCCAATACCTCCTCTATTCAGGCTCCCCAGCTCTGCTAATGACACAAAATTCATGCAATGAAACCATTTTACCATTTACGGTCGTCAAACTGTAGGACTCAAAAGGTGGTTAAGCCAAAAATGTATACACTGTCCCTAATTTTCTTTGTTTGTGTTTTTTCTCAAAAGTATACCAATGGTCATTATTAAGGTTACGTTATGGGTGTCAAATAACAGAAAGATCTGAGGTCAAGGTTAAAAAGGGTCAATTTTCTTCCAGAATGACCCAACTGCTAAAATTTACAAATAACACACAAACAAAACAGCCTTTCCTTTGTCAATAGGGGGGCGTATTACTTTTACATCACAATAGTTTTAGCTGATAATAACTGAGCTGACTAATAACAGCCAATGTCACAAAAAAAGGGTTTAATTTTGCTTTTCACAAAAAAAAGTACAAAAATAAATCCCATGTTTACATTCCACAGTGGTACAGTCCACAGTGAGTAACACAGGGGCTGTGTCCCAAAACTCTTCAATTCCCACCTCCTTTCCTCCACTCCCCCACTACCACTCTTCTACTACCCGGAAGTATGCAAAACTGCCTGAACGTTTCAAGTACAAGTATTTGCATGTACAGTATACAATGTACCTGACGTTGCAGTTTGCGTCGAGACATTAATTAATACGTAACCATTAATACGTAATTAAGATGTAATCAGCAACATTAGATTAAAACACAAAGATCCATTTCCGGGGCAAGGAGGAGAGAAGGTGTTAGTGGAGGAAAGGAGGATGCATTTTTCGAGTATTGGGACACACCCAGAGTGCTGGTATTATAGACCTCTCAGTACTTCCTCTCATGGAGGGGGTGTTTGGTGATTTTCACTGGGTTTGAACAAATGGAGTCACATTCCATCACAGTCAATGGAGATTCCCCCCCCCCCCACCCAACCCCCACCCCCCCAGCACCCGCCTACCCTGCCAAAGTTATCACCTGCCTTCAGTTTTGCTACCATCCCATCACTCACTGACTTTACCACCCTAGACTACCATTCCACAAAGATCCACCTGCAATGCGCTTCACTGAAGATGAAGCTAAGTATTCACGTTTCACACACCCACTGCCATCATTGTCTGTAAATGGTGTTCTAGGCTATTAGCATTTGATGAACTCACATCTGTTTCTAACCCAACGGCTGGAATAAGAATGCAGCAGCAGAAATCCAGTCAGTGTTCACTGACAGTGACAGAACCATTTCACAGTCACCTGACCCATGTGATTCGGGTGATATCTTCAGCGTGTCGGTGGCGGTCCAGAACGAACCGTCACAGGCAGACTATGGCCTGGGGGCCTCCTCTACACCATCTCATTCCGGACAACTCTTTTTAACGCAGAGAGTGAAAAGGTCAGGGTACCTCCGACTGTTTCTCCCCTTACCAAAACCCCCTCTTGTTCTCTCTCTCGCTCCCCCCCAACCCCGTTTGCCACTCTTTCACACATGTGCTGTAATCACATTATGGCGACAGACAGGGTAGACTCAGAGCCAGCTTCATTTGCACACTAAATCTAATTAATCGGTACACTCTTGACCGAGAGCCAGTCTAAACAGTCAAAACAGTGCTCATGACATCACTAAGCAACTGAGTAACCTTCCCTTGGGCCTACAAAGTGGAGCCACCCTAAGAATGAAAGATAAAGACCAACAATTAGACACAACCACGGTGTACTGAAAAAGCGACGCAGAGTTGCTATCTGAATAAAGAAATCAGATTTGTTGAAAGCACTGAGGATTTGTACCACTGCCTTTTCATTGGTGCGGTGACCCAAAAACACTCAGAGGTTTTTTTTTTTTTTTTTTGTTCTATTTTTTCAAGTTTCAAATATATATTAACATATAATTATAATGTATAATGAAGCAACGTACTGAACATTCTAAAGAGAAGTGCCACAGGTGTCCTTTATAGAACTCCAAAGGCCTGGCTAATCAAGCCCCAGGTCAGGGGTCAGGAGTACGTTTAAATCAAGGCACACGTTAAAGTAAAAAATGACCCTCCAGTTAAGTCTTGCGACTTGAAGTGAATTACTGAAAATCAACGTAAAAATATTCTCCAGCAACACAGGCACACACACACACACACACACACACACACACACACACACACACACACACACACACACACACACAAACACACACACACACACACACACACACACACACACACACACACACAGACACACAGACACACAGACAGACACACTGCAGTATGGGAGTATCCATGCTTCATTTCCTTTATGGCTTAAGAGAATTTCTCTTTCAGCGAGTTGTAGGCAAAGCTGTGTCAGGCCGAGTAATCGAACACATATAGCCAGAGACCGCATAAGTGGTTTGGGGAACCATGTCTCTATAAGGTTTCCAGTGAAAATCAGCACTCAGAGGGCCGTTAAACCACCACAGCAAAACTATTCTGTTTATCCTGCATTGGTTTCCCATAGCCACCCTCCCCAGTAGCGGCAATGTGCTCCCAATTCCACTGGTATACTGATCCCACAAACAGCTGCAGAAAGACAGCTGGCACAGGGACCGCACCCACAGAGCCACAGAGCCGCTAGAGTAGCATGCTGTCCCCACATCATTTTTCAGATTTCAGGGTGCAGGGCGAGTGGCCTAGGACCGCAAGCCAGGACAAACATTTCCAGGAGACCCTACTTACCCACAATTCACATGTTGCAGTCTTATGAGTCTTTCATGACCCTAATAAAACAGACGTTTACAGGCTAGCCCGCTAGCAGCAGGGATACATGACTCTTGCCACAGGAAGATCTGCAAAAAAGCCATGGTAAAGAGGACCATATCAAATGTGGAAAGCACAGTAAACCACACAGACATTAGGTAGGCCTACTGCAACTACAGCATCACGTTTTATGAATACAGAGTGGGAATACTCTACTTGTGAATACCATATTGTACACATACATAAATAACTTCACTTGGTTGAGGAATCCTGAATAAATATAGTAAGTACTAAGTAGTGGCAAATATATATGACAAGTGGCATGACACACACGCACGCGCACACACACATGCAAGCACACGCACACATGTGCACGCGCACACACACTCACGTACGCACGCACACTTTCATGCATGCACACATGCACACATGCACACACGCACACTTAAACACGGATGCTCACACTCATACTCACACACACAGGCAGAATGCGCTGTACTGGGAGAGAAAATGGCAGACAGTTTGGAATGCAGCACATGCAACGCGGAGCTACCGGAGTTACCCCCAAATTAAAACTCTGTCAAGCCGCCCCAATATCGTGTGTGTGATGGGAACTGCACCCTCAGCTGCCTCCCCCCTCCAGGCTGACAAATTATCCCAGCTAATCGGAGAATGGTCGACTGAGCTAAAATAACGGTAGCCAAAGAAGGTAGCCATCAAACATATGAACAGTAATTGGTCACAGCAGGCCTACATACCACACATCTCCAAAATATGTTAGCGTTGGCTGTATTAGCATACACTGTATGCCAGGCTGGCACTTTGTGGGTTAACCTCAGATGGCCAAACTGGCTCTGAGTTCCCCTCTCTGCTAACCAGAGAAGTGGAACAAACAACATCCCCACATTCAAGGTCAAGATCCTCAGTATAATTATGGTTAAGCTCAGTAATGCATTCAGATGTACATTTTCCATTTGATTTAACACATATAATATAAGCATATCTAGACCCCTTGACCGACGTCAGAACAGAAGGCAGAGTTACGGAAAACATTTTAGGGTTGGTCTGAAACCAAGGGTCTGGGCCAGAAAAACACAGTAATTTAATCCAGTTTCAGGTTCAACAAAAACATCTGGAGAGTTCCGCCTGCTAGTGCGGGCTGGACCTACTCTACTCATCTACAATTCAAAAGAGACCACAAAAACATCCATCTGGCAGGACACATCGCACGACTTCCATGCGAAAAAAATAGATACATTCTCTGCAAACAGATACATTGTTTTCCAAGAGATGGTTGGTCCAAAATTTGATTTCTAAAATATAATCTGTTTTCTGAGAACTGAAGAGTGCCCTGAATAACCAGTACTTAATATACAGTAACATATGAATAGATTGACATTTGACATCTGACCAACTGTCAGATGAGAAACGAGGGCTGAAATATTACTCCTGCAAAAACAGCCGAGTAAAAGTAGAGCTTTAATTTCACAGAAAAAAATATTGCTCCTGCAAACAACTGTACACATCTGCTCACTTTGCCAAAAGAAAAAAAACAGAACATAATCCTGGATGCGAGGAGAGATATGGTTCTTTGAACTGAATTCAATGAATTAATGTGATGAATTAAATTGAAAGTACAACTTAACTCCACATCAGAAACAGATTCAAGGAGAGAGACTGGAGCAAAGGATGTTTCAGAAAGGATGAAGTGTAAGAAGGAAAGAAAAAAGGTATTTCATTTTCTATAATGACTGGAGGTGACAAAGTAAGAGCAGAGGAACAGAAGATCAATGAGATTGAGGGTGGGGCCATCTATACAAAACAGGTATAGCCTACATAATTATAACCGTCCACACACAGTTACAATGGTTTGGTAGTCATTACATGTGGTGATTAGAAGGAGAAACAATATAGGTGCACAGGGCAGTCCAAACAGGCCATAATTTGCTATCCCCGTGTCATAAAAATAGCTGTAAAAAGATGTTGGCCTGTTTGCAAAAGGCCCATCTAATAACTCGGCATCTCAGGCTGGAAGGCATGAGTTACACTTATTCCCACATACGTTTAACATCACCACCACACACAGGAACAGGGTAGCCTTAATGAATGGGGCTATCAGAAATTCAGGGGAAATAACCGGAGAGGCCAGTACACAGCAGGCCTTCCGGAGAAGGACTGGGAAGGACATCAAAACAGAGACCTCAGCGTTACAAATTACCTCAGAATTTAAATATGCAGGTCCTTTTCGAAAACAGAATATCTAGGTCAAGGCCTACAGTTGTGCAACATATTCCCAAGGACTAAGGGAATATGGGCTGGAGTTTGAGTAGCAAACTGAATAAGGGCAGTAAGGTTAAGGAGGTATTCCAAGCTGAAGGCAGGATTAAACCGCAAATTTGATTCACTCTGCGATTATTTTCTTGCTTTTCTCGTCCCCGTCTCTTACCACGGCTCTCTCACTGCTTATTCATGGTTGCTTTGCTCTTCTGTATGCGTTTAATTGCCTCATATATAGTACTGATCGACTGCGATACGGGGCTGTAGCGTCAATCCAAATCATTTAAAGAGCAGTGGATCTGCAAAGCGCCGATCCAAGAACAGCAACATATACAACGGTAACACAACCAAAGACTTTAATGCACACAGAGTGCAATTTCAACAACAACAATCATAGCCAGTTCACAGAAAACATGTCGGTGAATTAGCGCTAAACTCACATGGTGTGTTCTAGATCTCAGAGGAGAGTAACTCAGTACTGCTGATATGAGGAGTTAGTCCTTGAACAGTTGCCCTGCAACTCTTCATAACGGGAACTCCCAGTGATATTTCAGTCAAAATGGGCTGTACAAACTGATAAACGGCCGATACATTATATCGCTTTTCTGCTCATAAGGCCCAAAAAGGTAACTCCCTGATACAAACCCCAATTCCAAAACAGTTGGGACAGTATGTAAGATGCACATAAAAGCAGAAAGCAGTGATTTAGCCAACCATGGGTTCCATACTATTCCAGTGTAATTTACAGCTCAATATAGTCCCATCCCCCAATTCCCAGAGATCCATTCAAATGCAGAGAGGTTATAGTATCGCTTGTAAGAGTACCTGAAAATAAGACATCAAGAGTCTTTTGATATCCTTTTATACCCAGTCATGATAGCAACACCACCTGTGGAATGTTCCAAACAGGTGTTTTTTGAACATTCCACAACGTTCCCAGTCTTATGTTGCCCCCGTCCCAACTTTTTTGGAACATGTTGCAGGTATCAAATTCATATACTAAATTTTATATATGTAAAAGAGAATTTACAAATCACTGCTTTCTGCTTTTATGTGCATTTCACATACTGTCCCAACTTTTTTGGACTTGGGGTTTGTAAATTGGAACCTGTGCAGATCTGCTGGTTCTTATGTTACATGGATGGGCTGAGTACAGGCTGAAAGCATATTGTGAACTATTCAGATCACATAAAAACCAGCAAATCCACAGCACTTTGTCCCCAGAAGCCACAAATTGAGGATGTGCTTAATTTACAGAACAATGAGTTTGATGCAAACCACAAACGTCCTTTACTATTTTAAAGGTAAAGATCAACCAATCTATTTGGGATTTCTATTCCCTGATTAAATGGAACAAGGTATGCTAGGGGGAGGGTGGGGGCCTGTTAAATTAAAGATTGACCCAGAAACAAAATATATTTTCAACATTTGCACAGAATAATAAAAACTCCAAATTTAGCATTGATACAAATGTGCACATCTTTGAAACCTTACTTTTAAAGAGTTCAAACAGCCATTTTGGCATTTCCCTTGGCATTTTCAAGCTCCCATAATTCATTGCAAAGATTTTGTCTCTGATGTCCATGCTGAAAACATGCATATGTAACTAGACAGTAAACCAAGCCAACCTAAGCTGTGAAGCAACCGGAAGTAAGCCATACTGCGTGTACTGTGCATGTGCTGAGTGCAAAAGATTGGAGCTCTCATTAAAATTACTGGGAATATCAGAATATCAATATCAAAATTACACTTCCCCCGATGATATTTGTAAATCCAATTAACAATCGTTACATTATATATCAAAAGCAGATTGTGAAAATATGTTCAACTTTTTGGAAAATGTGATTTTAATAAATATTTTCTTTGGTTGTCAAATTATCTTGTTTTTCTCCATTGAATTCATTGGGCAAAAAGCGCTTCTGCACTCAGCAAGCATACTTCCAGGTTCTTCACTTCCTGGGCCCTCCCACCCTCTCCAGTTCCTATACGCTCTATGGGTCATGTGATGTTGGTGAAAGGCTTGCTGGGAATTGTATGACAACATTTTATATAATGATTAAAGCTGTATCTGTTTAGATTACATGAAGTATACGTACAAACATACAGACTTAAATTAACATGGTGGATATTTCGATTTATCATGAACACTACAGTCTCCCTCATCCAAACAGTGCATCAGAGTGTGTGGAAGACTGAGACTTTCTTCTGCACTACGGGACATGTTTGTTTTGTAGCTGAGACAATCAATCAATCACCCTAAGCTGTATTGATCAGAATTGATTTGCAATCTAACACAACATAAACCATGAAGTTTGTCACAACGTGAGCTGTTGGACACAACACTGATCTAACAGATAAGATCTAACAGCGTTTCTCTGTGAGAAAATGACCCCTGGGAAGGTATCTGGCAGGACATTCAATAAATTAGTTTTTATAGAGTGGCTCCACGCGCATCCACACCCATTCATTTATAAAGCCGAGTAAACAGGACAATCCCAATCAGCTCAATGAGCCTAAACATGGCCCCAAAACAGTCAGGCTGCGTGATGAATATTCCTGCTTTCTTTCCTTTAACAGGAACTGATGAAAGTGTGATTGGATCATTTAGAGCAGATTATTCATTATTAATCAGAGAGCAGATTATCGTATGTCCTGCTGAGATAAACTGACCAGGATGCATCTGAAAAGTGCAGATCTGAGGAGAAAAAGTTCTATCCTTCAATCAATCCCTAGAGCAAAGACAGGCAAAGAAACCTGAGCCAGTCAATCAGTAGTGATTTCAGTGCAGCCAGGGAGGAAGGAGACTAGCTGAGAGTACTCCGACAGTTCCCTACTGCACGCAAAAAATCTATATATCAATCAACTCCAGACTGTCTGCCCCCCCCCCCAATTTCCACTCAGTTTTCGTAAGGGTGTCCGCCACAAGACGATAAATGATATTTAAGACAATGAATGATTAATGATATTTAAAACAAAAATCAATTAATACAAAACGTGTGACCAGGATCCGCATTCTACAGAGTTTCGTCTTTAATATCAAGGCAAGAAATGCCACGTTCTACCCACGACCCAATTCCAAAGCGCCGATCACTCCACAGAGCCAATAAGGTCAAAAACACACCGTTTAAGAAATGGGGTCAAATACACTGCTCTCCAGACACCAGCAATCCCAATTTTTAATCCTATTCGGAGGAGGAATTTGAGTTTCATCACGCCATTAATTCAAACAGACCAAAAAGACTTAGGCCTACTCACTAATGCAACCAAGTGAACAAGAAGCAATAAAGGGATAGTTCACTTTCTGGAGTGGTTTGATATTCATTTAGTTTCAGTGTATTCAATTGACCCAGACCTTTTTTGTGTGCGATGAAGGAAATTTTAGATACCTACAGATGTTACTGAGAATCTGCTGTCTTTACAGTGGCTGCTATGAGGGCATTGAGTGTTTGTGGTCTAAAGCAATAAGATAAATTTAATAAATCCAAAGTAGCTTGGACAGCAACCTTATGCCTCTGAACTAGGTTAGCCTGTGAAAGAGTGAAACAGCCCTTAATGTTTACTCATCCCATGCCAGTCAATCTGTGTTGAGCAGAGACACCATCTGAGGAGGAAAAAAAGAAAAAGGAGTTTTCCGGAAGCGGTGTTACATGCATCAGCGGGTGTAATAGAGGGAACTCATTAATGTCAGACATTAGCAGAGGAGACGTGCCGTGCATGCATGCTATGGGCCATGAAATGAGTAACTGTGGCAGCTGTCTGCTAGGCCACGTCTCAGCTTACATCCTGTCTCTGATTGAGTGTTCACAGCCAAAGCACCTGAAACAGGGGACAAGGGCCCAGTGAACCGCTAAATCCTGATTGTTCCGCCTGCGTCTCAATTTGCTGATGAGCGATGAAAGGGTGGCTCGAGGGAAAGATAAATCTCTCCCATGATGCCATGCTGGTAATGTCATTCTGAAGCAGCAGATTCTGGGGCAAAGTGCAAAAAGGAAGTGTGAAAAGGAAGTTTAGTGGCACAAACCACTCCTCAACACCTGCTGCTGCTGTGATGGGCGTGGCTCTGGCGGTGTTTTTAGTGGCCGCGATTCAGATCGCCACGCCAGCGCTCAGCCGTGAGACAGCCCACTATCTACAGAGCACCACCCTCCTCTTACCATTCAATGCTAATGAGTTTAAACCAGTTCTCCTATGTGGAGAACTCCTATGTGGTGTTCTCCTATGAGTTCTCCTATGTGGTGCCAAAATGTCCCTGTTTTAACATGAAACCAAAAAATATATACTGACTAGTCAGCTATATTCGGCTAATTGTCAGCATCAGCATGCCTAGCAGCTCGTAAAAAAAATTGCAGATATGCATTTAAACAGGCATTTAATTATCTAGGCTAGAATAAGTCTGAAGTCGGGTTTATTTATTAGTAGCCTAGTTGGCGAACATCAACAGGAAACCGTATAAATTGTTGGATGATGCAGGGTCTGCAGAGGGAATTTATTGTTGGTGTAGTACTCTAGTCTAATGACAGATCACTGAGATATTCCCAGTTCGTCTGCGTTGCATTTTACCTGTAGCCAAGTAGCATAGATTTGGCAAAACCTTGATCTCATTGCATTGATTTTGTTTGTTGACTGTTTGTGATTTGGTCTTAGTGACTTAGGAGTCCTCTTGACTACCCCTAACTTGCCGCAGATTTAGAAGCTGGTTTTGAGTCATATTTGATCTTTATAGTCTAGTTTGACAATTTGATCCGAGTTATACGAAATAATTAGTACATTGTACATTAATTTATGCAAATGACGATGGACACACCTCCTCCACCTCCCTACCCCTCTCCCTCACTCACTCCACAAAGTATTTTTCAAAATTGTGCAGTAGTCGGAGGCAGGCTGAGCCAGTGGGTGCACTTACTCCAAGATGTTTTATGAATACGGCCCCTGGTCTTGTTGAGTGCGTTGTTCTCTGGCGCTAGTGCATTTGGCTCCAGTATAGGTCTCTCAGGCCCATTTTTCAATGCAAGTCAATGGTACCAGTCAATACATTAAATACATTTTTCGCACGAGAATATGTCGTCACAATAGTTGCTTTTTCTTCGTCTAATGTCTCCCCATGTGGCGATTTGTTAAGTTAATGTGTCATTTGGACAATATTTTAATATTTTTTTGGGCCAATCTGCAGCACTTTCTAGTTACTGCACGTCACTAATATCTCACATGCTTAGTGGATGAATCAGACCTGGCCTGGACTTAATGACCATATAAGGGTCCCCCTACTGTGCAGTCTCTAGCTCCAATTTTTGTACATCATTGATCCATTTCCCCGGCTTCAAAACACTTTTCACAAGCCCATGGAAAGTCAGTCGTTGACATCACAGTCACTTTAGGTCCATGTTTTCTCAAGTCTACGGATTAAACACACAAACGGGACCCGACAAGACAAAGACAACAAGTAGGCCTTGAATTACATTTTTTTTACATGTTTTACAGAACAGATAGACCGCTTACTTTACAGGGAAGCACCCAGCCAAAACCAAAGTTAATTCCGAAGCGACGGGGAAGCCCCATGTGACATTGCCACACCCCCCTTTTTACAGGCATATTTTTAGTCGGACAGCTGCCAGCAATTGGCGCACCCATTATGGTCCCAACAGTTGGAATTCTGAAGAACACCGTGTGTTGGGGGGGATAAAAAACCCTCACCTGTTTCCCAGAAGTCAGGGAGGCCAGCGGGGAAGGAATCTTTATGTGCTATGCGAGGGGGGGACAAGAGGTCAACATACCCCCCCCCCCACACCCCCACCGCCCAGACCCCCCGCCGGACAGAAAAACAGCCACTGTTCATTTCCCCCGGATTAAAGCTGGTGGGGTGCAGAGGTGGGAAAGCTTATTCCCGCTAAGTAAAACATTGGGGCCCAGCTGTAATTAAAATCCTTATTTACCAAGCCACTGGGCCTGGGTCATAGCACACACATGGACAGGGGCGGTAAGACAGCAGCCAGCAGCCAGCAGCCACACCTCCCCAAAGCACGGGAGACCCCCCGACCATGAACTGGGCTTGGCACCACTAAGTTCTGCCTCAACCGCAGCTGGGTGGGGATATGTTTCGTTTTGACCGTGTGGATTACAACCGTAAAGATGGAGATTGACAACAAAGTCGGTGGGGTGAGATATGAGGTGGTGGGGAACACAGGGCTGTAATTAGTGGTCAGTGGCTAATGACTGAGTTGGACTGCTTAAGTAACAACCTTAGTCACTTCCTGTTCTGTGGATTCTACTGTGAAAGCTCAACACATTATCCAGACGTGAGGTATTGGCCATGACCCCCAATGTAGCTTGCAACCAGCTCCTGTCAATCAGACAGGCAGGCAGTACAAGCCCTTACATTTCCCCTGGTTCATGTTAAGGAGTCCTGATAACCATTCAAACCTGTGCTTTTTCTGGCGTTCAACAATGAAGTTATATTTTAATAATAGGGGCATAATTAGGGACGGGGCGATATTACATCTTTTGCGATAATATCATCATTAACATGCCCACAAAATGGTACTTGTCAATATCGAGTATGATTCATACCACGAGACTTAATACTGCTTCCAAGCCAGTTCCTGTTCATTACTCACCTGAACTGAAACAGAAGATTAAGTCAATCACGTGCATAAACACAGCTGCACGCTTTACGCGCTACTCCCCGCATGGCTAAAAACCTCACACTCCAAAATGAGTGCTAGCCAATAACAGGACATGACAGCAGCCTGTGCCTCTGAAGAACCCAATGAACATTTAATTCCTCAATGTGGTTCAAATGAAGTTGCTTGGAGATGGTTTGGATTTGAACAAACTGATACTAAACATGAGAGGGTGCTTTGCAAACTGCCAGTTGCAGCGAAGGACAGTTCTACAACAAACCGGTTTCACCATCTTCACATTAATCTTCCCAGGCAATAAGCAGATTATGAAAAGCTTTGTGAGTCATAGCCTACTTTTGCAAAGAGTCCCAAGTTGTCGACACAAAAGACAACCCATAAATTAAATAATAAAATAAAGTTAAATAAGTTAATTTGAATATTTTTGTGCAACTGTTATCTTTAATGCCATTTCATTTGAATATTTTTAAGACTAATATGCCCATACATTTAATATTCTGTGTTTTATTTTTTTCCAATTTCAAAGAGGGATTTTTATTCATTATTACTTTATTTTATTTATTTATTATTTGTTCAAGGTCAACTGGGAAAATAGTGGGATATACGGTGGCGTAGCCTATAACAGCACTGTCCTCATGCTCAGTGCGAGCCTCATGCTCAGCTCAGCATTGACAGTTTGAATCCGGCCTCACAATCTTTGTTGCATGTCTCTCCCTCTCTTTCACTCCCATTCTTCCTGTCTCTCTACACTGTGCTGTCCAATAAAGCTGAAAAGCCCAAAAAATGTGTTTAAAAAAACATAATTTTGAAATTGATAAAACATTTGATGATTTCATTCAAAAGACCTCTTTTCAATTAACTTGAACCATGGTTAGCTTTTTAAACTCATAAATGGAAGCTGTAACGTCAAATTATTTTCTGGAATATCGCCCACCCCTAGACATAATATGCATCAACCATTCTTGAGAATTGGAGAAATCTTACAATTATTACTTAAAACAACAAATTAAATCCAGAAAATGTACATTTAAGAGTTGTTTTATGCATTAAATAAATATTATATATTTCCTTTTTTGGGCCAACTTCATTATTATTATTATTTTACTTCTATACCTGCCAAGGGCCAGAAAACAGCCTTGTTCCAGACAAGAATTCACAATTAAAAAAGGTGTTAAAAGCCTTCAAACCTAAAACTAACTATTCCTACTGAAAACATAGGTGTGAAAATGTACTCTTATAATCCTCATTGTTTTAAAATAAAATCTTTATGAGAATGGCCCTTGAAATCATCAGATTTCTATAAAAATGCAATTTATTCATAAAAAGGTCATACGGGTTAGCAATATCCTAAAGACCGCTGTCTCACTCCGTAGTTTCACAGAATTAAGCTCTCCTCTGGTTTCCCTTCTAAATCGAAAAACAAAATAGGAAAAATGGTTTAAAAACGTTTATTTTCACTTGCAGGGACCTCTTCGTAACTGATAAAAATAAAATGGCTAATCACTACAGCTCTGCAATTCTAATTGAATCATGTTATTGAAATTAGCTATTTATTTTCAATGAAGCTATTTGAATACCATTAAAACATTAATAAACAGTTTGTCCCCCAGCTGAACCATCTGCTTTATTTAGCAAAACTAGCTTTTTCTAATGGCAGTCTTGTGTGAATGTTAGGAATAGCAAAAAAGTCCTAGTTAAGAAACAAATTTTAATCACTGGTAGTCAAGACTTTGATCTATCAAAATATATTTTCTCAGCATAATTGAGGAGTAAACAAAACAACAAAAAAACAAAACATGGTTTTGTCCCAATTCCCACAAATGGGAGATGTACTGTATTTATTTATTTATTAACCTTTATTTAACCAGGTTAGTCCCGTTGTGATCCAAAATCTCAAAGCTGCACATGCGCTTTGGAAACACACAGAAGGTCTAGGTTCAAGACCGGAACCTGAACTGGCCTAGGGCTGGCTCACCACTAACTGCAATTTAGGTACCAATGCCAAATTATTCAGGGAGCTGTTCAAGGGAAGGGAGAGCACACGTCTGACAAACCAGTAAAAACAAAGGGAAATTTGAAAGTTAGTTGAGTTTTCTCCTGCATGTGAGGTTCCCTTAAGTTGCTACTGGTCTTTTCTGTCATTGTTTTATAATCATAATTTAATTTCACTCATCTTCACTCCTATTCCACAAATCGCTAGTCCAACTAATGTTTTACACATAAGTAAATCTGAGCAAGGAATCAAAGTAAGTGCACCACAAGTTAATGTCATCGTTTATAACTGTTGCCAGACCACAAATGAAAGCTTGGTTGGATGAGCACTTAATTTGAAGACCCAGATAGCATACTACTCAGTGTATTTGGCCTTGCGGTTTTTTAACTGTTAAAATGTTTAAAAGCAACAAGTAAAAACCTTCATACAATGCTATCAAGTGAGTTCTGGACTATTTGCAATAATATTAAACTGGGCCATGTTTGGACTAAGCTGCAAGATGCTTGAAATTGTCCTGATGACGATCCAAGGAATAGACACACCGTCCCTTTTATTTCAATCTGACAATAAATCAGAAGTACTCTTACCAGGGGACCCGGGATTGTCATTCACCCTGAAGGTTGCAAACTGCAGTGGTTCCCGGAGGTATTGTAGCTTCTGGTGCCAAAAGGCTAATTTCCCCATTGAAGTCCATTCAAAACTATGAGTTTACCCTGGCCAAATTATACTACTTTGGACAGATTCTTTTAAATTAGGAACTAATTACGCTCCATTGACTGATTTTTTTCTGAGCCCCACAGAATAGATTTTTTTCATTCCAATTCGGTCTGCATGTTTTTACGTCACAGTGTGCATATCTGGTTACACGGGCACACCAGCGTATGAACGAGCATGAGGCTGTAAGAGTAACTATGTGGAAGGGGGTTGAACCAAGAGCCATTTTTCTATGGTCTATGGCCGAGAGGGTTGCCTGCACAGAACTAAAGCAGAATGCGTTCAACATTCCTCCCCGGAGGATTAGCAGAATGTTATTAATAATAATGTTATCTGCAATAACGTCATGTTCTTGTATCCATTGTTCATGATGATGAATCATGATGAGTAAATCAATAAAGATGGCATACGTTGCTCTGAAATTAAGATGCTGCCAACACATTATTATTTTGACTGCATTGTTACAAATACTGTTATTAAAAATGGTATTAGTTTTTAGTATTTCTGTCTTTGCATGATGATGATAAAGACAAATCACATATTAATAAATAAATAGGCCTACATAATAATAAAAATAGCTGAGTACATTTAATTTGCTCTTAAATTAATTTTGGGATGATGCTATTTAAGGTGCGTATTAAGGTGGTGGTGATGAAGATATTAAACATGTCCATTACAAAGATGACGACTGCATAAATAGCCTAACATAAGTGTGAACATTTGTCTGTGTGCAGTGATAGATCAACCATCATGTTAATGCTTACAGGAGAATAAAGAATATTGCTATTGCATTGAGGTTCCTTTCGTGGTGGTTTGTTCCAGTTAATTGCAGTGACAATGCCGTTGTGTTCAGCTTTTAATTGTACTAACCATTTTTCAAAGGATACGAATGGTGACTTTTTTCAGTGAGTTTGCAATCTCTTACGCCTTACAGACTGGTGCATACTGTGTATGTCATGTGACAGGCCAACTGGGCTGGCCATGCCGGACACATAGCGGGGCACATACGCACTCAACAATGGAGGAGAGCAACTAGCTAGCTAACGTTAGATACATCAATCATTACATGTGGCACATTGTTGGCCAAAATTGATGTTATAGGTAAAGTTAGCTAGCTAGCTATGATTTAATTATTACACACCCATGTGCTAAAGCTAACATTAGTTTGGGTACATACAGTTTGGGTGGAACAACTTCTGGTCGTTCGACACATGGCAAAAAGATGCAAAAGTTGAAAAACTCCAAAGCACCGGATGGTGGCGGAACTTCAACGGAACGGAGAGGCAGTCGGATATGTTGCAGCATCGTCCCATTGAAATGAATGATTTCCACCGGAATGCATCTTAATGTGCACGAGGTGTTAGCGTGCATTTCACGATAATAAACACACTGACATATAGCATAATCGACTAGGACAGTTTTTAAGGGATGGGGAACATTTATCAGCATTAGGCAATGAGAAGCACAGGGGCCGGTGGCAAGAAGTACACAGTGTGTATAATGAATATAATTAAAGCACCACACTGTTCTAGGGAGTCTGCCTTGGGTCACTGTCCCAATAATGCTCACAGAAATTCAGAGAGAACAGTGCTTTTTCCCCAAATAATTGGCCCTGATATTTTAAACCTGCACACATCAGTTGGTCAACAGCGGTAATTAAAAATAGATACACAGCAACAAGAATGAGAAGCAAGAGAACATCATGTCAATGATGTAATTCAGTGGTGTTGTAAATTTACACGGACACCAAATATAAAAACAAACAGCAATACGCATAAAAATGTAATTGATAAAAATATATATTTTTAGAAAAATGCACAGCATTAGAGCACACTCTTCCTCAGATAACAGTAGATAGGCCAATAATCGATAAAAAAAGCCCATGATTTTGTTCAGCTTATAATAGTATTGATTCAGATTGCACAGTAATGGTGTTCCTGAGACTGTCAGTGAGAGGCTCCTGTCCTACCATGTTTAACACACTTCACCCCCCTCTCTCTCTCCATCTCCCTCTCTGCCCCCCCCCCCCCCCATATCCTCTATGCTGCTTACGGAAGGGAAAAGAGGTGTGGAGAACAGCTTCAGTTTTACAAAGTTAAGAAACTTCTGCCTCAATGCGTCATGATTACACTCAAGCAGACGTGTTGTTTGTGTCCATATCATCCTCAGAAAGCGTTTACATTATTTAGTCCATCAGAAGATTCTATTTGGTCACAGAGATCTAAAACTTTGTGTTGTGCATCATGTCCAGGGGTCCAGTATCTCATAGATGGGAGGGGGGTGGGAAGGCATTCATACATGGTCCCCGCCCCAATCAGCCACTGAAATACCTGCTGACAACTGGAAGAGAGCAGTGACTCTAGTGCACCACACACACAGATCTTAATCAGAAAGACAATGATTTTACTGCACCTTAGAAACAAAGTGATTGGCGAGAATTAGCAAAAACAGCATTTACTTCAGTACAAATTGAATTCTCAAAACACACTGTGACCTGTTTAAAGGCAGACGACACGTACAGCCATTACACCTGGCACCATCATATGTATTTTTACTGGAAAATCTGTGTAGTTACTGGAGTGAGTGCTGTGGAAAGTAATTAAAAGAACAGTCTTAAGCTTGGGGAATAAAAAAATTCCTGCTCCCATTCCAAAAAAAAGAGAGAGCTTGCAAAACTTCCACCCGCGTTAAGGTCAGATAAGACAGCTGTTCACACAGATATGACGAATGGCTTCTGGTCCTGTGGGGACCGGCCCGCGGGGTCACTGCACGCGGCTTGCCCGTTGATTTTCCGCAGATATCCAGAGCCGTTCCCACCTGTGCAGCAGAGGCCTCTACCACCGAGTCGAAACATCTGGGGGGGGTGTCATGGGGTCAGGAGGTCATCCCAAAACACCCCGCCCAGCAGTGACAAACGCTTCAACGTGCCACTGGATCAACTCCCACCAACTGTGGCATCGCTGCCAAATTCCGTGGTGTGGCCTGTCCCTGCGGCCGCTCCAGCCACTATCCACCAAATACCTAGTCGAGTGGGGGGTGTTAAAGCGACATTTCTCTTTTTTAATCTTTAAAGCGCCATGTTCATTTCCCTGACCCACTGCTGACCCGATGGCAAATGACAATTCTCTTACCATAAAGCCAAGAAACAAGCAAAAGAAATGCATTACTGTTAAAGTCTCACATTTCTCTCTGCGCTCCAAGCACCTGCTTCCACTTCAGCGACAATCAGTTAGCCATTGTGCTAAATTAGTGCTGCCAAAAATCTAAATAGTTAAAAAACAAAGAAAATCTGCACTTTCCTTATGCTGGTGGCTTATCAGGGCTGGAGAATTATTAGAGAAACCTCATCTGGGCCAATATTAAAACTTACAATTAAATTAACCAACCTCAGCTTAAAGAGAAATAAATAAATACTCTAAATTACTTCAAAATGGACCAATGTCTTACCATTCAGAATGGACAGACTACGTGCAAGGTACAATGTGCATGCATGTCCTTCATGTGTTATGGAAATTCTGCCCTTGAACAAAGAGAGTTGTGGAGCTGATGAATTATAAAGATACAACACAGTAAAAACACGGCCAGTTAAAATTTGTTATAAACCACTGACAGGGCAGGACAAAGGCCCTCAACAAAGGCAGTGAACCAATTAGCCGCAAGCATAAAAAAGCGGGCGGAGCCCTGGAACAAATCCAACCTGCTTCTGCAGCTGGTTCACCTCAAATAACAGTCCACAAATGGACAAGGCCACAAATCAGGAAGTGTGGGGTCAGGCCAACATGTCAACCAAGATCGCCAAGCAGTCTTCAGATAACTGAACAACATTACAGTCTCACTCATGCGCTGTGAGAACATCCGATCACAACAAATAAACACCACAAGGCCCAATCTGTCACCTATACAAATGTCTGCCGATCTGTTGTGTGGTCAAAAATACCATAAGGTGCAGCAAAAGCACGGAGCCTGAAATCCTAATAATGTCCCTCAAAAGATAAGGCAGATATGTGATAACATACAGGAGCTTTGTTTTGGTAATCCCATAAAGACTAATCCAAGATTTTACTTGATCGAGTGGAAGACAGCGGAAGATAAGATTGTTGCGCTCAGTCAATAGACTTGCAGCAGGTGTGTGTAGCCAATAATCTCAATGATTAGAAAAGAGCTGCTGTTCACACTCTGCATATACAAACCCCAATTCCAAAAAAGTTGGGACAGTATGTAAAATGCACATAAAAGCAGAAAGCAGTGATTTGACTGCTGACTTATTTTTCCATAGAGTTCAATCGGAAAATGAGTCAGGAGAAACAACCCTTAAAGTGATCCATCCATATCTACTGCATATCTGGCAGCAGAGTGATGGTTTGAGGCTCGTTTGATACCTCAGACCCTTGATGACTTACAGCCATTTAGCCAACCATGTGTTCCATACTATTCCGAGTAGAATAGAAAAGAAAAACTTTATTTTCACAGGGGGAACTTAAGGTGAGATCGCTGGCGTGGAAAAAATTAAATAAACAATAATTACATAAATAACATGAAGAAATAAAATTACTGGATGTGCATTTAGAGATTCCTAAATTACATTACTATTATTAAAATTTAGAAATTAAGAATTCTATTATGGAAATGAAACTGCAAAGGGGGCGGGGGGTGTAGACCATAGCAAAAGTGCTTAATGACCCAGTAAACTCATCCATCTTAAACACATCTGTTCATATTCTCTCCTCATGGAACATCCGCTCCTCTTGTCCTATGGCTTTGGAAGTGTGCAGAGCTCCGATTATACCTCCTCTGTGATTACCGAACAATATGGCAAGGAGCAGTCGCTGCATTTTCAGGAATTTTTACGATATGAAACAGAGCCAGAGGCAAGCCTACACTGTAAAACCTACACGCCAATCATACTAAAGAACTGAGTAATCTCTGCATAAATTGAATTAGTATTTAGAGGTCAATTAAACAGTAAAAAACATAATTCTTGAACAGGTTAAGTTCCTCCCCTCAAATAGTTCAAAGCAATCAGTTTCCTGAATGCATCCGAGTAAACTGGACTCCTGGGTTTTACTGTTTGCAGGGCCTGGGAATCACCTCTCTAACCACTCTTCCTAACCCTAAGCCTAACCCTAACCCCAACGATGCTAGAAGCCAATGTCAGCAGTAACTGCTTGCTTACGGAAGGAACGGGACATGTAGCCTACTTGACTCGTCAACCTTTTAGTCACCCCACCACCCCTCCCCAAATCCTTGTCCAACAACGACACAATTTTGGTTCTGTTTTCTTCTGCCCTCACACCCTGCTATTTCACAAAAAATACCCAAGCACAAAACTTGAAAGGGGGTCTTTCAACTTTGTTTAGAGCAGTTATCTATGTTTAACTGCATCAGATAAAGGAAGGGAGGTAAACGCTGGGTTGGGGGCCCTAAAAGACAGAAACAAACACAAATATGAAGTAAGCTTCTCAAAGTTGGGGTGGAATTTTTTAAAAAGGACCAGTACTGTGAGCAGGAATACAGGTCCTGTAACAGCGCACCCCAGTACTGTGAGCAGCAGGCCAGGTCCTGTAACGGTGTACCTCAGCATCTTTACCCCGCACAACACGTACATGTAACACCAACAGTAAGGCTCTGTCTGCTTCCCCATCTTTTAATATCCATTCAGAGCCATGAAGTAATTTGACAGCAGCAAACACACATAAAAATTTAACAGCAGCACACGCACATAAAAATGCATGGGTGTCACAGCTGAAAAGCTAATGAGATGTCCTCTAGTCTAGAAATGCTCCCATGTGCAGAACATGTCAGATCTGCCAACTGTTCATTAAAATAGCATACTACTACTCCATAATCTGCTGTTTGGACATGGGGATCTGCAATTCCAAAGTACTTTGATCAATGGCCAAATAACGTATGTGTGTGTGTGTGTGTGCTGTCGCAGGGTGAGGTCGAAAGCTTACATGAGGCATTGGTTTTATTTAGCACAATGCACACAATGAGCAGTCAGAACATGATTAAAACAGGCTGCCTATCAAAATTTCTACCTGGGTGAATTTCACGTTCTATACTATTTTGAGTGGGTGAATAAAAGGCTAATAGCTAGTTGCCTTTTTGACCATTTCTTTGACATCGGTTTTGTATGCCTAACCATCTCAAATACCGTAAACAGACACCAAATTAAGTAGGCTGTCAATTTCACAACGTTGGCGAAACTAGGGGTGTAATAGTGTCTACAGATGATGGGAGAAAATCATAGATCCACGGTGCCAAATGTTCAGGGCGAACACAAGAAACCATATCCGCATAGACGCGACTCCTAGCGGACGAACACAGCATACGGCACAGCCTCGTCGGAGCACCCCGCTATGGGCAAACAACTGCAATAAGATCATAGTCAACACCTTGTTTTGCACTTTATATCAACAAACAAAACAGCTTATTTGTTTGTTGTTTGTACTAGAATGACGCTTCAACGCGGGGTGTCAATCAGAAATTTGGCTCCAAAATGAGAATTCCTTCATTAAAGAACTGGACGCATTAAGCTTGGGGTATTCGTCTGTGGTGTCGGAAAAGTAAAATACTTCGCGAACAAGTAGGCGAAGTAACGTTATATCCTAGAGTTGTAAAGTTATTTGTGTATGTTCATGAAAATGCGGCTGTTGAATGCTTGAATATCTAGTGTCAAACCAAAAACAAAATAGCCTAATAGCCTGCCACTGGAGAACTGATGAGCTACAGAAACACACACGGTAAGTCCTTAGCAGACAGATCTCCGTCTCATTCTAATAGCAAACCCCAGGGTCCTTCATACAGTTTTAATATCTAACTGCAGTAGGATTTGAAGTGCTATTAGAAGTAGGCTAACGCGTTTTTTAAGGTTAGCATGCCCACCTAGACTTAATCTGTACGTTGCTTTGTCAACATAACTTTACATCAACCGGCAAGTTAACCCCAAAGCTTGAAAAAAATAGGCTACACTGACGTTCGTTGTTCCTTATCAAAAATTCGTAGCGTTTGAGACTAAAGCTCAAATTCCAACGTCATCATGAAAGAAACGTGGTTACAGTCCACGATTTGAAATGAAATCTGACAAAGCCATAAACACAGTGGAAGTGCCCAAACCTCGTTTTACCTTGTGTGAGAAACAGGTTTCCGAAGTCCCTTGTAGCCTCGTGTCTGTTTTTTATTTATTTATTACTTCATCAATTGTAGCCTAATTGTGACCCCAAGAATAGCAATCCCTCCTGCATCCCAGAATTTGCGGTGATCATCAATTTGACAACAGCAAACCGTTTTAACATCCGACCAAAAATGTTTACCTATCTCCGGCTCAATCCAGGACTGTACAAAATCCAAACATCTAACAAATTTAAAGGCGCAACAAAGTTTCTTTACTTCATAAGGTCTGTGTGATCAAAATATTTATTTCCCGTTTCTTCTTTTCAACAACAGTAACGAACATCCCTTTCAATGAAGACTTGCGCGTCCCACAATATCACAAGTAGCCGGTGCGCCACAGCTGTAGAAAATGAATAGTTTTTGTCGTACAGACTATTTCAGCAGGCTCAGCCTGCCTCCCTTGGAAAAAAGGGCCCGCAGCACGTCACCGACTACAAACGCCGCGGGTACAGACGGACCCCGCGCATCAAATGCGTTCCCACACGCATTTTCTTAAAGCGGCAACCGATGGATTTCCTCGTGGTAAAAGGAGGAAAGGACAAGACACGTTTAAATTGATTATTTGCGCCGATCAAGTATCTGACAAATGTTAGCCGTTTGGTACCATTGGCATGTATTAGCCTACATTCGCTAAGCATACTGGAGTAATAATAGCCTAGAATGTCAATACGTATATTTCATAATGTAGTCTAATATCTATAACTTTTAAAATGTCCAATTTCAAAATGCAGCAGAACAACTGGACTGAATAAAGCAAATCAATTAAACATATATTTTTTATTTTTGCATACAATGTAGGCTACCTTGTCATTTGCACATCTATTATTAGGGAAAATAAAATAAAAATGTGGCATGCACTTAAAATATTTTGGTCATCCTACGCACAGTACAACACTGCAGATTTGCACATGAAAAACAAATCACTCCTGGGGGTCTGGCACTGCATTAGAACATTGGAACATCTGCTTTAGCATCAGAAGACTGCTTCAGCTGCATGCAGGTTTGCAGCCAGTAAGCCACTTGGAAGTGTCATTCAGTCTACCCTGAAACACAACCCTAATTTAGAATGGGAATATTTTTGCTCTGCCATTCACATTCAGAACTGTGCCATTTAAGCACACTAGGAACTATAAAAAAACAAATTACAATAAATAAATGGACCATATGCACGCTTCATTTTAATCCTGACTTTTCCATTTAGTCAGTTTTATTTAGGTTCCTTCTTGCAAATTAAATGTACAAGCCAGCTTGTTTAGTGGAGCCAAGTAAGCTAGTTAGGGAAGGTAAAAACCACAGGTTATATAAAGTCAGTGTGCAAATGAGGGGGAAAAGACTGACAAAGAGCATTTGGGGATGTAAGGGGAGAGAGGCGTTAATCCTTTCCCTGAACCCTAATCTGCCCCCACCCCCCACCCCCCCGGCCAAGCAGCAGAGGGGTGCAGGGGGGGCGGAAGGCTGTGTGAATTGGACCGCCTGTCCGTCAAAGGCCGCGTTACATTCAGCCCCCTAAACACTGACCCATTCATCCAGGGCCAACTCCCGGCACCTCACGCTGAATATCAACTGCGCTTTTAAACAGACACCTTTTTAGGGCCAGAGGGTGACCCAGCCCAACCCTCAGTCTGCAGGTGGCCCAACTACAGGCGTTGACTCTTTTTCAAATTTATTATTCATTCATTTTTACTCAAAATGTTGTCATTGGATTATTCGGTAACACTGTCTCTTAGTTCATTCAAAGCCCCTCTAAACCCCCTCTCCATACACCTTTAGATGAACCATGGATGTCCATGAAATATTAGAGCACTGTTTTCCATCTCAGAAAAATTTGATTACTAAAGGGTACATGATATAACAAAGTAATGTTGTCAAATTTGCATTTTCCTAGTCAGACTACTACCCCCCCCCCCCCCCCCCCCCCCCCTCCTCTTCCCAACCTGCATCTGACAGAAAATGTATGGATCACCTGAACAGGTGGAGCTCAAACATTCCATCCTGGTTATAGGATGAGGACACTGGAACTTGTTGAGAAAACAAGTTAACAGTCAAAATCCACAATTATATGAAATAAGAATTTTGTTCTGAATAGCAAAACTCTGATGACATTTTTTTGTAAACATTTTTTTCAATAATCTATAGAAATTTTACTGGTGTCTAAATGGTTATTGAAAGTATTACTTAATGCTTATTTATAATTATTTGACCAAAGTCTGATTGAAATCCTGGATCCACCCAGATAGAATGGCCCTGAAGGCCATTCAGGACACCGTCAGACATGGAAAACTAGAGCTTGGGATAGACCTGTGAGTAAGAGGGGGACAGAATTCCATGGAAAACAAGAGACTGTGATAGACCTGTGTGTAAGAAAAGGACAGAATTCCATCAAACTTCAGTTGCAAACTTGTAATTTTTTTTGCCTAAACTATTGAAAACATTTTTACAAAAATGCAGCATCATTACTTACTTGATGTTTTACTACTTATTAAAAAGTAAACTGAATAAGCGACAAAAATATCCAATTATTAGCAGATACATTTGAAATTTCCCTCTGTTAATATGAACTGAGTAGTTATTTAAATTTTTTATTCTTCTAATAACATTCTGATAGCATGTTGTGAAAGGAAGTAAGTAGGGAAGTAAGCTGCAGCCTGGCCAAACTGGTCTACCCACCTACATCCTCTACTCTGAATCAGGAGGTCTCCTTGCTCTCTCTTTCATGGATATAATTAATAATAGAATTAATATAATTTGGAAAATGGCTGGTTCAGAGGCATCTTATCAGAAATTTTCTTTCCACCAATAATTAATAGAGGCAGCACCATCTAGTGGAAAAACTAGACACTACAACACATGCCATTTTAATTGAATGATACTCCGAAACCTAATAATTCTCTTGACAGAAGAATATAGAAATAAAACTTAAGAAGTGTTACTCCATACTACTTGCTGGACTGAGATAAATGGTATATATTGATGCTATATACTGTCCAGTTAAATGTTCAAACCATTAGAGTGTCTGGAGCGATGAGTTAAAATTGGCCTTCCAGTCATGGATACAAAAATATGATTGAAGTCATGTGATGATTGACAAGTGTCACCCTCCCTCTCACCAAAAAAAAAGTTTTATGAAGGATGAGATCTATTTAGAACAATAAGTAATAAAAAAATGTACAAGCAGTCCTCCTGATAAGGATGTTGATGTTCTTTTTTACAGACTGACTTGCGTTATGGTAAAGCCTTGACATTGTTTGATTTAGTGCTTCAATTCTGTAAATCCTTACAAAAACCAATGAGGTTGATGCATGATTGAGGTTTTTAAGAGGATTAATAAGAGGATGCACTATGCATCAGTCTTTTTAGCTGGAAAATGTTTCAAAGAATACAGCCGTTTCCCCTTGTAGAAGAAGCACACATCTGTGAGGAGTATGTTTCAGAAAACTCAAAGCAAAGTAAAAATCTTCCTCAACCACCAAAAATTACACCACCTGCCAATTTACACAACACATGCCTACTAACATCAAAACAGGTAGACGGAGCTACGTGTGCAAGTTACGTGTTGGTGACCTTGCTGCTCTTTCTCTCTCGCAGGGAATTTACAGCCACTCCTTAATGAACTGCTGATTGCCGGCACCTGCCCGTGTCCCTAAATTAGTGGGATGTGGTTTTGGTTGCAACTTACATGTTAAAACCCAAATTTCAGCTGTCAATATCTCTGCCGTTTTAGCACCAATTAGCAACCACTTGGCAGATCGACTCATCTCAGCAATATCTCTCCGTAACAAATATGGGAAATATTTGTTCAGCCATTTTCATATAATGAAGTACATAAAAAAATTTGCATTGAGATTAAGACTTTTTTTCAACAGCCTAGCACAAATTCTAAATCTAATCACTAAAGTAGACAGCGATATGTCGGGCATGACATGGACTAATTCTTTTCACGGGTTACATTTCCGTTCATGGTACAATTCTTAAATACACCTTTATAATTCTACGATACTGGAAATTAACTGCCCATTGACCTAACACAGGGGCATAAAATTGGTACCCACATAATGCTAATTCAACGTTCTAAACTACCATTAAAGGAGTCTCGTGTATGCAGCATGGATTTCCCATGGAATTTTACTCGCTCTCATTAAACTGCAACGGCGCAGAAACCGACCATACCTAGGCTATTTTTATTAAATCTTTTTTCGATTCTTCCCTTTTTCTCTCAATTTGGTAGCCAATTGGACCCTATGTAGTAATTCAATTCCCCCCGTGTAGCAACCGCTAGAGAATCGCCGCTACACAACTGTCAGCTGGTAGTAGGAAAGAGGGCGCCAAATCCTCTTCAGGGCGCAACTCTTCAAGCTCCTGAACGTGATTCCAACTCGCCCAGGGCCGTCTTATGCGCAACGATTCAATCGGAGTCCCTCCCCCCACCCTGGGAGCAGCCGCCAATTGCCGCTCCCTCAAGGCACTGGCCATACTTGGATCTGGCAGGACTGGGGATCGAACCCTCGGTCAAACTTTTACCACTACACCACCGCGGCGGCCATACCTATTTTTAATCTAAAAGTCCAAAGCGAGCCGCTGCGGTGGTACAACGGTAAGAGCGCCGACTTTCAGTCGGTGCTGTTGTACTCCGAGGATCGGGGTTCGCGCCCCGGTCCTGCCAGATCCGAGCATGGCCGGCGCCCTGTGGGAGCAGCAATTGGCGGCTGCCTCCGGGTGGGGGGAAGGGCTCGGAGAGAATCGCTGCGCGCATAGCGGCCCTGGGCGAGCTGGAATCATGGTCAGGAGCCCTAGGAGGAGTCGCGCCCCGAAGAGGACATGGCGCCCTCCCGTCCCACCGCCAGCTGACGGGGCTGTGCAGCAGTGACCCTCTAGCGGTTGCTACATGGGGGAATTGAATTAGAATAAGGGTTCAATTGGCTACTAAATTGGGAGAAAAATGGGAAAAAAATCTGAAATAAATTTTAAAAAGTCCAAAGCGACTTTTGAATTTTACAGCATGGTTTAACATTTTTTTGGATCACAAGAAATGTGGGCAAATCAACTCGAGAGAGCAAGATGAATATTTTGCTCAAAATAAATTTTGCCATAACAGTGATCAGCAGTTCCACACACCTCTGACCGAAAGGCACCAACTGCTAATGTTAAGCTAGTAAGAAAGCTAGCAAGAATACGGCTACTATCTAAGTTAGCTAGCTAGATGAAAACAAACTGTTATGTTGGTTAATAACATTACTCCTTTACAGACATGTCCACAATATTATCAGTAATGAAGCTACAAGCGGCACACTGTGTCAGCTAGCTACCCAGCTAACAATTTTAGGTTCCAAGAACATTCCCGTGACATTCCCAGTTATTGGAACATTAGCTTGGAATGTTCTGGGAGCATTTTTTTTGTGGCAAGTTTTTTAGATTAAAATGTTTTCTCCCAAGTTCTTTGAAAACATTCTTTGAAAATATTTTTGGAGTGTTTTGACACAATATTCTTTTTAGTGGCAAAAAAAACAAAGGTTTTTAGTGGCAAGTAAAGTAAATAAAGTTACCTTCATATCATCTTATCTAAAACTTCCAAAAGTGTCATTGAACATTTGTTTATGTATACACACACTATATCTAGCCATTTAATGTGTTCCCCATTACAATCTCACACGCCACCACCTACTCAGGCCACCTCTCGAGTATGTTTCAGCAATGGGTAGTCAGTCAGACAGTCAATGAGCTACTCTCGGCACTCTGCTAGGCAGAACGCAAAAATGTAACAATAGTAATAATAAAACCGGCTTGTATTTTGAGTTACGGTGGGTTGAGAAAGATTGTCACATTGTCCATCCATAAGCTTACTCTTCAAAATATAACCATAATTGCCATATGGAAAATAATTGCAAATTGTACCTTTAACGTTACCTATAGTAATGCCGTCTAACCATCAATCAGCCTGGTCATGAAATTGATGGTATAGCTTGCCATATAGGAGTGTACAATACATTGCTAAGGAATAGGGAGGTAAAGCAGAAGTTTCGCGAACAAGACTTCCGGTATACTCCTCCCTATTAATCCCTTTGCGCAGATCGCCTAGTGGCCATGGCGACGGTGCCAAGATTTTGCTCAACTCAGATATATAATTTCTCCTGCAACCAAACTATGAGTGGAAACAACAAACTCTGTGTTTTAGCTTTATTTGTGACAACTGCTGAATACGGAGTTTCTAAATGTCACTATTGTCCCGTAGCAAGTCCATTTAACAAGCAACCCTCCACCCAGTCTCGCCTGCAACTATACCTACACATGCGTGGCATAGTGGTGAATGGCGTCTATGTGTGAGTTTATAAAAATATTTTTATAGCAACAAGATAAACCCAACAATAGCCTGATCATATGCCAAAAAAAGCAGTGAAAAGCCCTGCTCACTCAAATGCAAAATAAACATGTGAAGTTCTTGTGTAATTATACCACATTATTCTCCTATCAATATCTGATACTAAACATAAAATAAATATCCAATCCTACCATTGGTTTTATGCATAGAGATGTCCCTTTCAAAATTCAGTGGTCATTTATTGTCTGGGACAATCCTTTTGAGAAATACACAATACTTCATAACGCTATTACACCATCTGAAATATCGATGCGTAATACCCCCCATGATATGCAAACATGTCTCTTTCATTACAGTTCATTCTGGTTTCATTGCTGACTCTTTTATCCAATATAGGACATTATAACCTTAGCAACGGTGTTTGCAATTTCTTATTGGATGCTTTGAACAATAAATTATTGCCAGTCGTAACAGCATTTCTAGTTTTATCAGTTTAGTTTTACGCAAATACATTACGCAAATACAATTATTACGCTCGCAGAGGCGTAATAGTTGCTTCCTGTTATTTTCACAAGTTTTTGCAAACTACTCTTGTTCAATCTTAAAGGTATACTATGTAGTTTCATTGTAAACAACTTGTTCTTTGTTTACATTAAAATTTTCTCCCCAAAAAACATTGTATGTGTCCTTGTGGTCTAATAAACATGTTGAATGTATTTCCTACCTCATAAGTCGTTCACAAACTGTTTTTTTGTTAATGTTTTGAATGCTACTGTCATGAACCTAATACGGGCTGGACCCAAATGCAACGACCAGGAGACAGAGGGACAGAAAAAGGTCATTTATTATTATAGCTTGGGGTAGTCCCAAGCTGTACACAGATAATAACAACAATAATAATAAAGTCAGGAATCTCTCCGGAACTTGAATCTGCTCCAAGCCGGAGCTGGACTTGAACGGCAACAGGTTGTTCCAAGCCGGAACTGGACTTGGTGCTGGAACCCTGGAGTTCCAACCGGAACTGGGCAGGACAGGAAACTGGAACGGAATAACTGGAACTGGATCACAGGAACATGGAGTTGTTCCAAACCGGAACTGGACTGGACTGGGACTGGATAGTCAAACTGGAACTGGATCACGGGAACACGGAGTTGTTCCAAACCGGAACTGGACTTGGAACGGGACACTGGATGTTCCAAACCGGAACTGGACTGGACTTGGACTGGATAGTCGAACGGGAACGGGATCACGGAAACACGGAGTTGTTCCAAACCGGAACTGGACTTGGTACAGGACACTGGATGTTCCGAACCGGAACTGGACTTGGTACGGGAAACTGAAGTTCCAAACCGGAACTGGACTTGGTACGGGAAACTGAAGTGCCAAACCGGAACTGGGCAGACAGGAACTGGATCGGGTTAAACTGGAACAGGACAACTGGAACACTGGAATGTTCCAGACCGGAACTGGACTGTGCGGGTCTCTCAGGTAAGTTCCAAACCAGAACTGGACAGGAACTGGACTGGACGGATCTGGACAGACAGGACAACCGGTTATGGAATATAATGGAATGGAAGGAGGGGGAGCCGAGGAATACTTATAACAGGTAACCAGGTACTGGAAGCAGAGGAAGGGGTAGCGGCTGGATACGGCAAGGCAGAGCAGTGCAGCGGAGCTCAGGTTGGCCCGGTTGGGGCAGCAGGGCAACAGTGGAGGCTGCAACCGTAACCGTAGCAATGGCGGTAGCCACGGCCGGACAGGAACCACTGTAGTATGGAGAAGCAGAACCCCCAGCTGCGGGCGCAACGTCAGGTGGAGGCAGAGGTACCGCAACACAAACAGGGAGTGGTAAACAGCTACAGACTGGCAGAAACAGTAGAGTGGTGGTTAACGAGACAGTCAATATTCAGGCAGGAAGAACCGCAAACAGACAGGACTGGTTAGCAAACAACAGCAGGCAGTGAGCATTAAAGCACCGAGACAAAACGAAACTGAAGTTTAGAGGCACAGGACAGGGATTCAAGGACCAGGATACAAACGAACAACGTTAACGAACTGGCGCTGAATAGCAGCCAGCCGGAGGGTTAAATAGGGAAGTGAGATTGGAAACAATTAAGAAGGCGTGCAAATGTAAGCGAGGGTGATTGAACAATTGAAGTGTGAGGAATGCATGCAGCAACGGGGAAAGGAGATAGGCTGAAACCGGAGTGGGGAAAAGGAGTGAAACAAACGGAAGGAACACGCCCAGTCTGCAGCAACGGGGAAAACACGGACAAAGGGAATCAAACATGACACGGAGGGAAAGGGCAAAACACAGAAAACAGACAGGATGGGAACGGATCGTTACAGCTACACTGTTGACATCCCGCCGCAATTTTTTTAAAGCCAGAGACAGCTAAAATTGTGTAAATGTCATGAATGGGCGGTTCCTGCCCATTTGATTGACATGGCCAGGCCAAGTGGGCAGGCTTCCAGGTAAACTCTTATTTTAGCTTAGGCTACTTACCTTTACGTACGCATCGTCAGTACAATTTAGACATTTAGGGCGGAAACATACCTCGCGACAATAGATATCCTTAGCTAGGTGTATGGTCGCTATTTTAATAATGATATTGTTATGTCCTCGGCTGAAAACATCTTGCTAATGAGTAAGGGCCGAAACATACCTCACGCAAATATGCGAACGTGGACGCTTCGAGCTACGCAAAAAGGTTTTCTTTTGTCATAACATTTGTGAAAGACAAGCCAGAGCGTTGCTGCGAGGGACGCTACAACAGTAAACAACTTTCTTGTTCAATCTGTGCTTTCCTCCGGTTTGTCTTTCACAAATGTCATGGCAAAAGAAAAACTGTTCGCGTAGCTCGAAGTGTCCACGTTCGCATATTTACGTGAGGTATGTTTCGGCCCTTACTCATTAGCAAGATGTTTTCAGCCGAGGAGGTAACAATATCATTATAAAAATAGCGACCATACACCTAGCTAAGGATATCTATTGTCGTGATGTTTGTTTATTGTTGACAATAGTCTATTTATCATGTTGTTTGACCAAACCTTGATCATGTAAATGGAGACTACATTACATGCTTAAAGCATATAAGTTAGTAATCTTAGCTATTTCTCTGTAAATTTGACCACTGTTCATTTTCATAAAATAATTAAAAATCAACATTTTGTAATTCTGCTCGGTTCATTCTGTAGCCATCAACATCCAGTGGTCGCGGCCCCAGAGTAAGGGTGAGGGGGAGTCGTGTTCGTGGTGGGCGAGGCAGGGCCAGGGGAAGAGGACAGCTTGATCAGAGTGACCGTCATAGAGCCGACAGACTCCGGGAGGAGAGAGTCCATGTTCAGGGAAAATATGTGTGAAACGTCACCACAATGCTCGTGCATCGTCGTGCGTGTCTGACAAGAACACGAGATAAGCAATTTTCAGCTGACCTTTTTCTCCTACGTGCTCTATATCGCCATCTAGTGTTCTGAAACTACGTAGTATACCTTTAACGTTTGATGGATTTACAGCGCGGCTTTCAGGTAACTCACCCGTTTCGCCGACCTCCCGGTAGCTAGCTAGCTATCGCCAACACTTCAGTGAACTGTGTTTTTCTCTCCTGTCTCCATTCTCTGCCACGGTTTTGGATTACAGGTTCGTTTCATTTAGCTCTGTTAATGACAGTGACTGTGTTTGCCTGATGGCTACTAACTGGATGTTCCAACAACAATGCTAGTCTTACTTTGTTGTGGATTATTTTACTCTGCCTGTCACTTCTCCACCTCATCCTCGGCTATCGTCGGCTACTGATGCTAACAACTGGTGTTCCTCTGTGACTGACATGGGGTCAATAAAATACTGAAATTCTGTATTTTATTACACATTTTAGTTTATGATTGGTGACTATGTTTTCTGTCAAAGTTACCTAAAAAAGTGGATGGAGTGATTTTTTACCTTCAGTTTTAAATGGTAGGTAACTCTCACCCCCTTTGAATCCAGATATGTCAGCCTCTGTTTACTGGAATAATCTGTAACCAGTAGCGTAACTAGCGGGGGGCAGGGAGTGCACTGGCCCCCCCTGGAGGCAAAATACCACAAGCCGGGCCCTCAGCCCATTGGAGGCAAACACATACATTTTAAATAAAATAGAAATAAAAAAATAATTATTATCAACAGTGTCGGCATAACTGAACAAAATATAGGTTATATGTTTAAAACGTGGGGAAATATTTTCATTAATATAATTCATATTACGTTGTTTGACTTCCACAAATGCACATTGCACGCACGTTCATTTCCGACGTCAGTTAGCAGCACAGTTAAAAATAGAGAAACAAAAAGGTCTCAATTTGGAGAACGTAACCAACAAGTTTGCCAGGGCAAAAAAACTAAGAATTGACCTGTAAGCATGACCGTGACCACGTAGACAAGGAAACACAATGAATGAACTTCATTTTTTGACATAGGCTATGACATTTTAAATGTAGTCTAGGCCTACTGCTACATAAATGAATGAATGAACTGAATATTTAATTTCTCACATAGGCCTAAACCGTTTCAAAATTAACGATTTTGTTTTGTGTGGACAGAAACATGGCCTACACTTTATATTTTCAAAAGCAGACTAAGATGACGAGTTCAATGCAAGGGACCGCATGCAATGTCATAGCGAATTATTAGAATAAAACATATTTTCTTGTAAATCTTTATCTAATGACGTTAATTAGACTACTGTTGCTACTGAGTGTATTGCTTGCCTGAAGTGATTACGTCATGTCAATTTTATTTCTAAAGCACATTTAAAAAGACTACCATCAACCAAAGTGCTGTACAATTAATAAATACATGGATAACAATGACAAAACATTTAAAACAGACACAAAAACAAGGCAATAATACACTGAATACACAAAAACTATGACAGATCTCACATGGGATTAAAAGCCAGCAAGAAAAGATGGGACTTAAATTGAGATTTAAATGTGTTCATGGAGGGTGCAGATCTAATGAGAAGAGGCAAACTGTTCCACAGTCTCGGGGCAGCCACAGCAAAGGCCTGGTCACCCTTATGCTTTAACCGAGACCGGGGAACAGAAAGCAACAGTTGGGTGGAGGACCTGTGACCTGGGCGTGGAATAGGGGTGAAGAAGATCACAGATATAGGGAGGGGCCAAACCATTTTGTGCTTTATAAACAAACAATAAAAACTTAAAATTAATTCTAAAACTAACTGGGAGCCTGTGCAGGGAGGCAAGAATGGGTGTGTCATTTTTTTGTACCTGTTAAAAGGCTACTAGCATGTGGTGAAGGGATGAGTGACTGAGACCTAAATACAGGGAATTGCAGTAATCGAGGCGAGATGATATGAAGGCATGGATGACTATTTCCAGGTTGTGAAATGATAGGAAGGGCTTAGCTTTGGCCGTGGCTCTGAGGTGGAAGAAACTGGCTTTAACAACAGAATTTGTCAGGTTTTTGACATGGGGTTTGACCAGGCAGGACAAAGGTCCTAGATCTTTGGAGAAACCTCTAATAGAGTCAGGAGGGCCGAATAAAATTACCTCATTAATGTAAAACAAACAATAACCAGTCCTTGTACGTATTATTATTATTTTTTTTCGGAAAATAGCCCTTTCCTGGCTTTTTCCTATTTTATTTGGAACGTAGATCCGGTAGGTAATTCTTAACACAGAAACAGTGTTAATGCACCGATGAGTCAGAAACCACTCATTGGTCCAAATTTCCATGAAAGCATGCGTTCCTGGAAGCATATATCTATGGTAAACAAACTGACCTGCCCGACATTTTGCTAGTCTTTTCTGGTAGCTTGCTAACAACATTGAAGAAAATAGTAAATAATTTTAATTACACTAAAAAGAATATGTACGAGGAGTTTGTATTGACAGAATCCACTTCGTTCACGTTCGTATATGTGCTAGAAGTGTCATTTTGAGACTGCTTTAGCTGCCCTATAGAAGTGAATGGAGAGCGACAAATACCCTATTCTGGTATTCAAAAGCAACATATATTAGGGCCCCCTGCTGACCTAATTTGCCCCCCTTGAGCTGATTATTTAGTTACGCCACTGTAGGTGACAATGTGATACAGACATTATTTTAACAGATGTTGTACAGATTTCAATAACGACAAAATAGCCTACTAAACTGGAAAAACATGCGGAGGACCAGACGCGACTGCAAGGGAATCTTAAAGTTAAACCATGGAAGTGGAGAAACCACAAGTCAGAGGGATGGAGTGAAATAAACGAATGGACAGAGAAAATAACAAAACAAAGGGAAATAACTCCTGGCGTAAAGCCAACAAAAAAACAACCCAGAAAAGAGGGTGAAATTAGAAAGACCTATAGCTCGATAATTAATAAACGAGCTCCACGAAGAGGAAATACGAAAAAGGTAAACAGAAGTTACTGCCTCACAGAGGACAGATAGGTAAAAGAGGAAAGAACAAAGAAAAGAGTGAGATAAAAGGAAAGAAATATCCTACGGATCTAATCCTACTCTAGACTAAGGAAGTTCCTACGTTTCTTTTAGAAACAAAAGAAATGTAGTCCTCCAGCTATCCCGTTTCACCTGGCTTAACGTGGCAAACTATGACACAAAAGCAGGGAGCAAAGACGGCGCAGGGCTTAAATAGCCGGCCAGCACCTGCAACTCATAATCATAATGATCCTGGAATGCAAAAGAAAATGACAGGAGCGGCCCCGAGCGGCAACATCCACAGAAAGGCAGAGCAGGCAGTAAAACCATGACAGTGTTCAAATAAATTTGATATAAATTTGTTGACAAATGCTATATTAGACATTTTTTACTTTTGCGTACTCAAAAACTGCCGACTAGGCCTGTTAGAGAAATTATTTATGACATATTAAATTAAAATTATGATTACAGTGAAATTAAAGTTAATGATAGTAACACATTAGCCATTCAAAAAGCAATATTATATTGCCAAAAGTCTTGCAGCTGTACAAAAAGCAATGGAGTTTGAAAAGTAGGGAATTGTTCCATCGCCAGAAATTTAAAATCCCTTCGACTTCAGGGTCAGTTACGTCATTACTCGACTCGCAAACCAGTTTGCCCCAAGGCAGGGACTCAGACAGAGACTCAGTCCATGAAATCCATCTTATACAGAAAACCAACAAAGTCATCCTCGGTTTAGGAAATTAACTAGATAATTATAAATGTGCTCAGGTCAGGTGGACTGAAAGTTAAATGACGATAAAATAGAAAGGTTAATATCACAGCGTAAAGAGAGAGGTAAAATGTTATATGCCGCTCAGACTGAAATGAAATATCTAAAAAATAAATTGGACAAAGAAACATTCAATGTACAAAATATAAATAAGAGATTAAAATGTAGGGGCTAAAAAAATCAATGCCTTGGAAAAAATCATCGAATGGGACATGGTGTTGATGTGGGAAATGGATATATAGGGTGTGAAAAAGAGTGTGTGGAGAGAGGCATTGATGATCTTCATCAAAAGTTTTGCTAACTTGCGCCAACAAACAATGGAAAAAAATAGCCTACACTAAAATGAAATTTGAGAAATCAGAAGAAAATTCAAAATTTAAACAAAGAAGTGCAATACTGGCAGTCAGAATGCACTGGACTGCATGAATAAATTGAGTCCCTTAAAAGATTAACCTTATTTGAAGACACTAAATATAATGACAAAACTCGTCAGACAAGGGGTTAGTGCATCCAAAGCGCCCAAGGTCATATATTTTGTGTTACGCACTGTTGGGGACAGCACTGTTGGGGACAGTACTGTTGGGGACAGCACTGTTGATAGATTACCCAGCGAGTCGTTTTGTAAATATGTTGCATTAGAGGCAAGACGCCTTTCCTTACAGCAAATTAAAGAAAGATTGCTGCAAGAAAGCGAGATCACTCTGACAACTGACGGTACTTCAAAATTAGAATATGGAACTCCAGGCCTTTGTTTAAGAGATGGGAGTAGGCTACATTTAGGACTTTGTGAGCAATCGTCAGGCTCTGCTCAATGCATATTCAACACAATTGTTGAAATGGTGCACGACGTTGTTAGCGAGACAAATGATGACCGTTGCGAGAAAGACATATTTTTAAAAATCACAAATCTAGTCAGTGACAGGGCGTGCACTGAGAAATTTTTTTAATGAAATTATGTCTAAATATAGAATGCAAATCTTACCCAAAATAGTAGACAGATTTGAACAGTTCAGTGACACTGAAAAAAGAAAGCTTTCTGTGGACAATTAACTGTTCTGTGCTTAATTGATGGATGGCCCATCAGGCGGGTGTTATATTAGACATTTGGGAATCAATGACTTTCGGTGATGAAAAAGTAGGTAGCTTTGCGCAGAATCACACACACAAAATATCCAGAGAAAGTGACACAGTTAGGTTAATTAGAAGAGTATGTAAAGCTGTACAAGAATGCGGATGTGAAAAAAGCGGAAAACCGGTGCAATTCAGAACATTTTTGCTGAACAGAAATGGTTCTGTTTATGTACCTTTGGTTCCTTTTAGGGGAAATTGTATAAATGTGATGTTCTACAATGCAGGAGGTGTTTATGAGGATTTCTTGGAATTCACAAGAGAGGTTCAGAATGAAAACAAATTAATGAAGGCAGTGCATGCTGACCTCAGTATTTCAGTTTATTGCAGGATGTAGAGCATTAGGCCGTGATATCTAAACTAGTTACATAACCCCTTTGGACTGCTCTCTCTAAAAAAGATCATGTTCGTCAAATGAACAGGCATTACAGAGAACTTGTCTCAAAACTTAAAGAGTGGCAGGCAGACAGCAGCAACTTTATTAAGGGGGAGGTCACTCTATTTGATGACATAAATGTCCACAGAGGGCTTATCCTTCAAAAACGGACTGATACGACAACAACTGAGTTTGATGACACGACCCAGCAAGTTACAGAGTTTGCGAGACTTGTTAACGTGTGCTGCAGGATGGTCGCTGATCATCTTGAACATGGGAGGTATGACGATGTGCCATATGATGTATACAACACAATGGCATCAGCTCCCAAAAGGAATGCTGCTTGCGAGCGTGACTTCGGTACGTTCGATAACTTGATTAAAACAAAATCCAGAGCCAATAGCTCGAGGAGGCATGATCATGTTCAAACAAAATAAAGAGGTGGGAGTGGCTTTCAAAATTAAATTCCAAAAAGAGGTCAGAGGTTCTTGCAACTGCACGAGCATCTGTAAAAGAGCAGAGGGCCACGTTTTGTGAACGAATGTTCAAAATAAGAGAAAACAGGTTGCAAACACTTAAAGGAAAACATGATCGTCAAACACAAAAAGATATTCATAAAAAAAAGGATATTCATAAAAAAGGAAAAAATCACAGTTGAGTTAGGTACATATGGTGGACTCTGGACAACTGTATCGGAAATAAACTAAAAAATTTACGTTTTAGACCAGTCTTCTAAAATTCCAGCTGTAATTGCACAGCTGATGTTTAGAAGATTTGTTATGTGTCAGAAAAATGAGAAAGGCACGTTCAACATCTCCAAAGATGGAAAAAGGCTCAGTTTAGACCAACTCATCAGTAATCTGGGATTAAGAGTGTGGTATGGTGCTCTTATTAGCCGTGTGACACAGGGTTAGATGAAACATGTTCTGTTGCACCTGTAGGTTTAGTTGTGCAGAGAACAGCACCTCAAAGCTCAAGATGTAGGACAGAGGCGAGCCGGTTTAGGGGTCTTTAGAATTCCAAATATTGTGAGTCCCACACAATTACTGGGGAAGCTTGTAAAACATGCATACTTTGCTCCAGATGTTCCACGCCCATTCTGAGAATTTTGCACGAGGATTGAGCATGGAGAGCAGGAAGCACAGGTAATGAATATAATGATAATATAATAAGTATATAATATACCAAAATATATAGTTTAATTGAAATGAATAAGCACAATTACTTTATATTGTATTCCTGTTACTGTTAAAGCTGCGTTAAATTAGCTCTCAGTTCCCGCCGCAGAGGTAGCAATAGGCCTATAAGGTAAATATGAAATGTTAGGTTTGGCAGCAAGACAAAAAAAAAAAAAAGGATTTTACTTTGTTATGTAGGCTAACATATTTTCTTTGGCATGCTTGTATGTAGCCTAATATATATTTTGCTTTCTCTCCCAAACAGGGTATGACATTAACTTTTTCACCCACTGGCCAGAGTGGCTTGTGGATTCTAAAAATCACCAGTCATTTTCAACATTTTACCAGCCACATTACCTTTTTCAACATAATACCTGGATGGTTACCTGCCAAAGTGGCTGCTAGAGTAAAAATCTTACCAGCCACAATCAAAATTGTACCAGAATTTGGCTGGTGGCTGGTGTTAATTTCACACCTTGCTCCCAAATAGCCAGAAAGGTGTGCATGCTCTCCAATAGCATGCTTCGAGGGTTGGAGGAGTCTGTTCCCGGTGTTACCCTGTGGTTTCATCCCGGCACCACCCTCCAAAGAACCATGCACCAGCACATATATCACTTATCGCACATTAGGGAGAATATTGCAGCTGGTGCATATTGGAACGAACAACGTCACAAGCGGAGATTCCCCTTACAACATCCTCAGGGGAATGCAGGAACTGATAGATAGGATAAATGGAGTATGTCAGCATGTGTCAGAGAAAAACAGGTCAGAGAAAAACAAAAGAAAGCCCATGTAACAAAGGTGAAAGTAACAAAATTTAAATAGAACCTGTGACCTACAGCTCTAGGTGTGAAGGAGCTGAACAAAAGGTAACAGGTAGAGGAGTATAAAAGGATAAAGAGAGAAAAGGAAACAAAAATACTAAATAAATCTTTACCCTAACTCTTAACCGAACTACCTACATTTCTTATTAATAACAACCAGAAACATAGAGACCGCTATCCTTTACCTTACCGACTTCGATGTCAAATAGCAAAGACAATATTGAAGCGTCGGAAATGCGGAAGTCTTGGGCTATTTATAACCGGCAAGAAATCCAATACAGGTGAAAGGAAAATTGCCGGGCGAGATTCAAACACCGAAATGGAGGCAGAAAAATCCGATAGATTGCCCCGACGTCGCCAAAAGAAAGAACGACCGCAGAAACAACAGCAGGCTGCCAGAAACCATGACAGCATGAAGTAAGGTTTGCTATATGCTCCATTTCACCCCGGCCCGTGGACGATGCCACTACTAAATTCACCATAAAAGAAGCAAATCGGCTACTGGAGCATCTATCCTTCCAAAAAGAGGGTGTCATTTATCTTAGGACCAATCCATTATTTTTGAAGCACTCCCATCCAATTAGGTCACTTTACTCCCCTGATCGGCTACATCTGAACAATCAGGGGCCAAACATCGACTTTCCGGATATTTAAATAGTTTTTTGTTTTGGTATTTTAATAAGTAGTGCAGAATATATGTCTTTATATGTCAGAATATATTTATTTATAATTTTATACACTGTATCACTTTCAGTTGTCAGTTTTCAGTTCCATATTGTTGTTCCATATATTAAAATGCACGTGGTCTATTTTCTGATCTATTAGTGTCCTTTACTATAGAACATGTGGACCAGTGCTTATTAGCGTGTTGCCCTGGCGAGCATTGTGCCATTAATCCCACTATCATTTTAAACACCCGATTCCAATTAATTACTTACACGTGTTTTAACATGGCATTCACTATTTTAACAGGTAGCCTACCACAGGACAAGAAGATCTTGACCCAGCAGATTTAAAAACAAAAAACTGTGATAAGCACTATCCCTTACAATCTTCAGCATCTGAATAAAGGCTGTTTTTTCATTAATATGACATTATTCAATATGATGATAGTCATTGTGAACTGGAAGTCATTAAAATGAACCCCGAAAGATTGTATTAATTTTAGAATTACAACAACGTAATTTTCATATTAAGGTAATGGGAAATTAATGTGTATTTTTGGAGGGGTTGGATAAGAATACCCTATTATTACTAATTTTATCTATTTTTTGCTTACTTTGATTGTTGCTTATGCTCTATTCTTTGTGCACTACTTATGTTTGGCACTACTGTGAAGCACTTTGTAACTTCTGTTTTGATGTCCCCGTGTTTATGTGTTGTGCCCTGTTAAGTTGCTCTTTTTCCTGTGTTAATTGTATTGTAAAGCATTTTGTGCATTCTTACTGTGAAAGACGCTATATAAATAAACTTTACTTACTTACTTACTTACTATTAAGATAAATGTTAACTGCTTACCTTGCCCAGGAAAGGAAATTCTGTCTAAATAGCCTAATTATATTAGGCTAGTTATTGTGCTAGCTGGTTATAGCAGAAAATGTGTAGGCTACATGGGCTGCTTAGGCTACTTTAAATGAAACAATGCACTGGTCTGCAGTACATCGAGGAGTAGCTAATCCTAATTGTGGATATAGCTCAACTTGCCACTATGGCTTCCCTTCCTTTATGAGGGCGCCACGAATAATCAGCCTTTTGTAGAGCCAGTATGAAATTACTTCAGTAACACATAATCAGTATGTTAACTCTATCCACGGTGGCCCCCCTAGTGGTGGAATGTTAAAACCAGAGACCTTAGAGAAAGAGACTGATATCTCTCTATCTCCGCCATTCTTTTTTTTAATGCTCCATTGAAGCACATTATATGGCGCCCCTAGTGGTCATTCTTTATTTTATATAACTAATTTTTATTTCAGATACAGCTGATTTAGCATTTAAATAACTCAATTTACATGTAATATTAGACGTTTCTAGTATCACCACTGACATTATTATGCACTTAATGGTTGTTAGCCTGTATAAATGAAAATGCATTGAGTCAAAGTTTATAGGTTCATCACCCTTATGTTATCATACCCCCATTCAGGGTGCGTAAGCGGTGCGGAGTGGAAGCGGAGTGGGGAACGGAACTACGTGATTTGGCTTTGGAGTGAGGAGTGGCTTTTTAGAAATTCGGAGCGTCGGCGATCTCTCTCGCTCCAAGATCGCTCCGATACCGCTCCATCCCACGAGCAAACACACGTTAAACGTCAGCATTCAATACATTGTTATACACTCTGTTAAGGTTAGCTGCAGTCAGACATGGAATTTGCCAAATATTATCAGAAAGAAAAGGACAAAAATACAAATGTTTTATAAAAATAAATGACACATAGGATGAACGCGGGTGTGGATAGGTGATTATACTATAACCAGGGATTCGTTGTGGAATCTAAAAAGATGTGTCTAGAAAACATGATGGAGTTTTCCGTACATAGCCTACACGGGAAAATAATCTGGGTATATGGGTAATAATGTCCCAGTGAGAAAAAGCCGGAATCTAGATGTATAGAGGGGTGGAAATCTTGAAAGATGTTTTGAAATAGACGGACTAGCCTAGGTTAACCCCAATTTAGCTCAGGTTTTACCCAGATCCTAGTCGGCTAGAAAACTTTCAACCAAATGAAGCCGGTTTTTCAGCTAAACGCTATGGGCGTTTCACCGACTTTTCAGCACAAAAATGTTTGATGAGGTTTTTTATCTCTCCTCTCCCAGATGAGTAGCCAATAGGCTAGCTATTCAAGCTTTTAAATCATCATACTAATTAATGCATAGGCTACTTATGGAAATTGCGCGAACATGATTTCCCGTAGTTAATTGAATTTAACAAACGACCAAAAAACACAGACAACATAGCCTACGTTGAAATATAGCCTATATTGAGAAAGCAGTTAACCTAATAGCCGACACGATTTGTCATAGAACTATAGGCTTACCAATGTTCTAATTTTAGTTAGTTTTTTTCTTTTAAAGACAAGGATGCATTCTTTTTTCGTTTATTTGGTTAATATAATTTATTTAAGTCTGCATTCTTAATGTTTTCTGCATGGTGCAAAGTAGCCTAAACAATAGGCTATAGGCTGAGGCTAATGTTGGTGTTAAATTATTTTTTTATCTCATATATATTCTTAACTTAAGGGTAACGTTTAAAAGAAAGATATTGTAAGAACAGCACGTCAAGCACGTAAGTCTCCATTTGCCTCACCGCGGAAGGAGCTACCACCTCAGACAGAAGCAGTGGCGGAACTAGAGTTTTATACATGGGGTGGCCAAGGCTACTTCAGGGGGTCCATAGACCATGACAGAAAATGAGTGTGTAACCCTAACCTGGCATCTAAGGACCATGAATGAATCCTATGATTGCTGATTAGAGGTAGAAGTGATAATTGAGTTCTTCAATGTAGCAGATAGTGTGGTCCACTAGGGTTACATCACTAGAATTCTTTAACATACTATGAATAGCCAGTGTCTCTACCTCGGAACTGCAGCTAAATGTCTTTCTCACGCACGCACGCACGCACGCACGCACGCACGCACACAAACTGTACTGTACTCACATACTGGAGAGACTTGGGTCATGAATATATAATCTGGGTCTCAACATCCTAAATATTTTCAGAAAATAAAGCTCAAGCACCAAGGAGATAAGCGTTTGTGTGTGACATAATTTGCAGTTTATTTATGGAAGTAAATTTACAAAAAAACACACTGAAATTTAGTAGGTATGACCAACTTGTACAGACCTCTCTGATCCACCCAAGTCAAACTATGTTTTTTTCTGTCTGACTGAAAACACAAGATATGCCTGCACTAAATATTATCAAGCAGAAATTAACTTGAAAAAGAGAAATAATTTTGGTATTATTATATTACAAACTTAAACAATGTTCCCTGCAATTATTGCAAGATAATATAATTTCTCAACAACAACCCCTATTTAGTAAGTGCATTTTTGTTTGTTACTCAAGCTTACATATATTTTACAGGCTTTGTTGCATATGTAACTTATTTGTTGTCCTGTTAGTTACATATGCAACAAAATGGTAATGTTACTTTAACCTCCATTACTTTTAAACCTCTATTTCTCAGCCAATTTACACTGAATTATCTTTATCTTCTGGGACATGTTTTTGTAAGGGTTCAATTAGAAAACAAAATTTTTGTTTCAAGTTTTTGAACACTTAATTTTGGGGTGTGCATGCCGGCACTTTTACTTGCGGTATCATATTTATGCTCATATATATTTATGTAGCGGCCGAGAGGGGGAGCCACACTAATTGTGCGAGCGCAGAGGCTCGCGGGAATTGTTTTTATCGTGTTTTAAGTTATTGTATAAAAATATGTGTACGTGTTCCAAACGTTGTAACTGTTGTAATGTGATTTATATGTGTTTACCTGTTTTAGCGTAGCATAATTTATACTGGTTAAATTGTTAATTGTATGGTTCACCACGACCGAGGGTTAGCAAGCTAATAAGGACCCCCAACCAATGTTCGTGTTCAAGTGTTCGTTCCAGTGTGTTTAAATAAATGCCATTACCTGGAGTCGTGCGGTGTATGGGGCACAGGTATTGGCTGAAAGAGAAATCTCTGTCGTCACGACTCATTCTTCTGCGCATGCTCGCCACATTATATTAACTTTTCTTTGCTATTAGTTTTGGAATTAGTCTAATCAAGACCAGTACCTTAAAATCAACTACCAGCCTAAGTTACTAGTTAGATCATGGCTTACCCTACTCTGCAGTAATTAGCTATAATTTCTTACACCTTTACGATAACAAACAGACTATCTACAAATTGTGGTAATCTTGCTGAACACTGACAGCTGTACTAGTTACCCCACATTAGCTAAACACTCGTATACTGTAACTTACGACAGGGCACTGCGTGGCATGTATTACTAGCACAGATGTAAACATAATGTTAGGCTAAATTAGGAACCGATCTCTCTTATCTGATATTATTATTTGTCTGTTATGGAGCCAAATTGTCAATATGCATCTACACAGCGACTCAACTTTTGTAAAGGTTGTTCAGGAAACCTAAACCCAATGATAAACCTTAAAACTTACAATATGGTGCTTTTGCCGCAGGTCTGACATAGTTGGGTCAGTTGCTTGCGTGACTCGTGAGCTGTGGAAATATTCTCTCTTCCACGACCTCGATTTGAAAAAGGCGGCGCCATATGTCAAAATAAACGCTTCTTTCAACAAGAGGTGAAATGAGATCAATCAGCATCAAACTGCCAGTGATAGCGAATGAAATTTTAGGGTGACACCCGGGGTGGCCAATCATATATCAGGGGTGTCCAGTGCCACCCCGGACACCCCTCTGGCTCTGCCACTGGACAGAAGACCATTGTTTGAAGACCTGACAGCGACTGAAGGAAACCCAGTAAACTCTGTGAGGTAAAAAGCAGTTAAGATAATAAATTAACCATAGACATTACTTCAGAAATTTTATTTTGAATAAAATCCTGTTTTTGTACGGCAGACTTTCTCAGATTGTCGCTTGAAATTCGCTAATGTTCGTGTAAAGCGCTAGCTTCAAATGAGAAGCCACTGTGTTATTCTTTCCCCAGCTCGTTTCGAGATGAAATTGTGGAAAAAGTCTGTCATACAATTAACATAAGTGAAGTGATAGATGTGAATGTTTTCCGTATTTAGTGTCGACTTTGATAACTAAATAATAACTAAAGCTAAAACAGCTGTTGTGAGGCGTTTTCTTTTCTGAGTTTTATTTTCTAGCTTGTAGCTCCGCTGTTCGTCTTGCTATCTTTGTGAATTTTTGAAATTGTGAAAAAGTCTGTCGTACAATTAACATAATTGAAGTGATAGATGTGAATATTTTCCATATATACTGTCGACTTTGATAACTAAATAATAACTAAAATAGGCCGACGCGGTGGTACAACGGTAAGAGCGCCGACTTTCAGTCGGTGCAGTTGTGCTCCGAGGATCGGGGTTTGGGCCCCGTTCCTGCCAGATCCGAGCATGGCCGGCGCCCTGTGGGAGCAGCAATTGGCGGCTGCTTCCGGGTGGGGGGAGGGGCTCGGAGAGAATCGCTGTACACAGAAGGCCCTGGGCGAGTTGGAATCACGGTCAGGAGTTCGAGGAGTCACGCCCCGTAGAGGACGTGGCGCCCTCCGTCCTACCACCGGCTGACAGGGCTGTATAGCGGTGGTTCTCTAGCGGTTGCTACACGGGGGGAATTTAATTAGAATAGGGGTTCAATTGGCTACTAAATTGCGATAAAATGGGGAAAAATCAGAAACTAATTCATATAAATAATAACTAAAGCTAAAAACAGTGATGGTAACGTTAGCTAGTAGTGATGAGCAGAGCGAAGCTTTCCGAAGCAATGACACTGTTGAAGCAATTGCTTTGGTCAAAGAGTCGGTGTCATGAAGCATTTGACACCCGCCTCTCTAGTGACATCTCCTGGTCATAAAATATACCCGTCATTACTTTTCACAGCAGCGATACATAGAAATTAGTGAAACATTGGCCTACCTGACAGTAATATTTAGTTTTGAAATATGAATACTATAGCCATGTATTCTCAAAGCCCTCTGAGTCTATTCATAAAAAGTGTACAATTCAAAAATATCATGATAAGGAGATGACGATTATCATTATCGAAGTGAAATTAAAAAGTGTTTAGTGTTTCATGAGCATGACGGTGCTTTTGTACTTCTGTTTTCTGTGCTTTTGTACTTCTGCGTCATTAACGAAGGAATTGTATTTGGGATGGCATTTTATTCATTTTGTTTGTGAGTGAGTGTTTGGATAAAATACACAACACAACACACAATAGGTTCAATATATTTTATTACAAATTATTGTTTAAAAACAAGATTCTTTCAGCTGTGCTGGGTTTTAGTCGGCTTCTCCTTCTGCTTATAACCTCACCAGCCTTAGAGAATATTCTCTCACAAGGTACGGATGTAGCTGGCAGTGATAAATACTTTTTTGCCAGACTGTACAAATGGGGATATACAGCCACATGCTTCTCCCAGTACAGAAGGGGATCTTCAGTCCTTGGAATGTACGCATCACTGAGGTATCGTTTCACTTCCACAGTGGCATCAGCTGTGGCACTTTGTACCCTCTGTCCCTCACTGACCCGAATGTCCAGCTGGTCCCACAGGTTCTCACTGTCTGTCAGAGCTGAAGACACTGTGGCTTGAGCTGCTGGATTATCTAAAGATATACAGTAGTTAGTCATTCAACACGTTTTTCTCAATAGTGCACATATTATTTAGCAGGAAACAAAACATGCATTCAGTCAGCAAAACATTAATACTTAAACTACCTACCTTGAGTTGTTACTTGACGGTCTGTGGAGCTGCGGATCAGAGAGGCACACTCTGCTGTTAAGTTTTTCTCTGCGTCCTTCATAAGGCTGCCATTGCCGAACCCAAGGACCTTGAATCGCGGGTCCAGAAAAGCCGCCATAGCCAACACCCTGACAGTCTCGATACCACTGCATCTGGCATGAAGTTCTTGTTGAAGATGTACACCTAAAAGCCATAAAAGTTAATAAGGAGACAATGATAATGTTATATTGTTCATTAATACTCCTATGAAGTGAATGCCACTATACCAAGTTGCCTAGATGATTCCTGTGTCATTTGCTTCGTTTTCTCAGACTTTGTGCTGGATCATCTGGACAATGGTAATGAGCTTGGATGCAGATACCCTCTTTTCTTCTGACATCTCGACTGTTGCATATTTGAAAGGTGCAAGAACTCCAAGACAATTAATTATTTTCTCATAATCACTGCTGCTGAGTGGGGAAACATCACTGTTTAGGTTGGCCAGGGCAGCACCAACAGCTTCACGCTGGTCATATAAACGTTGAAGCATGTCATAAGTGCTGTTCCACCTGGTTTCCACTTTCTTGAAGAAGTTTCATTTGTGGCTTACCCATCATTTCTTGAACCACGCACAACTTCTCCTTTGCTTTGCAGCTCGCCCTGAACAGTTTGACGACAATCTTGGCCCTCAGTCGAATGTCTTGGAGCTCAAGTGTCTGGTCCAAAGCCTTTTTCACAACCAGATTCAGGGTATGTGCAAAGCAGCGAATGTGACGCACCCTCAGAAGCTGAGCGCTTGCCAGCATGTTGGCAGCATTGTCTGTTACGAGACAATGTATCTTCTCCATACTGATGCCCCACCTCTCCATCAGCACAATCTGGGCCTCCTTTATGTTAACAGCTGTATGGCTCTGGGGAAACCTGGTTACTCCAAGAAGAACTGTAGCCAGTTTTGTCTCCTTAGTTATGTAATAGCAGGTTACCCCAAGATAGGAGTCCATATTTATGGAGGTCCACATATCTGCTGTCAGGCTCACATATTCTGCATCCAGCACCTCAGCCATAGCCTTTTCTTTGGCCTCATCATATCTTTTCTCCACCATTAGCTTTAGGGCCTTTCTAGTGGGAATGGTGTAGGTTGGGTTGAGCTTATTGACAAAGGCCTTGAAGCCTATGTCCTCAACCAGTGAAAATGGCTGGGAATCCAACACAATCATGTCACAATCATTGGATGTCACAATCATTGGATGTGCTTTGCCTTGTCTGTTCTGTAATGATCTTGATGATGTCTCTGTACGCACTTACTGTACGTCGCTTTGGATAAAAGCGTCTGCTAAATGAATTTAATGTAATGCCAACCAATGCCTCATCTATTTCCTCTTGCATGCCTGGTAAAGGAGAGCACATTGCAACAATACATTCTAATGATTTGTAAAAAATAAAATAAATAAATGAATGCACCATTTAATAGGCCATATTAAAAGACTATCATTCACCTTCCCCCTGCTCATTGTAGCATTGTGGAAATTAAATGTATATTCAATAGCACACAGATAGATAGCCATGCTTTTATTCATGTTATTCTTCTTATTATTAGTGGCTATACAATGAGTCTAATTAGGGTTATTCTAATTTATGTTTTCAGGGCTACCTTAAGATGATTGCAGCCTTGATTTAACACAGTTAATAAATAGCATTATGCACGCATTGGTGCTCTATTATACCTCGCTTAGATGGTCCAGCTTGAGTTACAGCAGTATTAGATGGTGCTGCTGTAGTATCGGGATGCGTTGACCACAAGTGGCGAAGCATTGACAAAGTGTTATTTTAATAAGACAGATGTCGGTCGCAAATCATGCACCGCACCTTCGATGGGGTCTCTTTCTGGAAATGATCCCATACAAAAGACCTCTTACGTGAACTTTCCATTATCTTTCTTTCGCTACAAAATTACAAACGCACTCTCAAATGTCTCTCTCCTCCGACAAAAACCCTCAAATTTGTGGGTCATTTGAACCATTTTAATATATTTTGGAAGCTTGTGGGTGGGAAAGGAAGGAGCTGATCTGGAATCAGAGGTTTTGCACAGGTGTCACATGCTTTTCCATACACCTGAATAGAGGTTCACATGTGAGTGAAATAACCACTGATCCCAGATCTGCCGTAGTTGACACATCAACAGGTATTGGTTGAGCAGGTTTAAAATGACGGCGTCACTATGACGAAGCTTCGGTTGCTGTGATCACGTGACTTGAAGCAAGCGTCGGAGCAGTACTTCGAAACATGAGTGTTATGGAAACTCGACGTGTGTCGACACGTGAGTATCGAGCGTCCCATCCCTATTAGCTAGTCTTAGCTCTCAGCGTGAACAGCTGTTGTGAGGCGTTTTATTTTCTAGCTTGTAGCTCCGCTGTTTGTCTTGCTATCTTCGTGAATTTTTGAAATTGTGAAAAAGTCTGTCGTACAATTAACATAATTGAAGTGATAGATGTGAATATTTTCCGTATTTACTGTCGACTTTGATAACTAAATAACTAAAGCTAAAAACAGTGACGGTAACGTTAGTCTTTGCTCTCAGCGCCTCAGCGTGAATAGCTGTTGTGAGGCGTTTTATTTTCTGAGGAGTTTTATTTTCTAGCTTGTAGCTCCACTGTTTGTCTTGCTATCTTTGTGAATAATTGAGCCAATGTCACTGATGACTTAACATTAGGTCTGTTTGTTACATTATGCGTTTATTACATTACAAAAAATTGCTAGCATTGTGTTCTGGGGCTTTTAGATTGTGTTTGCATCTATTCTGGACACGCATAAAGTGTTGCAAGTTACAAGGTGCTGTAAGGTAATGTCATTTGTGCTAGTATACAGCCCTTTAGTGACACAGAAATGGTTTTATATGATATAAAATGTATGTGTATAAATATATACACACAGTATATATAGTGATGTATATCTATATGTTATGGATGAATGAAAAGGCAACTGATTATATATTTATGTTTCGCAGCGATGGATGTCGATGCAGATGAATACAGCTGCCTGCTTCAGTCCCTGAAGAGGAGGTGGGTACTGACATCAGATGAGCTGAGGGTCATAGCAGAGCATGACATGGATGAGCATCAGGGCATGCACTGTGTGGAGGAGGATGCACTGGATGCAGAGCTGCTGCAGGCGCAAGTGCAAACTGAGGAGTTGGAGGAGGAGGAGGAAGACGAGATGGACTGTGATCTTGAGCCGAGACCAGCATCAGTAGGGTATGTATGTATGTATGTGTGTAGACTGTGTTCATTGATAATGTATTGATAATGGTTAGCTTTCTCATATGGCTAATATTCACATTACTAACGTTTTTCCCATGATTATTTTGGGAATGGTTAGCCATTCTCGCACAGGTCCTAAGACAGCTAGAAAGCGTAAATGCTTCTCTGTCTCTGTCTCGTACCCTTCCTATGCTGACGTGGATGCACAGGCATCTATGCACGTTCCCTAAATCTTGGTATAGATTTAGGGAGCGTGCGCAGGGCCCTCCGGTTGACGACCAGTGTGATGCTGCGTGAAATAGACGTTTTCATGCTGTTCTTCACCCAGGCTGTAGTTGCGGATATTTGCGGCTTTACAAACCGGCAGGGGTGGGAGCCTGTTTTAAATCGCGCGTCGTATGCCAACGGTGAAGAAGTGTCGAATGAGGTGACCCCAGATGAGTTCTACAGATTCATGGGATTACTCATTTACATGGGATTCCACGTTCTCCCTGACATGCATCGATATTGGGGAACTAAGTCCCTTCAGGGTTCATGGGCGAGATCTTTTATGTCGTGTGACCGTTTTAAGGCACTGTTAGCAGCTCTGCATGTTGTAGATCCTGTCACAGAGGATAACCAGGATCGTCTTAGGAAACTTCGCTACCTCATGGACCACCTCAAACAAAAGTGCCAAGAGCTGTTTCAACCAAACCAGAATCTGGCAATAGACGAGCGTATGGTGAAGTCTAAAGGTCGGTCAGGGCTAAAACAGTTTATGAAGGGCAAGGCTACTCGTTGGGGTTTCAAGTTGTGGGTGATAGCAACATCGGATTCAGGCTACACCTTGGACTTCAATGTTTACACAGGTAGTCGTGACGGTCGGGTTACTGATTTTCCCACAAAAGTTGTAGAGGCTTTAATACAGCCCTACAAAGATCAGGGTTACAATCTTTGGATTGACAACTTTTACACATCCCCAGCACTTATGGTTACATTACGACAAATTGGGATTAATGCTTGTGGGACAAGAAATTCCCAGAAGAATTAAAAGATCTGAAAAAATGGGAACGCAAGACAGACCGTGGGGACATGAGGTGGTGTAAGGTAGAGGATGGCATCCTTGTCATCCAGTGGAAGGACACGTGTGCAGTTACATGCCTCTCCAATTTCCACAATGCGAATGACTCCATCGATGTGACTAGGCTAGTGAAAAAAGATGCCACCTGGAGCAGACAAGTGGTCCGCCAGCCTGCTGTAATCAGTGATTACAATAAACATATGGGGGGCGTTGATAGGTCAGACCAAATGATCAGCAGCTACAATGTCCTACAGAAAACACAGAAGTGGTGGAAGACTCTTTTTTTCCACTTCATTGACATTGCTGTGGTCAATAGCTTCTTGCTGTTTCAAGAGTGGCAACGCAGTCAGGCAGCACCAGGGGATAAGCATAGATTAGCTGACTATAGCCAGATAACATTCAGGGAGAACCTGTCTCGTCAGCTAGCAGGCCTGGACATCCACGCGAGTTCCCCATCCCACACACTTAAGCCTCTGGCCTCGTCATTTCACGTCACCCATACCCCTGAACTGCAGAAGTCATCTAGGAACTGTTAGCTCTGCTACAGAAAAAGCAGAATTCAAGTTAAGACTAAATTTGCTTGCATTGCTCCTAAATGCAATGGTAAAAGGTTTTGCATCGTTCAAAGCAGGAATAGTTTCAAAGCCTGGCACTCTGCTGAGTGTGACCAGTTTTGCACAGAGGCCTAGGTCCTGAGCTAGTGAGAGGTTGTGCAGTCCATTGTTGGCCCTCCCTCCTCCCTCTCTCCACAGGTATTACAATTATTGTTATCTTGGTTATATTCTCTCCACAGGTATTAGACTTGTTGTTGGTAATCTTCTTGGTTATATTCTCTACACAGGTATTCGACTTATTGACTCTTCTTATCTGCTGTATCTGTACTAAAACGTTCATGATTTTACTGTAAATAAATTCAATGCATTAATTATACGTGTAGCTGATATTTGCGATGGTTTGTATGTTGTTTTTGTTTAAGTTTTGCAATGTTATCATTCACATAGTTCATCCATTTGTGCGCCAGATAAAAACATTTTTAAATAAAGTGTGTTCCATTGAACACATAAATCGTATTTCAGTGTGTGTCTTTTAATTTAGCATCAGATCAAAAACGTAAAAAAAGCCAAGTTACTCCCACATAGCCTACATAGTGCTGTCTTCTTAATTCCAACTTGCAAAAACTAGGCCTGCCTTTAAAAGTCTTGATATCAAAATGTGGCCAAGTTACAACTAAAAATATTGCCTATCGTAGCTCACACTAAATAAACTAGCTCTATTCCAAAGCAATGCTATCCAAACTTTCCTAAATTATTTAATGCAACTTGGCCCTGTGTTTCTTCATCTTACCATCTCAAGGGAATGTGGTCAATGAAACTATATGTGCCACATCAAACTGAAAAATGAAAATAATTTATAGTGGAAATACTCTGATTCAGATGTGTTGCACTTAGAAATTAAACAGAAAAATTACTACACTGTAGGGCATGTTTGAACAATTGTCTGCATCCACTGCTTTGGGTCTATGAAAAGCACAGAATGAATAAAATGTATTATTATTATTGTGCATTTATTGATTTATTTATTTGGATTTCTATCAAAATCTGTGTGGTCCTACAGAGCATAGATATCCTTGTGTTCACAAAATTCTGTTTGCAAATATCATAAATACTATTATGTTAAGAAAATTGGTACTATTACTTATTTGCCACCATCTGACCCACAAACATGTCTGGATATGTTTGTAAAAATGCTTTATGTACGCTATTTTCTAGGTAAAAATATTACTAATTCTTATCTGCATTTATTTATTCATCACCCCTTTCTCTATTGTACATGATGTTTCTTCATATAAATGTCTGTGAATTGTAAAGAATGCTGTAGCAGCAGTTAGCAATATTGTTAGTTGTAACTTGGCCACATTTTGATATCAAGACTTTTAAAGGCAGGCCTAGTTTTTGCAAGTTGGAATTAAGAAGACAGCGCTATGTAGGCTATGCGTGAGTAACTTGGCTTTTTTTACGTCGTAGACGTTTTTGATCTGATATCACTTATTTTTTATAGCTAACTAATGATGAATAATGCATGAAGATAAACACGGAGAGAGACATGCATTCCAAAGAAATCTATGCAGACCATAACGCCCTCTATTGACAAGAATGAGAACAGTTATCCTATTACAGACAGCACACAATTACATTAAAAGAGTTTGTAGATGAGCAGTATTTAATGTGTAATGAAATACAATGAACAGCACCACATGAGCTATGGATCATGAAGAAGTATGTAAATTAATGAACCAAGTGTATATGGAGACATGCATGCACAATGGGCTAGACGCAAACACATTCTAGCTGAAAGACATACAGCCTAAATAGCTAGTACAGCCTAAATAGTTTGCATCAGTAAAATATGGAAATACAGTTCATTAGTATTCTATGAAATACATTTAACGTTAGGCTATTTAACACTGGATTGCCCGATGCGTAACTCCAACCTTCCATGTGTGGGCTACGAGCTAGCTAGTGAGTTCATAAGCACAGCAGAGTTAGGCTATTCAACACTGGATTGCCGGATGTGTAACTCCAACCTTCCATGTGTGGGCTACGAGCTAGCGAGCGAGCTAGTGAGTTTCTGCACAGCAGTTTTTTTTCTGGTAGTGTAGAACGTTACCTGCGGGAAATGTTTTGGTACCGGACAGCTAGGTTTAGTTTAGTTTTCTGTAGTGCAATGAATGTAGGCTATAATGCATGTTGATTCGCTTCGTAGTAGCCTAGCTTGTATGTGCTTCCTGACGAGAAGCAGGAAGTAACGTTGGCGAACAAGCTTAATTGGAGAACGCATATTTCCCAGGAATCTTAGCCAGAAAGAAAACTACTAAGAAAGTACATACCAGAGATTATTCTTCTTCTTATTATTATTATATACTTATTATTATAATAATAATAATAAAAAGTGTTTGCAGTAAGCTACATTATTAGCAGAGTAGCGTAGACTAGAGCCACATTCGGAGGCTATCTATTTATTTATAAGTGACTAACCATGAATCAGATATGTTTGGGGAATTGGCGGTTTATAAATCCGATCGCTTAAAGGCTTGCAGCTTAAAAGAGGCTATCCTCAATTCTTAATGTAGGCTATTATCGTAAATTCTTAATTTTCCTAGTAGTCAATTTTATGGTGACCTTTTGTTATGTGTGAAAAGGATAAAGTGAACAGAGCTGAAGTGAAGAAATTAATGAATAAAGAAATGTTGGCCGGGGCAAGGGGTTTCCACAGTCAGTCAGTCATGACCGCAAGAGCAGAGCGTAACACCCTCCCCAAACCAGACAAAAGCGAGCGTCCGGTTTGGGGAGGGTGTGATGTGATATAGTACAAGTGAAACATTGAACAATATTGGAAACCTCTTTTGCCTTTGCAATACAAATATGTTAATGTGTGAATGTGAAAATAATAACAGTCTAAGAAATGAAAAGTACTTAAACAGTTGCACATTGTTTTTGTGGAAAATACACATGTGCCCTGCTGGGCTCGAACCCACAATCCACTGTGTGAGAGACTGCAGTTCTAACCACTAAGCCACAGTAGCTTCTTGGAAAGCATGAAGCCATTAGCTACATTAACATTAAAAAACATTAGTATGAAACGTTTTTATTGGACGATAAGCTTGATGAGCAGGTATACGGATCATACCCTCAAATAATAATTCTCCCCATTGGATAACATTGCGACAGAGGCAGGCAGTTTGGCAGGAAAATGGGAAGAAGAAGAAGCGGAAGAGGCAGGAGAAAAACGGCAAAATAACCCAGGTTTGGGGCTTTATTGTGTGGATGTGTGAAGTTGTATCTGAATGCTGTGTGGTTACATGAGGTCAGAACATACAGAAGTTCATGTTTTTAAGGGCTGAGAGTCTATGGTCATTGTGGTTACTTCTGTAGGAAACCCTGAAAAGTGCCAAACTCTCGGTGCTGTATAGGTATGGGGCATGCCCCACCAAGCCGTAACTTGGCGGATGGCATACCTGCCATCCCAATAGTTAAGAAAGTACATTTTTCCACATTCCTTTTTTGAAACTTCTTTGTCTTAACTTTCCCCCTCCACGAGATAAGGCGGAGTCAACTGACAAGTGACCGGAGCATCTGAATTATGTGAAACAAGGACACCTCCCTGCATGAGTGGAAAAGTACTGAGAAGGGTGAAAGGGGTGTATATAACCTGGTGTTGAATGTTGCCTGGAGAGACACTTCTCTGGTGCTCTGTTTAGAGCATTCGAGCAGCAAGTCTCTCCTATTTGATCAAATATACTTGGATTTTGACCTGACAAACACTGACTTGTAAGAAATTTATTTAGTTTCCATTGATGACTAAGAGAAAATCCACGACACTAGCTAGCTAGTTTGCATTCAAAGCACCTGACAAGTTATTGGTAATGTAGGTAAGACATCCAATGTAGGCATGCAATCGCTATGAATCGTTGCCTAAGTTAGCTAGCTAGTAGTTAGTTAGCAATCAATAAATCTTACTAATCCTTTTTAATAACTTTGTGTTTAATAGCCGCATCAGGGTCGTTGGGACAAAAATAAGCAAAAAAACGTGGTTACCTGTATTCCTTTAGTCGTTATTGATTGGTTGAAACGTCACTCTTACGGCACCCGTACACTTTCTGCACCCCGTACAGTTTCTGCCGTGACACCGGTTGCGTGAGGTGAGGTAGCACCAGCCACAACTATTGGCTGCGCTTTGAAAGGTCAGCGAATAAATGGGTCAAAGTTCAATTTGGTTGAACTTTAAGCGCAGCGCATCTGAAGTGCCATAAGTGCTGCGCGCCGCTTATGAGAGCGCAGTGCAAAATGTCTCTCCATTCAAATCAATGGCGAGTTTTGTGCAACACCGTTCCTGCGCTTACAGTGTGAACACGGCTTTAGGCTACTGATGTTGTGGTCATGTCAGAAAAGGAGTAACGTTAGTAGGTGAGTTAGCTAAAAACTGTTTAATTTTAGCTCTCTAGGTAAGTTAGATAACGTTAGTAGCCAGTGTGGTGCCGTTCGGTTAGAGCTGTGTGGAACTGCTGATTACTGACATGGAAAAATATGTTTTAAGCAAAATATCCACCTTACTGTCTCAAGTTGATTTGCCCACACTGCTTGTGATTCAGAAAAATGTTAAACCATACCGTAAAATTCAAAACTCGCTTTGGACTAGTAACAGTTAGTAGACCCCGGCTGGTTTCTGTGCTGTGGCAGTTTAGAGCGTAAGAGACAGAGTGAGTAAAATTTGTCTCGGAAGAAATCTCACATGCAGGAGACTGTTGTGTTCAACGGTCGTTGGAACGTTCAGTTAGCATCATGTGGCTAAAGAATTTATGCCCCAATATTAAGTCAATGGGCAAATCATTTCCGGTATCGTGGAATTATAAAGGTTTATTTAACAAGCACGTTAGCACGTGATAAGCTGTGACCATATGTCAAAGTATCTGTATGTGTGGGTATAGTCTATTGCAGAAATATTGTACAGACCGACCTAATTACCGACAGTTACTTCTACTAGCTAAAAATAACTCCAGTAAAAGTATAAAGTCCCCCATTCAACCACCAGTTGAGTAAAAATACAAAAGTATCTGATTTAAAATGTAAGTACCAAAAGTAAACATAAACATAACTGGTTTAAGAATTTACAACCTTTAACATTTGCCCCAGCACCCAGTAACGTTAGCAGCTAGCTAACATTACATGGGCGAATGGAAACGCTTGCGAACACTTAGGGCCGAAACATACCTCACACAAATATGCGAACGTGCACGCTTTGAGCTACGCAAACAGTTTTTATTTTCCAATGACATTTGTTAAAGACAAACCAGATGAAAGCACAGATCGAACAAGAAAGTTTACTGTTGTTGCCTTCTATAGCGTCCCTCGCTGCAACGTTTGTCTTTCACAGATGTCATGGCAAAATAACTGTTTGCGTAGCTCGAAGCATCCACGTTCACATATTTCTATGAGGTAAGTTTTGGCCCTGAAGGGTAGCTAACATTAGGTTATGTTAGTTTAGTTATAACTATCAGGCAACTCAAAAACACCGCCGTATTTATGTTAAAGCTAGCTAGTTAAAAGTAACATGGAAACGTTATCTATAACGTAGTCAGTATACCAGAGATAGCTAGCGTTAGCTAACTTAACGTTACCAACGTTATCATTTGATCGGTAACTTCAATTTAACAGATAATCCGTGCAATGTAACGTTACGTAAAGGCCAGTTCAGACCAAAGAGTTGCGACGCAAAGAAACCGTTTTAGAATGTTGCAGAGAGGAATTGCAGTGACCTTCCCCGTTTTACGGCACCCAAATAGTGATGGGCAGTTCGGCTCTTTTTTCTGAGTCGGCTCTTTCCGTACCGTTCGGTTTGAAGAGTCGCAGTCGCAAGTATTTGGTTCTTCCGGTTAACAGTCCCGTTTGTTTGTTTGATTCTTCAGCAGAGTCTAGCTGGTAGCAAATCAAGTTAGTAAACTAGCTTTGATATTTTAGTCAGACCCAAATCACCTGATTGATGCTCATTTTTAATAGCCTATGCTCAATGTTTTCTGTTCACTCTCCCTTACTTTTCAAGATAGTTTGTAATAGCATCCAGTTTACATTTATTTCCGACTTTCCCATCTCCAATATTAATAATATCAGAAGTTTAACGTTAAGCCTATAGCCTAAAATAATGCTGTCGGTCATTGATTGTAACGTTAGATATTACGTGACTTAAGAATAGACATTGAATTGTTATATTTGCATATAGCTATTTTATTCGTCTATGCAAATATAAATATTATTTTTCCTAAGATCCTAGAATCCAGTAGCCTACTGAAAATGTGGTGGATGGATGGCTGTATAGGAGAGATAGCCAGCCAAATCCGACAAACAAGCCAGATCTTGATGCGTGTGTCTGTGTACAGGAGCCTGTTGCGTTTATTAGCTTTAAATAGTATTTGGTAAAGATTTAGTTTTACACCATAAAATATGTTTATTTGAACCATTGGGATATTTATTTCTTCTATTAGCCTATACAAAATTGTATTTATCTGTTCACTGTTGTTGTTGGGTTCTAAAATAAAAGAGTTCTAAAATAAAAGTGCAACCACTTTAAATAAGAAGTAGCCTATTTGCTTTCATTAGCTGAACACAATCACATATTAATTATGTTTTATACTGTAATTCGGTTGCAAACAGTCACATGTAATAAATTTGTAATAAAAAGTTGGCTATTAAAGTGTTGGCGTCCCGGAATATCATTTAATATAACAGAATACCTTTGTCAAGGTTTCTGGTTGATCCACGCTGAGTAGCTAGGCTAAGGCTCTGGAGCCGTGGAATATTGCCGCAGCTCAGGGCTCTGAGTCGAGTTGATTTCATGCTGAGAGTTGGGTAGTAGGCACAGTACATCTTTTAACCGTTAGCAGTAGTAGTAATAATCACTTTGGAATTAGCTGAGGCGATTATCTAATTCACAAAAATGTGTGCAATATTGTTAGATCGGAGCAGCTCATTTAAAAAAAACTTTTAAAAAACGGAAGAAATGAACGTGAATTTTTACTTAATTTTTTGGGACTGTGAACTTAGTTCAAAATTCAAAATTGTTAACGATGAACGTGAACTAGTTCATTTTAATCTGTGTGAACTGAACTTTGAGCTAGCTCTTGTGAAGTATGAACTTGCACAACACTGCGACCGACCACAGAGTGACTTATACTAGCTGCTGGTCGCAGCTAAAAACTGTACAATAAACAGAAATAGGATACATCAAAAGCATTAGACCATGTCATGCCCGACATATTGCTATGTCTATTTTAGCATTTAATGTTGTAGAATTTGAGCTAGGTCGTTGAAAAAAAAAAAAGAAGAAGTCTTAATCGTAATGCAAATTTCAAAAATGTACTAACTTATATGAAAATGGCTGAACAAATTTTTCCCATGTTTTTTTATGGCGAGATATTGATGAGATGAGTTGAGCTGTCAAGTGGCTTGGTAATAGGCCTCTCACATTTCCGGGTACTGGTTAAGCAAACCGGAAGGGGTGAATACTTTTTTTCGGTAGCTTAGTTCACTTTCATTCTGCAAAAGCCCATACAGAGAGAAAACTTACTATATGATCGCTGGTTCTGCTTTTATCTTCATTGAAAATTGCTGCGTTCAGAAGCAACAAAGCTTGCAGTGTTTCTTGGTGCTCCATCTCCAAGAGAATAACCCAGACATAAGCTAGGAAATTAGCTGTCTCCAGGAGACAGCCATGTCTAGGGCCAGCCAGCTAGCAAACAAGCAAAAGGTTTTTTATCAGAGCTGCTCTTGAACTAGGGAACGTTGTCTAATGTTTGAGTGGTGGATTGCAATCAAGACGCTTTCGTTTGCTAACTTACTCACTAGTAAAAACTAGCTTCCTAGCTTCGGTCGCTAATGTTGGTTAAAACTGTTAGCTTATCTCAGTGCTCAGGAGACAGACATGTCTAGGGTATCCCCATCCCTGCTAGCAAGCAAGCAAAATGTTTTTTTTTTTAAATCAGAGCTGCTCTTAACCCTATTTACTTTGGCCCATTTGGCCCAATTTTCTTCTAGTTTTTACTAGTGTCAATTAAGTGCCAATATCTTAAAAACTATTCACTGCACATCCATGGTTGAAAGTTGTACCATTCAGAAATTTGCAACAGAATACATTTATGTCAAAGTGGTCACATACAGATAAGAATACAAAAAAAAGTCACTGAATATCTCAACTTCAAAGTACTGGAGCAAGCCAGAATTGCTTATACTTGTGCACTAATATGTTGTCCACTTGTGTAATACCCAAAATGGGGCCCAGGTGTCCCAAAAGCTATCCAAACCTCTCCAAATATAAAACATATGCATATCTTTCTGTCTAGGTTTATAACAAGCCTTATAGATAAACTTTTTACAGCAAAAGTAATGAATCATACATCACTTTATTTGGTCTGTTACCACCTCCTACGACAGAGGTGTCAGGTGGGGGAGGGGTGTCTTCACTGTCCTCCCTTATCTCAAAAGGACATATGGCAAGTATTACAATTAAGTAAAAAAAATAAATATATATATACACACACACACACACACACACACACACACACACGTATATACAGTATATACATTAAAAAATCTTACATCCACAGTACGTCTGATATTAGCTCCAACATAATTAGCAGTCATAGCTAACTAGGATTTTTAAATTAGTTTGTCAGCTTGCACAAACTAAATTACATTATTATAATACTGTAATGTCTTGACTAAACCGTGAAATAAAGTACTGAGAATGGATGTAGTTTCATGTGTGAATTCAACAACTAGCCCTTGTGTTGGTTGCTACACAAAAAAAACTGCGAATGAACGCTACAAAACAAACCCCCTTAGCAGGCCATGAGCTCCTCTCCAGCCTGTGACAACATAGAAGCTAACTAGCGAACTCCTGCGAGAATCCATTTATCACCAAACTAAAAATACTCTAGATAATAGCGCTCCATACTGTTGATGGTTATGATGATGATGATAATTATTATTATTATTATTATTTGTATTATACATTTTTAAAAACACTTACATGTCCAGGCACGGGTCCACTACTTCACCTCAGGAATCACTGCGATGCAGCACCTCTAAGAGCTGAGCAACCGTGAAATAAACGCTCTTCTTTCCGCCGTTGCTTGCCATGTTCGCGTATAAATGTATAAAATAATCGAATTCGTTAAAGCAGCAAAGTCATATGACCAGCGCAATTACACCATACAGCAAACCACGTATGCGTAAAGAGAAAAGCTAGCCTATGACGTACATACAGCTAACGAATGTGCTACACATGGCAAAATATCATCTGGATAGGCTTAAAACGTACTTGTACAGCAATCCAGTCCATCCTTTCCAGGATAAACTCAGAAAAAATGGCCACAGAGTAATCTGATGCTAACAGCAGTGTCATGTGGCCGAATGCGCACACCACGATTGCCCTATGGGCTGTTGTTATGCATGGATACAGCGCCGTTCCCAGTCGCTCGAATATGACATATTTTACTTTGTTTTAAAGGGCAGGAAACCCTGTAGAAGATAATATATGTGGTTTACGTTAGAAAATTCCTGAGGCAGTCTAGTAATGTAACGGTAGTAACGTAGTACAAACGCAAATGCGATGGGTACGCAATGTGGAAATTGAGATTTTGCTGGACAATGGATAAATGGATTACAAAAACACATTCAGGATTCTTCAGAAAACAGTTATAACTGCATAACCAGGTCTCGAATTTGGTTGATTAAACATGTTTATCAAGAGATTTTGTAGAAAATAAAATATATTTATACAAAACCGGTGTCGGTCAACGATCTGCTCGGCTCAACGATTTGCTCGGGGTCCTTGCGTATGTCGTCAGATAATGACGCGTCGTATTTTGATTGCTGTAGACCTTTGAATGACACATTAAGAACTTAGCGTTCCTGCCGTTGCCAGTTTAAAAAGGAAAGCCGGTGTCATTTCAGCGAACCTCCTGCATAATATTAAACAGAATACATGGCAATTCATTTTAAAGGAATTATTGAATGTTACGATCATATGTTGGGGGCTTAACGCTTAAGTTTGGCTTCTAAAATACTAGGCTATACGAAACTGAATAATACTAAATAACAATAGCTGACCCACTGAAAATGTAGGCTACAACTGAAGCGGGATTAGCTACGCTTGTTTGAATTGCGGTGAGTTAGCTAGCTAGTAACGTTAGCTATCGGTTTTTTTTAAGCCTAGCTCGCTAACTAATGTTGCTAGCCTACTTTACAGAGGCGCTGTAGCATGCTAGTTTACTGTGAACTGTAGCTAGAGGACTAGCTGCCATAAGCACTTTGGGTTGCTACTTGTTGTATGAAAGGTGCTATATAAATAAAGTTTATTATTGGGACGCACCCAGCTGTCTGTGTGCGGTCTTTGTATTTGGCGTGAGATGCAGGCTATTTGGCTGGTGTGCGAGCTAAGTTAATAAAACAGCCTGCGTATGTAGGCTCACGTCAAAAGCGTGAAGAGAGTTGGCAACCCAAGCCTACTGCTTTTTATATTATAATGGTGGGTAGCAGGTTTCATTAGCTAGACTATATGCCAGTGTGTTTGCATACAGAGCCAGGAACAATGTGGGCTTGCAGTCCGTTAAATTGTTCTCTCTTGTCTTGAACTCTGAGCTTCCAAATAAACAAATGAGTCGTGTTCAAGATCAGCCTGGCGTGTCTCTCCCTGAAATTGTTAGCTAGCTATAGCTAATTATGATGAAATTGTTAATGTATAGGCTAGAGTTCCGTTTCTTTCGGTTCATGAAAAAAATAGCCACCAAAATATAATATTTGTGAAGTAAAGAGAATTAGGAATGTAGCGTAGCCTACTTCCAAACAGAGCCGTAGAAAGAGATCTGTATGTATGGAGTATATGATTCTGCTTCCAGTGCCTGATCACAAGTCTACAGCAATCAAAATACGACACGTCATTATCTGACGATATACGCAAGGACCCCGAGCAAATCGTTGAGCCGAGCAGATCGTTGACCGACACCGGAAGTACATCGGTTGTATGCATAGTGAAGTGAGCACGGGGAAAAAAACACATAATGTTAATTTATACAACTTTTCATTAACACACAATTGTTCCTAAATCGGATCTTGATTTTTTAGCGTGTAGAAACTGTACCAAGAGTTTTTGTGATATGCATTTTATTGCCTGTGACTGCGGTGAGGTGAAGGCTGTAAAAAGTGGGTTGGGCTATTAGCACCCTGCTGCTTCATGGCCCTGCAGTGTAACCTGAGAGCTGCTAAGCATATAAACAAATGTGTTCGCAGGCTGTGACTGTTTTTAACAATTTTGCCTCGAAAGTTCCGTGTTTTATTAACGTTTTATTTTAGAATTTCCGAGAAATATGAACACTATAAAAAATTGGGACGGATACGTCCCACCACTAGGGGGCCAAAGCCCATAGAGTTAAACTAGCTACCAAGCTAATGTCTAACGTTTGAGTGGTGGATTGAAATAAAGACGCTTTTGTTTGCCAACTTACTCACTACTAGTAAAAACTAGCTTAGCTTCCGTTGCGAATGTTAGTTAAAACTAGGAGCTGCTCTTAAACGGCTAGCTGACATTTGAGTGCTCAATTTTTCTGTTTTAATTAGCTAGTGTGGTTCTTCAGTGAACACTCATCCCGTCATTAGTCAGATTATGATATAGCTTCCCAGATAGCAAGCGAACGTTGAATCGATGGAGATTCAATGTGGAATTCCGACGTTGATTCAACATCAATTTGCTCATCGAGATCACGTTGAATCAACGTCAGAATACCGACAAATATTGAATAATCAAGGTTAAATATTAACATGATATTTAAAAGTTTTAATGTTTGTCGCCATCACTTACTCACTCCATTAGCTAACTGAACTTGGTAGTAGCAGATAATGTCAGTAGTAACTGTAGCCTAAATAATTTGCCTAACGTCATAAATTGCTTTGACAGCTAGTTGGTAGGCCTAGACATTAGTTACTGAACATGGATAAAAATAAAATGGATATAAATACAACTTCATTGCAGTGAGTGTACTGTGGGCGAAAAAATAACCAATTTTGATGATTATTCAATATTTGTCGGTATTCTGATGTTGATTCAACGTGATGTTGAATCAGTGTCGGAATTCCACATTGAATCTACGTCGATTCAATGTTCACTTGCTATCTGGGTTTAAATTAACCTGGCAGAAACGTATACAAAATACAAAGCCATTGGCTAAATGCCCAAATATCACATAAGCAAAGTTATTGTTACTTTTGACTCCAAATAATTACATATTGTGAAAAAAGCTTAGAACTAGCAAACATGTAGGATGCTAGCTAATAACAGGTATATGTTATTAGCTAGCATCCTACATATATATGTTATTAGTATAGAGAATGTAGGATGCTAGCTAATGTTAGTTAATCAAACTATGTAAGAACATATTTTTATGACATGTCAGCATCTTAGCTAGGTTATTGACATATTAGTCACATGTTTATGAGTGCTTATGTAACATTTCTCACATGAAAATAAAAGATTAAAACCAGTGAGCTGGGCTTCTTGCTAACTGAACCCAGCTCCAGCCACTGCAGCTACCACATAGCCCGTACGCCTTCATTATGGCTTGTCCTTAAGCTAACGTTAGCTTGGTAAAATACTTGTTAACTGTCAATTTTCTATTGCGTTTTGTATCTCGCAAATTTTTATGTTTTGTTGCACAGAATTAGAAGCACTGTGAAATTTCGAGATTAATTAGCCAGGTAGCCATGATAGCTAGCTAGGCTATGCATGCTAATCTTTCCTCTGCCTACCTTCATAATTAATACATTTCTCAAAAAAGAACATGTAACACCTTGTCAAACCTCACATCACCCTGAAACTCATCAGCAATGCAGATAACGTCCGACATTGTGATAGGATTTTCTTTATCCTTTTTCTTTCTCAAAAAATGTATTTCCTCGGTTTTCCCTCAGTCCTCTTTGAGGCTGTAACCTTCGTTACCCTTTTCTCCTGTCACTCCTTTAGTTTAGCTCATTTATTTTACATTGAGCTGGAGGCTTGAGAGAGAGAGAGTCATGCTTTACATGAGCTCCTAAATTTTTTTGTGTTGTTTGTCATTTTAGAGTGAAAGGAATGTAAAGAAATGTAAAGGAATTTATAACATTTTAGAGCAGACATCACACTGAGGAAGAACACGACAATATAAGAGTAAAACAAGGAGAAATCAAGAGAAACCATCCCAAATCATAGGAGAAAGGCATAGCAAAGCAGGAAACCAACAGAAAACTTTGAAGGAAAACAGAAAACAAGGAGAAATTCATCAACACAAAAAACAAAACGGGGGTGTGAGTACATCAGAATTGTCACAAAAATCTGCAGATTTAGAAAAATATAAAGGTTTTCACCTTATCAGGTTTTTCATTGTTAAAAACGTTACAGAAAATAACTGTTAACTTGCTACAGGTAAGCTAAATTGCTAAAACTAACTTGCCACAGATAAGCTAAATTCACAGAACTATATAAGAACTAGAAAGGCAACGTGGTCACGTGGTTCCATTCAGCCATATTCAATTTGGTTCTTCCGCAATGGCACCGCCGCAAGATGGCTGCCATGGCCCGGAAATAGTATTATTATGAGCTCTGCCATGTATTTCCAATGGAGCGTTGTGAAAGTCAACATAGTGGCCCCAGCACAATCTAGGTATCAAAAGTTCACAATATTGTAGTCAATAGAAGCAGGCAATCACATTTTACATTTTTCCTGTGTTCAAATTTTTTTTAGCCTACACAGAAAAAAGAGAGGCATGATTTAAAAAACCTCATCGGTGAGTGTTGAGTAGGCGCACTGAACTCTGATTGGTTAAGAACATGGTCACGTGGCAATTCTAGTTACGTCACAGGGCAATCACGTGAGGAGGCCTATTCGCATTTTCGCCTCAAATGAAATCTCATCTTCACTGAACTATGGTGGTCAGCTCGCAAGGAGCATACAGCGCGGTAGCTGACTGTAGCTGGTTAGCTAACAGCTATCTGGTGCATAATAATGAAATGGTTTTCAAATGTGTAATATTTCTAAGGACAGACTCTCAAGATGCGTTACATTACTAGTAACCTGCCCCAGTGAACATGTTGAAAAGTTGATGAAATGCCGCCCAGGTAGCTAGAGTATAGCGGGTCAGCGGACGAGTTGGCCGGAGTAGCGTTCGCTGGTGCACTGGGCTGAGGGATCCGCTCGCAGACCCACCCGCTGCTAACTCAACAGACGCAATCCTCCAGATTTACTAACATTGCCCCGCTGACGCTTGATGAAAAAGTCCTAGGATGTAGCCAGGCTATATCCGGGTAAAATTGGTTAAATTAGGGATAAATTGAATTAAATTGACATGTCTGTAAACCTAAATTTACACCCCTCTCGACAATGCATATGACGGCCTATCATATAGGCTAGCTTGTTGGCTAAGCCTGTTTTGTTCACGTACAGCTTCGAACAACATAACGGCGACGTTAATCAAAGTTTGTTAATAATGCTGAATTTGCATTGTGGTAAGGCTGTGAGGCGATTTCAACAAGGTAGCCCACGAAGCCTTCAACATTAATCTATAACGTAGACACAATAGTTCACCATAGTTCATTATATCAGACCAACATGGACATTCCTATACTTACAAAATAGGCTAACGTAAAATTTTCACAGTGGCCATTTCCATCACGATGTCTCATTATTTAGGCTACACCTCACGTTAGCTAGCCGCGCAAGGCTGGTTCACTGAAAGCTTGAGAGAGCGGTCGGGACTCGGGATCTACCGGTGTAGCTTGCCTATTCCACGGACGGCGGATTAAGCAAAAGTGAAGGCAATAATCATTATGTGAATGTAATCATACGCATAACGTTAATGTATCTATGTATTTAGTTTGGGTTTTCACATAACATCGATTGTTCAGTGGGTCTGTGGTGGGCGCTGGACTGGAAAGAAAAGTTTTAATATGAAGGATGGTCAAACATTAGCGTAACTGCGCCTAATCTCGCCACTTTTTCACAACTCCTGCCTTTAAAAACACATTTTTAAAGAAAGCAAAAGCACAGGTAGAGTCAGCGTGTGCCCTGTTTTCAAATGTCACTTACTGACCATCAAACGCGATTACTGTATTTATGCTAGTTTGTTGTTTGTATTTTAAAATGGACTCGATAGACCGTCTGTGCCACTTCCGTATTGATTCCGCCTGTGGTCCCAATCTCGCCATTCCATGAGCCCAAACTCGCCACGTAATTAATTTGACGAAAATACGCCGTTTTACACCACAGAAAAAATTAATTACGAAAGAACTAGACTAAATATATTTCGTTTGAACTATTACTTGTTCAAAATGTCCAGTTTTATAATTATATTCCAATATTTTTATGTGTAACTAGATTGGGGTAGACCTACTTGGAAGGAGGTACCTGTCATCTTTTGATTACCACCACCAGTGTGATTGTTACCATCTAGTAGCCATCAAGACCACTACTTTAATTTAGATGCAACACTGAATACATCTATAAAAGTCCAATATTCACATTGTGCTACATTGCAAACATCTACAAAAAGAGAGGTAAATGTTTTAACTGATCAAATTAAATACTGACAGAACTAGACTAAATATATTTCACTCTTACTTTTACCTGTTCAAAATGACCAGAGGTGTAATTAGATTCCGTTGTGTGGAACTATTATGATTGTTCCTCCCCAATCAAACTTTGATTGTTACCACCAGTGATTGCTACCATAGTGTCAATTTTTTACAAACATTACTTTTCATTTATATGCAACAACAAAACAAATGCATTAAATGTTGAAGCAATGTTACATGGGCCAAGTAAGAATGTATTATTTAATTGAGCTAAAAGGTCATCCTGAAGCTTAGTTGAATTTTAAAATGATAATATTGTTTTATTTTTAATATGGTTAATCTTATGGGTTAAAATGTGAGAATGATAAAATGGTAGTCTACTAATAAACCTTTTACAGTGATTTCGAATTGATTGGTTATGCCTGCATCCATGCTGTAGGGGGAGATTCGCGGTACTTTCTCTCATTAATGAGACGGCGTTGTTGAGGGTAGAGATCATCCCTGCGCTCGTGATTTCTCTCCCCTTTCAGGTAGCTATGATGTTATTTTTTTATGTACTGTTTATGCAGTCAAAATGGACTACATCTTTTGTGAATTTGTTGTAACGTTAATAGAGTGTATATATATACTATATTTTCGGGAGGTTTAATGAGTTTTATATATGAAAAGACTCATGCTAGTTTTCTGGTCTAGTCGCCAAGCTAGCATGGTAACGTTAGGTACATGAAAGAAGCACGTGAAATGTGCGTGATGGGTCACAGTAAGTGCGCCCCTTTCGAAGTAGCTTGCGTTCGGTGCACATGTATTTTGTTTTTCGTATTGCACCGCTGTTCACAGTATAGCATAAAATGCTAGGTGGTCACCATGTTTGTTCAACAGTATAAAAATATTCATGGGGAAAATCTTGGTTGTAAACTTCAAAATTATGCATTTCCAACAAAAGAGACAATACATTATTTAATAATTTTATTATTGATTAATTAGTAATTATTATTGAATAAATGTTGCATATGTTACAATGCAGATATTAATAACAGAATAAAATAGAATGACCTGTAACGCTAATTGAACTAATCCTGAATATTGGGGGGGGGGGGGCGTATGGCAGTGATTATTACTTGCAGTAATCGCAGAAAAAGGTTGGTTCCTTGGGGTCCCACTGCACACATGCGGTATGAAACCACACGCCACACCCTTCACATTCGGTCCACTCCACAATGGGGTTTCCGCAGTCCAGAGGAGGCTCCGGTAGGCAACACTCGCCGCAGATGCTGTCATCTATCCCTGGTCTTGGGAGATGGTGTGCTGGGCTGCTTTTCTTTGCCTTTGCTTTTTTCTTTGGTTCTTCCAATTTTCTCTTTTTCTTTTCAAGAGACTCTCTCCTCTTTTCCTCTGCCTCCCTCTTCTTTGCATTCTTCTCTATCATAATGTTCAAATAAAAAAATAAATATTAGTTCTGTTCAAATAAAGTTTGTTGTTCTTGTAATTGTTTTTACCAAGCTCATCTTCTGTTAATTACTCAAACAGTAGAGGATTTGGGATGGTTACCTTTTCCAATTTAAAGATATTCACATACCACAAGTTTTTGTATCAAAACATGACTTAGTGTCCACAAATTTGGTATTGAATTATCTAGTAGACAAACCTGGTATTGAATTAATTCATTAATCCATGTTTTAAAGACATTCTTAAAAGTAAATCTTTCACACTTGATTAAAAACAAATGGCCTGCTTTTTAAATGCAGTTTTCACATGAATTACATTATAATACAGTGTTGTATGTTAATAAATCTGAGTTTAGTACCTTTATTTTTAAGTGACAGATCATGTCAGAGGGCTTCTCGTGTGCATCTTCAAATGAACCTGTGCTGAAGGTTTAACCCTGCCCACAATTGTTACCTCAAACCCATAAAAACTATCATATCAAGTACTCCTGTCACAATAACTGAAAGCCAGATTGGTTATTATTAAGTGGTTATTAAAGAGTACCCAGAATAATACCTAGAATTGTATTATTTTTTTCTATTTTACCTGAAGTACCATTTTTGCTGACTTTACCCTATGTATTTATGGAGAGTATTTATTTCTTTGGATGGTAACAAAATTATTATATTCCATTTATTAGTTTATGATTTGTAAATTCTCACAATTTGTAAAATTACATGGCAACAAAACCAAAGTCACCATGACCCAACAATAGAAGAGCGCTATGATGAGACAGAAGTGCTTCTGACGAGATTCAGCAAGTAGACATTTTCCTAACGCGAAAATGTACTTTTGAATGAACTTAAACCAATAGGTTTACTCATTGGTTTGTTATAGTCTATTTCGGCTTCCGTAATGTTGCTCAGCTTTTTGACAGCTTCGCAAATGAATGAAAGACGTTTAGCTTTCTGAGGAGACAGAAAACCGCGAACATTGTTCGTGTCGCCTCGTATTAAATTTCTATCGCCAATGGAATTCTAATGATTAACCTTAAGATCAACGTGATCTAGAGATTGATATAAACTTCATAACATCAAAAGTAAGTAAATCTTTATGAAATTCACAGATTATACAGTTAAATGTTTCAGCTTCAGAAAAAGCTTACGTTTTTGAATGGTGTTGATCGTAGAGTAACAAGACGGATACGGAAATAGCGCCTCCAGCGAAGTGGCGAGTTTGGGATCAGGTGGCAAGATTAGGCGCAGTTACGCTAGCCGTTTATGTGTTTCACCTTCAATCCATGGCGTGCAGAAATAGCCGATATTTTGTCTAGCAGCATGACACAGTACTGCATTATGCGATAAATGTTTGCGAAGAAGAGCGAGTGCTCCCGTTTATTGTACGATATAACATTGTAGCTTTAGGCCAACGTGGAAAGTTATTGTGGCGTTTACCATTTTCGTTGCTCTGTAGCTATGTCGGTGTGCAGCACTCTCTCATCGCTCAAAAGAAATCAAACTCATTAAGGAACTGAAGTTGAGCATCAAAGCCAGATAATGTTATAGCTACTGCACTTTAATGCGGCGTTCACACAGCGGGCGGTAGACGGCAGGACGGTACAGAAATGTCCGTCGCGGTAACGCACTGTTTATATCCGTTGCCATATTTACGGTCCGTGCAAAACAGATTACCGGTGTACCAAAGAGCGCCTTTGCAAAATGGACTGCGACTGAAAGTGTAGGCTATTTATACATTGTGTATGTGTATTACTGCATTGTTTCAGTCTTCATAAATGGGAGGTGTGTGTGTATGTATCTTAATGTCAGCTAGTTTAGGTAGCTTCGCTAGCTAGTTAGTTACACCTCAAATCATACACAGAAAAGCTTCTGAAAATAAAGCCAATAATAATGTGTACCTGGAATCTGCATGTCAGTGCTGACAACACTCCATGCTGCAGCCTTTTTGTCAAGATCTCTGTATTTTTTAAAACTTTTTGGTTCGATATTTCCTCCCACCTCTCTCGTTCTCTACCATGAAGTTGCACGAACTTCTCATCCATTTTTAAACGTACCACTTCCGTTCCATCGGCACGTGATCCTACCACAGCGGTAGACGACAAAAATAAAAATATTTTTTATTCCGACGGCAAGTTTGTCCTGCCGTCGGCGGTTTTGCCGTTGATTGCCGTCGTTCTCTCATTGAAAAGAATGACATCCGGTTTCGTCCTGCCGTCTACCGTCCGCTGTGTGAACGGCCCTTGAGACCGCATAAACGGAGCACAAGTGTCCGTCTGTCCGAACGAATATTTTCGGGTAAAGCCAGGACGTCTCAGCTGATATGATAGCCTACTGGATATTGGAAGGTTAGCATAAATAACCTTATGTCCAATGCAGTTAGGATTAACCATAAACTGTAACGTCAGAAAAAATGGCTTAACACGGCTTTCTTTCGATTGTCCGACTTTTATCGTGCTACACAGAACGAAATTTAAACCCATGCATAGGTCCGTTTCTCAGCTCCCATAGTGCTAGCATTTCTCAGAACGGACTACAGACGGCGCCATATTTTCACAGGCCATCCATTACGTAGAGGTCTCGGGTTTTTGAGGGAATTGTAGTTCTAAACTATTAGTACCAATAACTAAAAAAATACTAATCCTATTGACCTGGGGCTTAAAATGTATGTTCAATATAGCATCAGTTAAAATCCCAATTGATCATCTAATTCAATCATCAAAGTATCAAATGATTAAGCATCAAACGTTTTATTCAGGCCCTTCTGTTAGAGCTTGAAGGCTGGCTCTGACATTATTTATGAAAGACTAGTTAGTTAATCACCCTGTTAAATATCTACCCGATATGTCTATTGGTTCCAGAATTAAAAGCATTTGAAGTTTGGCCAGTTTTGCCCTTCTAGGGGGGCGCTACTGAGTCCCCTGGGGTGTCAGGGCAAAATAATTGACATATAATAATCTCCAGGTCAAGGCCTTTCCAAAAATGTCCTACGACAAAGTAAATTTTCACCTCTGTCTGGCTACAGCCTCTCTGAGGTATAGTTTCTGAGACCCTTTGAGACTCCAGCCTGGATAAAATCAAGTCTTTTGATTGTTTTGGTGGGAAAAATCCTTCATGGTATTGATGTTTTTCCTAATCACAGTCATACGTTTGGATTTGCGCTAGTGTAGACCTTATTTTACCTACCAAATACATCTGGATTGTTGTCATATGAGGGTTAGGGTTAGATAACATAATATACTTTGAGTGCATTTCTCTTTCATTGCTAATTTTTCAAGCGTAGCTCTCCTTATGCAATAGGACCAAACAGCATATTGACAATATTAAAGTATCATGTCTAGATTGTGGATGATGTTTTTAATAGCTTGCATCCAGAATGTATCATTGTATATCGCAATGAGATGCATTTCATTTTATTCCTCTTACACAGCTAAAACTGTCTGGATAGTTGGTGACAGCTACATCCGGTGTGGGGAGGAGAGAGCAAGGGAGACCATGGGAACCAGTCTGGGTCTGGATGCCAGGGTCCAGTGGTTTGGCTGGGGAGGCCTGAGGTGGGAGCGGCTTCTCCCCTTCATACACCAGTCCCTCAGAGGAAGAGCAGCCCCGGATGTCCTGCTCATACACTGCGGCGGGAATGACCTTGGCAACATGAAGAGCCTGTGTCTCGTCGCAGATATGAAGCGGGACCTGCAAGACCTCCACCGGCGTTTCCCAGGGACCAAGATTCTCCTTTCAGCAATCTCCCAGCGACGCCGGTGGAGGACTGCCAATCCGGGGAAAATAGATAAGACCCGGAAGTGGGTGAACAATGTCATGGCTACATTTGTTCAGAGTTTTGGTGGAATTTTTGTCCCACATCCTACCATAAAATTTGAAAATGCTGACCTATTTCTAAATGGTGTTCATTTAACCCCTAGGGGAAATGATATATTTTTAAGTAGTATCGTCCATTCCCTTAAAGACTGAATCTAGGGGAGGAGTTTCTCCAATCCTGGATTTAGCTTTTAATGGAATAGGTTTTTTTTTAATGAAATGGGTCAGCTTTTCAAATTTTATGTGATGATGTTATATTTTGTATTATGATTTATTTTAATTAATGACATCTGTAGCTATGCCATTGTTCACCCAACTCCCCCCTGCTTTTCCTCATCCCTGTCCCGCATCTTCTCTCCCCCATCCCCCATCTTGTCCTCTCCAGCCATGGCATCTTGCTCTGTAATGAGAATCAGACCCTTTATATAAATGAGGAAAAATGTAATTTGAGGTTTTTGTCTGCTTTTGTCTTTAAAATATTTAATCAGTTTTCATTTCATAATAGGGGACAAAAAACTCAAGGGTAACAAGAAGTTAGGGGTTTGACATAGGAGACAACAAAGTTCAGTAGCCTGTCTCAGTTTAAAGCCCACTCACCACGTCAAGGTGCAGGCTGAGAGTGGGAACACAAGACAAGACGCACATTTAGTACAAGACAAACCCTGACGAGACACACATTAAAAATGGCAAGGTCCACATAAAAGATCAAATTTGTATATGTTTATGCTGGCTGTAAGTGGTATTGTAATCCATGGGTCTTTGTAAGCGAGGACTTCCACAGTAAACACTTATGCGGGCTCTAAGTGATACTTGCAACAGTCATCCAGGGGTCTCTGTATTTGAAGACTTTCACAGTAAACACTTATGCCCCGTTTATGCGGGCTCTAAGTGATACTTGCAACAGTCATCCAGGGGTTACTGTATGTGAAGACTTCCACAGTAAACACTTATGCCCCGTTTATGCGGGCTCTAAGTGATACTTGCAACAATCATCCAGGGGTTACTGTATGTGAAGACTTCCACAGTAAACACTTATGCCCCGTTTATGCGGGCTCTAAGTGATACTTGCAACAGTCATCCAGGGGTTACTGTATGTGAAGACTTCCACAGTAAACACTTATGCCCCGTTTATGCGGGCTCTAAGTGATACTTGCAACAATCATCCAGGGGTTTCTGTATGTGAAGACTTCCACAGTAAACACTTATGCCCCGTTTATGCGGGCTCTAAGTGATACTTGCAACAGTCATCCAGGGGTCTGTGTATTTGAAGACTTCCACAGTAAACACTTACGCCCCGTTTATGCGGGCTCTAAGTGATACTTGCAACAGTCATCCAGGGTTTACTGTATGTGAAGACTTCCACAGTAAACACTTATGCCCCATTTATGCGGGCTCTAAGTGATACTTGCAACAGTCATCCAGGGGTCTCTGTATTTGAAGACTTCCACAGTAAACACTTACGCCCCGTTTATGCGGGCTCTAAGTGATACCTGCAACAGTCATCCAGGGTTTACTGTATGTGAAGACTTCCACAGTAAACACTTATGCCCCGTTTATGCGGGCTCTAAGTGATACTTGCAACAGTCATCCAGGGGTCTCTGTATTTGAAGACTTCCACAGTAAACACTTACGCCCCGTTTATGCGGGCTCTAAGTGATACTTGCAACAGTCATCCAGGGTTTACTGTATGTGAAGACTTCCACAGTAAATACGTTCTTGTGGTGCTTGGCAGTATCTGGCTTTGAGGTAGAGGCTTTAGTTTCAATCCATTTGATTTTCAGCGGTGAGAGGATGCACACTGAAATACACGCACATAAATATGTAAACTGACACACGCATGCATATGTAAACTGAAATAGACATACGTAATTTGACATACACACATATGTAACGACATACATACACATGTGTACACTGAAATACACGCACATAAATATGTAAACTGAAATAGACGTATGTAATTTGACATACACACATACATATTGTCATGGTTTATGACCCTTTTTCCCTTGCGGTTGTGTTCCTCTGTCGCCACACGTGGGCGCTGCTCCGGTAGTGGAGTTTTGGCTCCGTCTCATCTTTTCACAGAAGAAGTCTGATCAGCGTTCACAGGTGTGGGTGTTTTATGGTGAGCTATATAAGCCTCCCGTTTCCTTCGTTCGGGGCTTTGATATTGATTGTTTTATTGTTTGTTCTGTGGCGTATTGTCGTGTATTATTTGTGCTGTTTTGTGTGCGGTTTATTTTGCCCTTTTAATGTTTTAACCCTTTCCTGCCTGAGAGAATATTGGGTGAAAATTCCATTTCTTGACATGCGTTGCAAAAATGTTTGTGGTGTGTTCATATTACATTACATACCTAAAATTTATATACCATTGCAAACAGGATAACTGGGACTTTCAATTGATATAAAAAACATTAGCATTACTTGAACGTAATATCATCAACTATGGAAAGACATTCACTAACTAAATTTAAAAAACGTTCTAAATGGCTATTTTTATGAGAAACCTACATTTTTACCCATTTTATGTTCAAGATAGAGGAAAACTTAGAGTATATGGTATCTTCACCATTTTGTGACTGATATATTATAGAAATCAGAGTAGTGCTATCATCTACCGTTCAAAAGTTATAACCACTTCAGTGATGGGTGAGGAAAAGGCTAAAAAACGCTTTAGAATGTTGGTTCATTGACAATATGACGTGCATATGCAAAAATGTTTGTGGTTTGATCATATTACATCACAACCCCTAACCTTAATATACCATTTTAAACAGGATAATTGGGGCTTTCAAAATATATAAAAATAATATGCTTTCTTTAACCTTTTATCATCAATTATCAAAAAAATTCACTAAATAAATTTTAAAAATGTTCCAAATGGCTATTATTCATGAGCAACCTAGGTTTTTGATAATTTCATGTTCAAGATAGAGGGAAACTTAAACTGTATGGTATCTTCACCATTTTGTGACTGATATATAATAGAAATCAGAATAGTGCTATCATCTACCGTTCAAAAGTTATAACCACTTCAGTGATGGGTGAGGAAAAGGCTCAAAAACGCTTTAGAATGTTGGTTCATTGACAATATGACGTGCATATGCAAAAATGTTTGTGGTTTGATCATATTACATCACAACCCCTAACCTTAATATACCATTTTAAACAGGATAACTGGGGCTTTCAAAATATATAAAAATAATATGCTTTCTTTAACCCTTTATCATCAATTATCAAAAACATTCACTAAATAAATTTTAAAAATGTTCCAAATGGCTAGTCTTCATGAGCAACCTAGGTTTTTGATAATTTCATGTTCAAGATAGAGGGAAACTTAAACTGTATGGTATCTTCACTATTTTGTGAGTAATACAGAGTATAAATAATATTTATCATTTACTGCTCAAAAGGTATAACCACTTCTGTGATGGACAGGAAAAGGCAAAGAAAATGCATTAGAATGTTATGTTCATTGACATTTTACATTACCACTTATCTCTTCTCCTCATGAGCTACTGTTGAGAATCAATTGATATAATGCAAAATTAAAAGACACACACTGAAATACGATTTATGTGTTCAATGGAACACACACTTTATTTAAGAAAATGTTAACTGACGTACAACAGTGAATGATAACATTGCAAAACTTAAAAACATACAAACAATGGCAAATATCAGTTACACGTATAATTAATGCATTGAATTTATTTACAGTAAAATCAGGAACGTTTTAGTACAGATACAGCAGATAAGAAGAGTCAACAAGTCTAATACCTGTGGAGAGAATATAACAAACAACAAGTCTAACACCTGTGGAGAGAATATAACCAATAAGATAACAATAATTGTAATACCTGTGGAGAGAGATAGAGAGAGAGAGATGGAGAGGGGAGGAGGGAGGGAGGGCAACAATGGACTGCACAACCTCTCACGTTAGCTCAGGACCTAGGCCTCTGCGCGAAACTGGTCACACTCAGCCGAGTGCCAGGCTTTGAAACAATTCCTGCTTTGAACGATGCAAAAGCTTTTACCATTGCATTCAGGAGCCATGCAAGCAAATTTAGTCTTACGTTGAATTCTGCTTTTTCTGTAGCAGAGCCAACAGTTCTTAGCTGACTTCTGCAGTTCAGGGGTATGGGTGACGTGAAATGACGAGGCCACAGGCTTAAGTGTGTGGGATGGGGAACTCGCGTGAATGTCCAGGCCTGCTAGCTGACGAGACAGGTTCTCCCTGAATGTTATCTGGCTATAGTCAGCTAATCTATGCTTATCCCCTGCCTGACTGTGTTGCCACTCCTGAAACAACAAGAAGCTATTGACGACAGCAATGTCAATGAAGTGGAAAAAAAGAGTCTTCCACCACTTCTGCGTTTTTTGTAGGACATTGTAGCTGCTGATCATTTGGTCTGACCTATCAACGCCCCCCATGTGTTTATTGTAATCGCTGATTACAGCAGGCTGGCGGACCACTAGGCTGCTCCAGGTGGCATCTTTTTTCACAAGCCTAGTCACATTGGTCGAGTCATTCGCATTGTGGAAATTGGAGAGGCATGTAACTGCACGCGTGTCCTTCCACTGGATGACAAGGATGCCATCCTCTACCCTACACCACCTCATGTCCCCACGGTCTGTCTTTCGTTCCCATGTTTTTACATCTTTGAATTCTTCAGGGAATTTCTTCCGGTTAATTCTACATGTCCCACAAGCATTAATCCCAATTTGTCGCAAGTGTCGCCCCAAGTGCTGGGGATGTGTAGAAGTTGTCAATCCAAAGATTGTAACCCTGATCTTTGTATGGCTGTATTAAAGCCTCTACAACTTTTGTGGCCAAATCAGTAACCCGACCGTCACGACTACCTGTGTAAACATTGAAGTCCAAGGTGTAGCCTGAATCTGATGTTGCTATCACCCACAACTTGAAACCCCAACGAGTAGGCTTGCCCTTCATAAACTGTTTTAGCCCTGACCGACCTTTAGACTTCACCATACGCTCGTCTATTGCCAGATTCTGGTTTGGTTGAAACAGCTCTTGGCACTTTTGTTTGAGGTGGTCCATGAGGTAGCGAAGTTTCTTAAGACGATCCTGGTTATCCTCTGTGGCAGGATCTACAACATGCAGAGCTGCTAACAGAGCCTTAAAACGGTCACGCGACATAAAAGATCTCGCCCATGAACCCTGAAGGGACTTAGTTCCCCAATATCGGTGCATGTCAGGGAGAACGTGGAATCCCATGTAAATGAGTAACCCCATGAATCGGTAGAACTCATCTGGGGTCACCTCATTCCACACTCCTTCAACGCCGGCATACGACGCACGATTTAAAACTAGCTCCCACCCCTGCCGGTTTGTAAAGCCGCAAATATCCGCAACAATAGCCTGGGTGAAGAACAGCATGAAAAAGTCTATTTCACGCAGCATCACACTCGTCGTAAACCGCACGGCCCTGCGCACGCTCCCTAAATCTAAACCAAGCGGACGGCTGGGTGTAAACAGGAGAGGTTCTGGTGCCTGTGCATCCACGTCAACATAGGAAGGGTACGAGACAGAGTCAGAGAAGCATTTACGCTTTCTAGCTGACTTAGGACCTGTGCGAGAATGGATAACCATTCCCAAAATAATCATGGGAGGAACTAAGTTAGTAATGTGAATATTAGCCATATGAGGAAGCTAAGCATTATCAATACATTATCAATAAACACAGTCTACACACATACATACATACCCTTCTGATGCTGGTCTCGGCTCAAGATCACAGTCCATCTCGTCATCCTCCTCCTCCTCCAACTCCTCAGTCTGCACTTGCGCCTGCAGCAGCTCTGCATCCAGTGCATCCTCCTCCACACAGTGCATGCCCTGATGGTCATCCATGTCATGCTCTGCGATGACCCTCAGCTCATGATGTTAGTGCCCTCCTCCTCTTCAGGGACTGAAGCAGGCAGCTGTAATCATCTGCATCGACATCCATCGCTGCGAAACAAATATATAATCAGTTGCCTTTTCATTCATCCATAACATATAAGTATACATTATATATATATATATATACACACACACACACACATTTTATATCATATAAAACCATTTCTGAGTCACTAATGGACTGTATACTATCACAAATGACATTACCTTACAGCACCTTGCAACACTTTATGCGTGTCCAGAATAGATGCAAACACTTTATGCATGTGTCGTGTCCACAATCTAAAAGCGCCTGAACACAATGCTAACAATTTTTTGTAATGTAATAAACGCATAATGTAACAAACAGACCTAATGTTATGTTATCAGTGACATTGGCTCAATTATTCACGAAGATAGCAAGACAAACAGCGGAGCTACAAGCTAGAAAATAAAACCCCTCAGAAAATAAAACGCCTCACAACAGCTGAGCTAAGACTTAACGTTACCGTCACTGTTTTTAGCTTTAGTTATTATTTAGTTATCAAAGTCGACACTAAATACGGAAAATATTCACATCTATCACTTCACTTTTATGTTAATTGTATGACAGACTTTTTCACAATTTCAAAAATTCACAAAGATAGCAAGACAAACAGCGGAGCTACAAGAAGCTAGAAAACAAAACTCCTCAGAAAATAAAACGCCTCACAACAGCTGTTCGCGCTGAGGCACTGAGAGCTAAGACTAACGTTACCGTCACTGTTTTTAGCTTTAGTTATTATTTAGTTATCAAAGTCGACAGTAAATATGGAAAATATTCACATCTACCACTTCAATTATGTTAATTGTACGACAGACTTTTTCACAATTTCAAAAATTCACAAAGATAGCAAGACAAACAGCGGAGCTACAAGCTAGAAAATAAAACGCCTCACAACAGCTGAGCTAAGACTTAACGTTACCGTCACTGTTTTTAGCTTTAGTTATTATTTAGTTATCAAAGTCGACACTAAATACGGAAAATATTCACATCTATCACTTCACTTATTTTAATTGTATGACAGACTTTCACAATTTCATTTTGAAACCAGCTGAGGAAAGAATAACACAGTGGCTTCTCATTTGAAGCTAGAGCTTTAGCTACACGAACGTTAGCGAATTTCAAGTGACAATCTGAGAAAATCTGCGGTACAAAAACAGGATTTTATTCAAAATAAAATAGTTTCTGAAGTAATATCCATGGTTAATTATTATCTTAAATGCTTTTTACCTCAGGGAGTTTACTGGGTTTCCTTCAGTCGCCGTCAAGTCTTCAAACGATGGTCTTCTGTCCGAGGTGGTAGCTCCGTCCGCGGTGAGACAAATGGAGACTTACGCGCTTGACGTGCGGTTTTATCTAGCGGTCTACAAATAAATCCCCGCCCACTAAGCTCATGAACCAATTATATGCAATTGTAGCTTATTTTGTCATCTGTAACTAGCATTTTTCAAAAAGAAAATCAGTGATTGGACGGCAGAGCTATTATACGTCAAACCATCAGCACAATTGTGCTGAAATTAGAACGGTCCGGCTTTAAAGGGTTAAGCTAGTATGATTATTGGTCTAGGTTTTAAGAAGACCGTTTTGCTCCGCTGTGTTTTATTGGAGTTTTGCGGGACTTGCCTTTGTGCTTTGAACAATCAGGTTGTATTCCTTTTTGTGTGCTCATTTCAGTCTCCGCTTTCTGGTCTGTCCTTTGTTTGTCTTTTGCCTAGATTTTTTGCCCTTTACTAAGAGACAGGGCGTTTGTATCAGTCCACCTTTAGTCTAAACCGGGCCGGCCAGCGAAGGATGGGCACCCCCTCTCTAGCCAGGTTCCTTCCGAGATTTCTTCCCACTGGGGAGTTTTTTCTCGCCACTGCTCAGTGTTTTTTTCTCCCCTACCGGGGAGTTTTTTACCTCATTTTGCTGGTTGGGGGCTATGGCCTGGTTTTTTTGCTCAATTTTCCTTCTGTCTCCCTGTGCAGCGTCTTTGTGACAGTTCTCTGTAAAAAGCGCTATACAAATAAAATTGAATTGAATTGAATTGTATCATACTGACTTTAGGGCTTTATTTATTCTTAGAGGCAGGCCGGTTATTTTCTATTAAGTTTGCGTTAGTCATTTTGTCCGGTGCAGCTGTCCTGTTCGTCCTTTTTACTTGCGGAACGATTTTGTTCGGAACTGTAGTTCTGTTCGTTCTCCAGGTATGTCTCTCCTTATTTGGAGCTGGGGCGATGTGGACATGTTTGTGTTTGATTGCGCATTTATGAAAGTAACCATGGAACGTTATCTCTGTTCCTCCGCCTCGTTACATTTCCCGTTACTGAGAGGCTAGGGCGTTTATTTTCTACTAAGCTTGTGTTTGTCATTTTGCTAGTAAAGTTATGGGACGACGGTTCTCCGTCGGCTCGCCTGTAAAATGTTTCTCTCCTGGGAGATCGGGCGTTTACCCCTTTACGTTATCTGGAATAATGCGGGACTTGCCTATGTGGATGTAGTTATTAGGACTCCTCCCCCCTGGCTATTGTCTGTCCCTGCTTCCTAGACTTTGCATGTGACTGCGAGCCTATGAAAGTAGCCATGGAATATTATATCTGTTCCTTCGCCTCGTTACATTTCCTCTTTACCAAGAGGCAGGGCTTTTATTCTCTATCAAACTCGTGTTGGTCTTTTAGCCGTAGAAGTAAGGGAGCCTAGTGCTTTGTTCCATTAGCCTCGTTTGGTTTTCTTGCTGAAACCTGGCTTTTGCGCTTCTACTCATTGGTGTGTGTGACAGTGAGCCGGTCAGTAGCTTTGGTATGTGTGTTCCCTGTCTTGTCTCCTCCCTTATCTGCGGGGTTTCCCGCCTTAGTGGCCCTAGGGCTTAAAGAATCCCCTTGCTGCATTTGGCTCCTCCTACCTCACACATCACGCCCCATTACACATATGTAACGACATAGATACACATATGTACACTGAAATACACGCACATAAATATGTAAACTGAAATAGACGTACGTAATTTGACATACACACATACATATATAACGACATACATACACATGTACACTGAAATACACGCACATAAATATGTAAACTGAAATAGACGTACGTAATTTGACATACACACATACATATGTAACGACATACATACACATGTACACTGAAATACACGCACATAAATATGTAAACTGACACGCATGCATATGTAAACTGAAATAGACATACGTAATTTGACATACACACATACATATGTACACTGACATGCACTCGCATACACATATGTATACTGAAATACATGCACATGTAGATTGACATACAAGGGCAAAAACCCCACAAATACATTATTTTAAAGCACATACATAGAAATAAAAAATGTAAAAATAATTTTAAAATAATTAATCAAAAAAAAAAACTTCCAAATACATATTTACAAACATGAAAAATGATAACAAACCCAAATCACACACAGACACACACAATATAAATTAAGACATATGACCCCCTCACTACTCACCATAAAAGTGAATCAACTTGGTTAGTCTTCTGCGAACCATCTTACATTTTAACTTTTCAGTTGCTCTTCTTGCCAAGTGATTCAAACAGACTTTACAGAACCATGAAGATGTCATCTTTACCAGTATGTGGACATGATTTGCTTCAGCACACGTGTCAAACATGTGGTTGTGCAGGCCAGGGAAGAGATTTTTCTCAGCGCAATCAGCAAGCACCTGGGTAACTACAGCCAATGTTACTCCACTTCCCTGTGGTGGCTTGCCTCCAGTTCTTCTGAGCAGCCTCTGAAAACATCTCTCGGTGGCCTGGCACACTGCAACCATGCCTTTTGATGGCTTCTGTAAGCCACCTCTGTCCTTCAAAGCCAGAAAGGAATGTGTTCCTTCCATTGATGTCAATGCCTGTGAGCAAGGCATGCAGGTAACCTTCTCCCTCAATTTTTTCACAACAAAGCCTGCGATGTAGTTGATTGCAGCATCTTTGTATTCTGAGAGGTGGTCAACATCTGGGAGGTCAGGGATGGTGTCATCTCCAGGCACTACCATTTCCACCAGCTCCACTTCCATCCTGCGTGCAATGTTGACTGCTGCAGGTGTTGAATCAAGGATGTCAGTGTTGTCTCGGAGGAGGCAGTTGCCTGTGCCTGTCTTCACTTGGTGCCTCATAAGTAGGCGCTTGTAGGCTGCTCGAAACTGTTTAGCATTGGGGTTGTTGTTGTACCCTCCACGAGCTCTGACAGCAGCAAAAAAGAGCTCCAAGTGATCCTGACTCAGTTTGTATGTTAGAAGGTACCTGCATGGCGCATTGGGTCTCTCAACAAGGTCATTGTATATATTGAGTGCACTTCTGCCATTGGCTATGAAGCCATAGATTGATGTCTTCTTTGCAGTTGAATGCATGTGCACAAGCTGTTTCCCGTTGTTGACCTTGAGCCCACGAAGACACGTCTCTGCCTGCTGTAGGATGGCCTCTGCGCGGTCTTTTGTTGATGGCTTGATGGGTGCTTTGAGCCCTTTCCCAAGTGGGTTGCGGCTGTTGACATCAAACGCACCATCGATTGTGCGCAAGAACTGTACTGTAGCCGCACATCCTCTGAACTGAGGATACTTCAGTTCTTGCTCGCAGTACTCCAGGGCATCTGCCACACTGCTGCTGAAAAGCTGAGCTGCCAGGTGGACCTTCATTTTCTGTTTTCGCCACTGGATGTGTGCCATTCTCAACTTGTTGCCAAGCCGCAGACCTTCCTTCTCCTGAAGGGTGTTCAGGTGCTCAATGTACTGCCACTTGATCTGTTTGCCATCTTCCGTTTCCAAAACCCCAGATGTTGCAAAAGCATTTCGAAGAAGCTTCAGCATATGACATGGATCCAGGAGCACATGAACCTTATGAGTCGGGTCTTCCAGATGGGGGAAGTAAGGTCTCATGTTCGAGATGTTCAAGTCGGCACCAAGCTCCCTTACCATTGCAAAGTTCTGTGAGGGTCCATCACATGTCAGTGAGACAACCCGCACACTAATGGCATGAAGTCTACAAAGGCTCTCCCTGATGATGTTGGCCTTCTCTTTTCCGGTTATGCTAGCGATGAGGAAGTACGCAAAGGGGATTTTCCAGGACTCGTTGATGGAAACAGCCATGAGGACCATGGCCTGTGTGGCTACTGTGTTGTCAATTTCACCAGTGCCAAAATCCACATAACCATGGATTTGGCCCGAGCCGAAATCCATTTGCTGATGTACATACATCTCATCCATCATCAGAGCACAGACCGTTTCCTTTCCCTCTTTCTTCTTCTCTGCGACATGGTTCTTCAGCGCAGTAAAGGAAGCCACGGAGTTCCTCAGAGAACTTTGCTGACCTCTTCTGTTGTATCCTGGTCAGAATTTCTCTTGGCACTTCATTGATGGACTCCAGTAGATCAGCACACTCTGTTGAAATTAAGAGTTTTTTCTGGAGCTCTCTGGTGATGTCTTTCAAAGAGAACACTTTTCTCTTCAATCGCCTGGCTTTTTGCGACTGGATCCTCAACTTCTTTCGACATCTCAGTAGCTTCTGCTGTACTCCTTCTGCTTTCCTCTTGAGAGTTCTTGGAGACTCCACAACAGTGTAACGGTGATCATTAACACAGCTGGATGGTAAAGCTGAGTACTCATGATCATGTGACACCTCTGGATCTCTGTTACCAATGCACTCGCTTCTTGAAACACCACTTACCTCCCCACCAACATCTACATGTACATCAGCTGTCACAGCAATGTCGTCATCATTGGAATTGAGGACACTGATCTGCTCAGCAAGATCCTCCATCATGACGACATTGTTCTGATCAGCTGCAAGAATGTCACTTTTTGGATTGTGTGCAACCTTGTCATGACACTGACGACAATTAACAGGACAAACTGTAATGCCACTAACCTCTGCAATACTCACATTTTCTTGCAGTCTTCTCTGTCTTCTAACTGGCCTCTGCAAGTGTGCCGGAAGGTCAAACACTGTTGGCACTGCATTCAGAGTCAGGCATCGTTTTCCCTTGAAGGGGGTTAAGGAGTCACTGTTAATCACTAGCCACTGAATATTCACAATGAGAATGGTAATGTTATTGGTAATGTCATTACCTACTTTAATAATCATGTGTGTGTGTGTGTGTGTGTATATACACACACACACACACACACACACACACACATATGTACACATACACACACACACGTGTGTGTGTGTGTGTATATATTATATATATATATATATATATACACACACACACACACACACACACACAGTATCGGAAACACCAGAAACTGAAAATACTTTTTCATAAAACAGCTGCTATATGTTTGCTCCCATTTATCTTACCTATATGTTGGTATATATAACTGGCATAAAAGTGTGTAGAAAAACTTGATAATTAATCATAATTAGCCATTAATTATATTATTATCAGATAATACTAATTTGTCACCTTGGAGTCACGGAAAAAGAAATGCTCCTCAAATTGGTCGCTGCACAGATGTGATGCCGAGGTGGGACTCCATTTTGCCCTCCGCATGTTGACCAACCACTGCCGCAGCCTGTCTTCATCAGCTAAAGGAAATCTATCAAAGAATAAAATGGTTATAATAGGCTGCGATCGGTTGCGATGCAGCTTACAGAATTATAAAACTACCATCACAGATAAAAGTAGTTGGCACCGAGGAATATGGTTTGAAATTAGACATTTGGATGATGTTAATTGCCAGAATTGAAAGCAAATTCTGTCTGAAATCTCATACAATATTCTATAATTCAAGGGTCATGGGAAAATATCAGATTATAATGTTAACGTTAGCCTATGTGGTGCCCTATTTTTATACAGTCCATGGTGGTGCCAAGTGGCGACACGAAAAACATGACAGCTAACGTTATGTCGGGTTTCTCCATGAACACATCCCACATGCTTTAAAAGTTATAAATAATGCTCAACCTAAAATGAATACCTCTAATGAAAAATACACCATGACTAATGCACGGTAACGTTAGCAATGTCGAAATTCACTCCACATATAATGCACATATAATGCAGCCAGTGGAGAGCATAGGACGAAGTGCAATGTACATGTCCACGACGAGACTGTTAACGTTAAATTACAAAGCTAAAAATAGACACAAAGGCTCACCAGGTCGATGTTTTATGGAATCATAGGCTGTATCCCAAACCGCATACTTCCATGCTCCCGAGTACGCACTCAAGGCTTGGGAGCTCGCACTCTGGAGCATGGAAGTACGGTAGCACGGAAAGTTTTGCTCAGTCGTGGGACGCACTTTGTGGCGACATCTGACCTATAACCTTTAACCTTTTCCGTAACTATCGGGGAAATGCCGACGAGTAAGTAGGCTAAACCTGAGAGGCATAATGTTCACTGGCATTGTAGGCTACTGTATCGGCTGTTAATGAAACATTCTGATATAACCAGCAATATCCGCAACAGTTGAATTATCCTTTTTGCTAGCGTTCTTATTCCAGAAAAGTCAGTGGAAGGCAACGATGGCTAGGAAGACAGCCTATTCATTACATCATTGGATAGCCTACCTTTAAGTAAACAATCAACCCCATAATAAAATTGTCTTCGCATTGTAAGCAATCGTCTGTGTTTTGATTATTTTCGCGCTGTTTACCAGAGCGTGAACAACTGGGTACGCAGTTAGTAGAAATGGAGCCATGTTTGTGGCGGTGCTGTTGCTTCTGGGGTGGTTTTCCATTGCTGCCAGAATAAGAAGGCGGATCATTATTGAAAACGGCATCCGACGAAAGCAAGCCATCCGGAGAGCTGGGGTGAAGAGGAGGGCTTCTCTTCGTAGAACAATTGCGCTTGTCAGCACCGACGTAGGTTGTCTTATACAGCCGACTAGCTAGCTACACTGGTTAACATTACATATCATTAAACTTAAATGTATATGAAAAAAAGTATTCTTTTACATCGCATATTGTGCTGTTCATTCACATTGTAGCACTTTATTAATTTACAAACTCCTAAAGTAGTTTTCCCCGTTTAAGTTTCCAATCTGAACCACTAGCTAGGTGTCAATACTACACAAATAGACAGACGCACTGAAGTTAGGCAGAGTATATTTATTAACTTGGGAAATTTGTCTCTAGGGAGAGAGCCTTGCAACCTATGGCAGGATCATTGTCAATGTCCCCATCCTTGCCAAATATTTTGATGACGACCAGGATCTCCAGCCAGTCTTCCGCTTATCGCGACGGGCAATCCGTGCACTCGTTGGTATGCTCCCCAACAAGAGGGACTATGGCTGGGGCTACACACGTAACGTTATGTCCCTAGTGTCACAAATGGAAAACCAGAAAATATAATGCATTAATACCAAATATTAACATGAGCTAGCATTAAACACGAGTGATGTTATTGTTATAGCTAATTTAACTAACGATAACTAGTGCGACGCTAGCTAGTAAGTGGGTTGATATCCAGCTAGCTAGCAAGTCAGTTATAGCATATGGGAATAAATTCGAATACGAATATTAAATAATGCTTCGTGCTTCGGAATAGCTATACCCACGACTAACGCCATTATCTGGCTAATATAGATATTACGTTAGTACTGTCATTTAATGTTAGCGAACGTTGCCTAGCTAGCTAGCTGTTACCGAGCAAATTGCATTGCAATTTACATAACGAAAGCTAACTAACTGGAGCTAGAAGTTATCTTAATTATTGAGCTAGCTCAGTATTAAAACACTAACAGAAATAGTGCTGTGCCAGATGTTTTCAAACTTGTGAAAATGTTCACATAACAATGTTGAAATTACTTACATTTGTAGAAGGCATTGGGAGAGGCAGCGCCTTCCGTGCTGTCATCCGCCATTACGATAGTACATCTTTGGTCTTGACTTTTTTCTTGAAAGGAATGATGCGATTTTTTTCTGGTCGGAGCACGCATACTTTGAATTTTGAACAAATGGAGCACGCATCCGGGTACTTTATCCGTGCTCCGTACTACCGCAGTTTTTGGACTCACACTCCAAGATGGATGCGTGCTCGCTATATGGAAGTATGCGGTTTGGGATACAGCCTAAGTTAACGTTACACAACTGAAATTTGACTAACGTTACTTTTGACAGGTTTTACATCGTTAGCTAACGTTAAGTAGCCAAACCAACGGTTTTGGGAGATAAAGTTGCTAACTCCACTAGCATACCGGTCTACGTAATATACAAAAGCGTTAGCTTGTCATGCTAGGTCGCGGTAGGTAGCGTAGGCTACTTCTGCAGGCCGTTAACTAATCAGGCTACTTGGTAAAAAATAAAAAAGTAAAGAAAATTATAAAGTAATAAAAATTGTATTACCGAAAAAACTGGAGAGAATGCTTTTTGTTTGACTAATGCACGGTAATGTTAGCAATGTCGAAATTCACTCCACATAAAATGCACTTAGCCAGTGGAGAGCATAGGACGAAGTGCAATGTACATGTCCACGATGAGACCGTTAACGTTAAATTGCAAAGCTAAAAATAGACACAAAGGCTCACCATGGCGATGTTTTATGGAATCTAAAAAGTCCACTAGCATACCGGTCTAGGTAATATAGAAAAGCGTTAGCTTGTCATGTTAGGTCGCGGTAGGTAGCGTAGGCTACTTCTGCAGGCTGTTATCTAATAAAGCTCCTTACTTGGTAAAAAAGAAAGTAATAAAAAATGTATTACCGAAAAAACTGGAGAGAATGCTTTTGAGACAGTCGATTAGTACAGTTGTATGTAGAACATGCCATAACGAATTCAACACGAGTGACAATATGAATTGCGATGTGTCTATTAGCCGAATTCACACATTAAAAGGAGGAGAATGGGTGGGAATGTCAAGGTCATTGCTAGCCACTTGAGGTACCGCCCACATCCTGCCCGTTCCGTCTATGGTTCCCGCCTCTCAGAGAGAGTGGAATGACCGGCAGTAACCCCAGACTCAATCTGTCCCCTGATTGGTCCTGAACAAATGTTAATACCCTGTCCAAACGACACAATATTTTAAAAAATCAGCACATGCACAGGCATTAGATGAAGGAAAGGCACCTATTGCAATTACATTTTTTTGTGTAAAAAATTTATTGACTGAGTATTTTGACCACATTGCTGCCATTGACTTACATGGGGAAAGACCTATACTGGAGCCAACCGCAGTGGCGCTAGTGAGCAACGGCACCAGGAAGTGAGCTTCAAAACGAAAGCCCAGTCTTGGCCCCTTGATAAGAACGGAGAAGTGAGCAACCTCATCTTCCACTCTGATAGACCCCGTGCTTGGCATAAATCCATAATAAACCACTATCCCTACATAAAGAAAGGGAATTTGCAATGGGTGGTAAGTAAAAATCTGAGATTCCGAGGACCCTGACAGCATAGTAGCAACTGTCAATATATATCAAAACGGAAAACAATCATGGTACAGGGATTCCTGAAAGACTTTGAAAAAACATTCATAGCACTTAAAGGCCTAGTTGAGAAAGAAACACCCTCTCCTACAGACAATCCCAATGCCACTCACACAGACACTGCCCCAGCTCTCAGCAGCCCAACAGAGGAGGAGCAGAACAGTGAGGAGAGTGACTCCCCTAACGGAGAGCAGGCTGAACCCCACAAGAGCTTCTCTCACACATATAAAGGAATATTTCACCCAGCTAGAAATAGAACAGGTGCAGCTTAAGGAAATGTTTCTCAAACAACAAACAGAGAAAGACACAATTCAGCTTTTACTAAAGCAAATAACAAAAATTAAAAAAGAGCAAGAGGGTACCCTAGCTGCATACCAAAAAGAGTTGCAGCAGGAGAGGGAGTGTCACAGAAAAGAGCTGGCAGCACTGAGAGAGCAGGTGAGAGCTGCAGCAGGACAGGGTGTGCCACAGGAATGAGCTTACAGTACTAACAGAGCAGGTGAGAGAGCTGCAGCAGGACAGGGAGAGCCACAGGAATGAGCTGATAGCACTGAGAGAGGAACTGAAGGACAGAGACAGAACAGTGGAGAGGCAACAGCTGCATCCACTCACTGACCAAGGCCTCCTTACAGTCGTGAACTCCACCCAGGCCAGCCTCGATATTCAAACTCAGCCAGGGCCCTCAACCCCAAATTAACTCCCCATCCAACACGCACCTCCAGAGCCCACCAGCCAAACTGCCCACTCAGACGATGGACATACAATGCCTGAGGCCACTGAAAATGTACACATCGTACTGCTCATTGACTCAAATGGCAAATTTATAAATGAGAAAAAACTCTTCCCCAGACACAGAGTAACTAAACTCTGGTGTCCAACCACACAAAAAGCCCTGGAGCTGCTCTCTGAGTCCTGCCTTGGTTCCCCGAGTCACATTCTGATTCATACAGGCACAAACAACCTGAGAGCTCAACAAGAGAGGGTGGCTACATCCATCAGAGCAGTCACAGAGAAGGCCAGTCACACTTTCCCAAATTCAAAAATTTGTTATATCCACCCTGCTGCCAAGGAAGGATTTTCACCCACACACTATTCAAAAGGTGAACGCCAGCATCTCCAGAGACTGCGCCCTGCGGCCAAATGTTCACCTGGCACACCATCCCGCCCTAGGTGTGCCATGCCATGGGTCTGTACATTGTCAATGGTAGGTTAAGAGGGGACTCCTTCGGACGGTACACCTACAGCTCAACTCTTGGCAGTAGCACAGTAGATTATGCAATTACAGATTTAGATCCAGTCTCTTTGAGAGCATTCACGGTCAAGCCACTAACCCCTCTGTCAGATCACAGTCAAATTACTGTGTATCTAAAAAAGACAATACAATAACAAATGTGCCCAGCCCAGTAAGCTGTATAATAGTAAGTAACCATACAGATGGGCCCAAAACAGCATAGAGCATTACCAGAAAGCGAATGGCAATTCGGAAATCCAATCTCTCTTGGACTCATTTCTGGTCTACACACACCCTCACAATAAAGAAGGAGTAAACCTTGCTGTAAACCATATAAACAACATATTTGACAGTTTGGCATGTATATCAAATTTGACAAAGAATTCATTGAAAAATAATTTTTAAAAGGACAAAAATGAAGAATGGTTTGATTCGGATTGCAAAAACATGAGGAAAATTCTCTGAAAATTATCTAACCAAAAACACAGACAGCCAGAACATCAGGAATTACGCCTTCTTTATTGTGAAACACTAAAACAATATAAAAACACACTCATAACCAAAAAAGAACAGTACATCCAAAACCAACTAAATGAAATTGAAGAATCAATTAAGTCAAATAAATTCTGGGACAATAGGAAATCTTTGAACAAATCACACCATGACGAATTGGCCATCCAAAATGGAGAACTATGGAAGAATCACTTTGAACAATTATATAGTCAGATGATAAAGAACCCAGAACAAAACCAAATATGTGAAAAACTGAATAATCTTGAAAAAATCATTAAAGACAATCAGAACCCTCTAGATTATAAATTTACAGAATCAGAACTTGCAGAAAAATTGAATGCTTTGCAATCAAAAAAAGCCTCCGGGACAGATGGCATCTTAAATGAGATGCTGAAACACACAGATCACAAATTTAGATTAGCCATCCTAAAACTGTTCAATTTTGTTCTGAGTGTGGGTCTTTTCCCTGACATCTGGAACCAAGGACTCATAACCCCTATTTTCAAGAGTGGAGATAAATTTGACCCTAATAACTACAGAGGCATCTGTGTTAACAGTAATCTGAGGAAGGTATTTTGCAGTATTTTAAACGCAAGAATCATAGACTTCCTTATTAAGCACAATGTGTTAAGTAAAAGTCAAATTGGATTTCTACCAAAACACCGGACATCTGATCACATTTTCACCCTGCACACCCTAGTGGATAAATATGTGAACTAGGGGTGTATCTGGAGCCGAATACCGTATTCGGGAAAGCACGAATAATGCGTTGGAACAGAATTTTGTTTCTACCCGAAGTTGCTCGTTAATATTCGGATTCGGAAGAGAGAGAGAGAGGAGACACCTAATTCGGCACGGGTGGCCTGCCAGAGATTTAATTAATTGAGATAGCCACTAACAGGAGTGATTAAAACAAACACCCTATCAAAATCAGCATTATAAAACCAAACTGTGACTTAATGTTTATAAAGATATTTTGTGAACGTATTACTCTAGATCAAACTTTAAAGACATAAAAATTGGTACACGGGAACCACATTTATCACATTTATCATTTTAGTAGTCTAGCCTAATGCAATTTGAGCATGCGTTCCGATAAGTTAAAGGCAAAAAAGCATTCTTTACGTGATTGACCGAATTAAGCCATTACATGCATTTTAGCCTACTCATGGGCTATTTGTAGGCTACATGCCAGCCAGGAACTTCATTTGACTTTTTTGAAAGTCAAGCACTTGTTATTGTTGCTACAGCCCAAGATAGCCTATTTTCCTTCCCTAAGTGACTACAGGAAGGCAGCCGCCACCTCCAAATGCCTTACAGTTATATGGGAAAATACATGTTAAATTGTTATTTAACTGAACAAAACAAAGACCCTCCGTATGCACAAGGGCAATCTTTCTAAGAATTTGTGAACTAAGCAAAATACCTAGCTACTATTTGCAGCCATGGAAAGTAGGCTACCTTGGGTGTTCTACAGTTGTTATTTCATTCCATTTTCATATAGTAAAAAAATAAACTAACAAAAAAAAGTACAAAATGAAATCACAACAGGCAGAAAGGTTTGTTATTGTGGAAATCATTTCCATTCAAATGTATAAGGAATGGTTTCATTTTTATAAAACTGCCTTTTCATTATGAGTTTATTATATATTGTACCTCAGATTTCTTCCAGTTGTTATCCAAAATTATTGTTCAGTGTTCCCCAGTTAGGGGGTGGGGGGTTAGATAAATAAGTATAAAGTCCAGAATATAGTTCTTATAAAAGGTTTTGAAAAGAAAAAAAGACAGGGAGGGGGGGTTTAGAATTTTAGACTAGAAAATATGACATTTCCGGCCGAAGCCCCGCCCACTTCCTATTTTATCCGAATACAGATACAGACAATTTTGATGGTCCAACAGATACAGATACAGATAATGGCATCGCTGCACACCCCTAATGTGAACCAAAACAAAACGAAAATTTTTGCTTGCTTTGTTGACTTCCAGAAAGCATTTGGCATGAAGGCTTATTTTTTAAACTTATTGAAAGTGGTGTAGGGGTAAAATGTTATGATGTAATCAAATCAATGTACACAAACAGCAAATGTACAGTCAAAATTGGAAATAAACAAAAGGATTTCTTCACTCAGGGGTGTGGAGTGAGACAGGGTTGCAGTTTGAGTCCTACCCTATTCAACATTTATATAAACGAATTGACAAAATTACTAGAGCAATCTGCAGCACCTGCCCTCACTCTACACGACACAGAAATCAAATGTCTTCTGTACGCAGATGACCTGGTTCTGCTGTCACCCACAAAAGAGGGATTACAGCAGAACCTGGCTCTGCTAGAACATTTCTGTCAGACCTGGGCCCTGACAGTTAAACAAAAGAAAACTAGAACATTAATTTTCCAGAAAAGGTCCAGATCTCAGGGAATCACTCAAAACTTTACCCTAGGAAAAAATCATATAGAAACAACAACTAATTATACTTATTTAGGCTTAAAAATCAGTTCCACAGGAAATTTCAGCTTGGCCATGAATGAACTGAAAGAGAAAGCAAGAAGGGCTTTTTATGCCATCAAAAAATCAATCAAAATCAAAATTTCAGTTAGGATCTGGCTCAAAATATTAGAATCGGTGATCAAACCAATTGCACTTTATGGCAGTGAGGTGTGGGGTCCGCTTACACATTTCGATTTTGTTAAATGGGACAAACATCCAATTGAGACCCTGCATGCTGAACTCTGTAAAAGCATCCTCCAGATACAGAGGAAAACCCCAAACAATACACGCAGGGCAGAATTAGGCCAATATCCTCTAATAATAAACATCCAAAAAAGAGCCATCAAATTCAGGAAACGCATAAAAATGAGCGACCCCAAATCATATCATTATAAAGCCCTGCACTGCCAAGAGCTGAACATAGAAAGGAGTCCCCTCAGCCTGCTGGTCCTGAGGCTGGGTTCACTCACAGATACTAACACTACTAACACCAATCAGCCTCGGGACAGCGATGCATTATTTCATACAATTAGACCAAACCAAATTATGATGAAAGAAAAATAAAACTATATCACTTATTGGAACAAAACCACAAAAAATCAACACAAGCTTGAATGCTATTTGGCCCTAAAAAGACAGTACACCTTGGCAGAATATTTGACTATGGTGACTGATAACAAATTGAGAAAAGCATTGGCAATGTACAGACTCAGTGAGCACAGCCTTGCCATAGAACCCGGCCATCACAGACAGACCTGGCTGCCCAGAGAGGACAGGCTGTGCTCCCACTGCGATCAGGGGGTAGTGGAGACAGAGCTGCATTTCCTAATGGAATGCACAAAATACCAGGAAATTAGAACACATTTCTTTTCAAAAATTGGAACAATGTTACCGAAATTCCCAATTTAGGATAATCTGGAAAAGCTCCCCTACATACTCGGGGAGAAAACCGAATGTGTGCCATTGGTTGCAAATTACGTGGCCTCCTGTCACAAAATGAGGGACAACCACTGAGGCACCATCTCCTTTATCTGAATTGTTAATTGTTATTGTTACTGTCCTTATTAGTGTTTGTCGTTCAACAATTTATCTAGATTGTCTGTAGATTTGGTTATTTATTATTTATATACATTATTATTATTATTATTATTCCAGTGTATTAGTCCTATGTCATGTGTCATTGTTAATTGTTTTATTGTTAATTGCTTTGGCAATATTGTTTTTATACAATCATGCCAATAAAGCATTATTGAATTGAATTGAAAAATTGGAGGTTTGTTTTCACTTGTTATCCATTTCTGCTTGTGTCTACGAGTTAGTGTTCGCCCTCTTTTCTGGGTTGTTTTCTGTTGGCTTATATGCCGGGGGTTATCTCACGTAGGAGTATTTTTCTGTTCTGTTCGTGTTTCCTGTTTCCCCCCACTTTGGTGGGTAGCTTTTAGATCCCCGTACTGTCGCGTCTGGTTCTGTTAAAAATAATTATTTCTTGGGATTTTCTTTTCTCTGAATAATTTTTCTTCAATTAAAGGTTGGATTTTTCTCATTTCTTCAGTGTGAGATATAAAAAATTCACCGTTTGGTGAATTAGCTTAAACCATTTTTACTCATCTTTACCAGGGGTGCCAATAATTGTGGAGGGCACTGTAAGTACCATTCTATTACCACACCTTCTATTACCCTCCATACTTATTCCGCCACCTATCTCATCATACACCATTCACACAGTCAACACCATTCATACCCCATACTGTACCTTTATACACCCTCCAGGTTGCTATTACTTTTTACTGATTTAACATCCACCCCTCCACAGTAAGCCGCATAATCTCTACATGGACAAATTACCTCTATACTCTCCTGGGGTATGTGTGCATTTGAATGGAACCTGAAGATTTAAAAGCCTGATGAGTTCAAAAACTTTTAGATTGCACAGAGCTCGTGTCAAACGCCATCCTCCTCTCCTCCAAAGTGAAATGTACTCTACATACAAGTCCCATTCCACAATGAAGGCAATGCTTGGGATGGCCCCCCATGGAGCAGTGACCTTTATCTCACCACTTTATGAGGGGTCGGTAAGTGATAAAGAGTTTGGCTGACTTGGTGACAGAGTTAATGGCAGTCATGTTGGATAAAGGCTTCCTCATCAGCGACTGTGTTAAATGCAAGGTATACTACCCACCTTTCCTGTCCAAGCAAAGCCAGATGCCAGCAGACCAGGTCATCCAGATGCAAGCAGTTGCACACTTACAGTGGTGTTCAAAAAAATAGCAGTACAACATCAATAACCTGATGAACCACTGTTATTAGTAGTAGTGATATTTCTGCATGGCAAATAATTTACTTGTAGATGTAGTAGTGTAATACAAAAACAACAGACCCAACTGTCATGACATGCATGCTGCTTGTTCTGAGTAATTGACTCATTCATTGAAAGGGGCGTGTTCAAAATAATAGCAGTGTGGAGTTTAATTAGAGAATTATTTCATTCTGTGAAAAAAACCAGGTATTCCACAGGTAAACAGGTGATGCCATCATGATTCTATATAAAAGGATATCAAAAGACTCCTGATATCTTATTTCCAGGTACTCTTAGAAGCAATACTATAACCTCTTTGCATTTGAATGGATCTCTCTATGGGAATTGGGGGGTGGGACTAGATTAAGATGTAAATTACACAGGAATAGTATGGAACCCATGGTTGGCTAAATGGCTGTAAGTCAACAAGGGTCTGAGGTATCAAACGAGCCTCAAACCATCACTCTGCTGCCAGATATGCAGTAGATATGGATGGATCACTTGAAGGGTTGTTTCTCCTGACAAATTTTCCTATTGAACTCTATGGAAAAATAAGTACAGATAAGACAAAGCACATCCTTCCCAAAACGTAGCAGCTATCCCTAGTAATGAACGTTGAATGTAGTTCACAGTAAGCTGTGGGTAAATCAGCTATACTACACTTCTATTCTAAGTACTATTATAAACTATAACGAACAGACAAGAAAACACAGGGAACTAGTACCATGAGGTCCTAGATTAGAATATCAGTCAAGGTGGAGTCTGAAGAGGTGTGTCTTCAGACCATGACGGAACGCAGGCAGGGTTAGAGTAGAACGTAGGGGAATGGGAAGTTCATTCCACCATTGAGGAGCTAGGGCGGAAAAGCTCCACAGTCGGGACGAGCGAGAGCCGTTGACACGGGGGGAGGGGGGTTGGGGGGGTATTGCCCTGCTGTAGAAGAGCGAAGTGGTCAAGCAGGAACATAGTTCTGAATTAAGTCCTGCAGGTAGGCGGGGCCTGTCCTATTGGCTGCAGTGTAGGCCAGGGTCAGAACTTTGAACCGGATCCTGGCTGCAACTGGCAGCCAGTGGAGTGACCTCAGCAGGGGGGTTACATGGGAAAATTTCGGGAGGATGAACACAAGCCGGGCAGCTGCATTCTGGATCAGTTGAAGAGGCAGAATGGCACAGGCTGGTAGGCTTGCGAGCAGGGAGTTACAGTAGTCCAGGCGTGAAGTGACTATGGTCTGGACAAGAAGCTGGGTGGAGTAGGTGGTGAGGTAAGGCTGAATCCTCCTGATGTTGTACAGGAGGAACCTGCAGGACCATGCCGTCACCCTGATGTGCTCTTTGAAGTCCAGCTGGTCGTCCAGGACCACCCCCAGGTTCCTTGCAGAGCGGGAGGGAGCCACCATGGTCCCGTCAACGGTGATGGAGGGGTCATGTAGTGGGGAGGCCTTGTATGGCATGAAGAGGAACTCTGTCTTGTCAAGGTTGAGTTTCAGGTGATGGGTAGCCATCCACTCAGGGATGTCAGCCAGACAAGCAGATATCCTCTCCTTAACCTGTGGGGTAGAGGGAGGGGAAGAGAGAAAGAGTTGAGTATCAACAGCATAGCTATGGTATGAGAAGCCATGTGAATTCATTACTGAACCAAGAGACCTAGTATAAATAGAGAACAGCAGAGGACCCAGTACAGATCCCTGCGGGACTCATTACATTACATTACAGGCATTTAGCAGACGCTCTTATCCAGAGCGACTTACACAACTTCTTATTACATTTATCCATTTATACAGCTGGATATATACTGAAGCAATTCAGGTTAAGTACCTTGCTCAAGGGTACAACGGCAGTGTCCTACCTGGGAATCGAACCTGCAACCTTTCGGTTACATGACCAGTTCCTTAACCATTATACTACACTGCCGCCTGACTCCTGTAGACAGGGGATGGGGAGCAGAGACGGAACCCTTCCAGGAGACTTAGTAGGATCTATCAGTGAGATACAATGCAAACGAAGAGAGGGCAGTCCCAGAAATGCCCATCTCAGTCAGTGTGGAGATCAGGATCACCGTGAGTTCAGACGTGGCGCAACTCCTGGTGAGTACAAGGTCCAGTTGGTTACCACCCTTGTGGGTGGCAGGCGATGGGGACTGAGTGAGGGTGAAGGACTGAAGGAGTGAGGCGACACTGGATAGCTGGGAACTGTCTGATTGGAGGTTGAAGTCTCCCAGTAGGATTACAGGAGTGCCATCCTCAGGGAACGAGCTCAGGAGAGTGACCAGTTCATCCAGGAAAGCGCCGAGCGGACCTGGAGGGCGATAGAGAACAACAATGCTAAGTGTAGATGGGTGAGTTAGTGACTGCATGAAACTCGAAGAGATATTCAGGCAGTGTACAGTGGGAATAGAGAATTTCCAGGACGTGGAAATGAGCAAACCAGTACCCCCGCCTCGGCCAGAGGCCCTGGGGGTGTGGGAGAAGGAGTAGCCAGCAGACAGAGCAGCTGGAGTGGCTGTGTTATCAGGAGTGATCCAGGTCTCACTGAGAGCCAGGAAGTGGAGGGACTTCATCTTGGCATAGGCAGTGATGAAGTCAGCTTTCTGGACGGCTGACCGGCAGTTCCATAGTCCACCCACCACTGAGAGTTCCATATGAGAGGACAGGGGTGGGCAGACCAGGTTAGCCGGGCAGCGCCTGCGGTGGTGGGGCCTCCTGGAGCGAGGCATGGAGCACAGAGGAATGGGGGTTAGACACATGGTTAGGTGGGGAAAGATCAGAACAAACAGATAATTCAGACAAACTGACGACGAGGCTGCTGTATTTACGGCAGCCTCTGCTTTAACTTATACACTATTTGCTAATTTCACGATTGCACTCAGCTGCTTGCAGGGCTAATTCACTCAGGTGAAGCTAGTTTAAATTAGCAACACAAAAGACCGGCAGCTGGCCTAAAAACACAAAGCAAGTTAACAACTCACCGCTAATGCTGCAATTTACTTCATCTACACCGTGACTACGCTACAAACAGTTCGATTAACTAACGCACAGCTGAAACCGAATGAAAATAAGATACTTAGCCTATCCGACGGTAGATAATTGACAACGACAATTGACAACGCTGGTCTGATTGCTGGTCTGAACCGCACAGTTGATTCATCACCTAGATATACAGTGGGCTCCAGAATTATTGGCACCCCTGACTGGCAATGCACAAAAATAATTATATAATATACAATATAATTGAATGAATATTATGTGAACCATACCAAGCTGGAATGTCCAATCTGGGTGCAATCAATCAGCTTTATTTCTCAAATTATAGTTCTACAAAATAATGTTACATGAATACTTATCTTAACTGTTTCTAACTACAGGGAACATTTCAGAAAAATCTGAGATGGTGGGTGTCATGGTGTGTGAAATGACATGGAATGACACCTATATAATATAGCTTATGCTCACTAAATTTAGAGTTTATATTAAAAAACAAAAACACTTCCATAATGTTGGATCTCTATGTAATGGAAAATCCATATTATTCTGTTTTCTTGTGGCCACTTAAAAGCAAGGCACAGTGTGTTGTTTCATTATTCTGTTTCCTGATTCCTAACTTCCTCAAACAACACACGAGAGCATTAACATGATACTGTTTTACAAGGTGGAGTACCTGTCTGAGCCATTTCATTGGTCTATCAAAGTGCAACTGCAAGGCTGGCCTGGGACACTACAATCACCAGATTGGGCTGCTGTACACATTTGCACACGTTATTAAATTAGGTTGCACATCAGTCCCACCAACAACCAGTAAAACCTCTTTGCTGCAAACATGGCATGTTCCCTCCCATACATTAGGCCTCACACCAATGCCAATTAACAATGTAACAGTTTCAAAATTGAGCCTATTGTCAATCCACTTCCCAAGAAGTACAAAAGATCATGCGATGCCATCATGCCTAACCTTAACTGCCCTATTCCAGTCCAATTACCAAGTGATAAATTTGCTCAGAACCTCCAAAAGAACCTTGCAGCCATTGAAGCAACAGCCAAATTTATAATCTAATGCTAGCATCAAACAGGCACCCAGTGGATTACGTCTCAACTGAGTTCAGAGACCTGCCCCTTGGATCTGTGTTGACGTATCAAGTCCTTGCCCTGCCCACCTCCACCAGTGACAGCTACCCTACATTTCCTTTGCCACCACAACTGTGTAATTACAAAACGGCTCTAAATGAGAATGAAACCAACTACTATGGTGGCATGATTGTCACAGTATCTGATGCTGAGGTGCTGGAGAAGGAAACAAGGGAGCAGAACAAAAGTAAGACCTGGCACTCTGTCCACTCTCAGCGACTGACATCCTCCTCATTTAAGAGGATATGTTGAAGAGTGAATCATTTTGACAGCCTGGCACAGAGTATGTAGAAACAAAAGAGCAGTGCAGACACAAGCCATGAAGAGAGGTCTGGAGCTAGAGCCAATAGCAGCAGCAGAATATGAGAGAGTAACGGGAACCCAAGCTCAACCATGTGGCTTTGTCATCAACCCAAATGCCTATCTAGGCACGTCTACAGACCGGAATGTGATTGACAGCTCTGGGCTTCATGGGATTCTGGAAATCAAGTGCCCTGTTGTGGACAGCATTGCATACCGCCAGTATCTCACTGCAAGATCCGATCGTATCTACACTCTGAAAACCAGCCATGGGGTATCACATTCAGATGATAGGACAGATGGGAATCACGGGGATGCCATGGTGTGATTTCTATGCGAGGCCACTTTGATGCTGAGAAATGGGAGTGCATGAAAAATAAGCTGGACTGCTTCTTTTTTGAGCATTTCCTGCTTGCCCTGTGCAGATGAATGGCTGAATTGAACACACACTGCCTCATTTTCAAACAGAAGTTATTTTTCCTTGATAATACATCCAAAAGCTTTTTGTTTCAAAAGGCATATAATTCATTCCATACAATTAATATTTAATCTACTTTTGAGTATGTTCTGAGATAAAATTTGTATACAGATGCTGAACGAGGCCCAGCGATGTATTAAATGTGTGAAAAAAAGGAAAACTCTGGTGCCACTTCGCTAAACAATCAAGGTGCATGGAAAAGGAAACATGAACCAAAAAGTGGAAGCATACACTTGAAGTGGAAGATAAAGTGCTTTTATTAATGTAAAAACACGTTTCGGCAATAGCCTTCCTCAAGGTTTCAACACAATAGAAAAGACAAGGCTTATTAATGAACAGATAACAAATTTCAAAAAAGTAAAAAAAATTTAAAACTTTAAATCACCCAATGGCAAAAATGAAAAGCATACATAAATGTTTTATTTAGTAATGATAGTTTATTTGAGAATGTGTGAAAGATTACATTACTAGAAGAATGAATAATTGTAGCCTAGTGCCTGAAATACATGTAATTAATAAATAGTTTAAAATGCCAATCTTAATTTCTTTACAAAAAACAGCTGGTTTGTGTTACGATTATACAAACCCAAATTCCAAAACAGTTGGGACAGTATGTAAAATGCACATAAAAGCAGAAACCAGTGATTTGTAACCGGTACAAAGAAAACATATTTAATGTTTTACCGTATCAACTTTATTGATTTTAGTAAATATATGCTAATTCCGAATTTAATGCCTGCAACACGTTCCAAAAAAGTTGGGACGGGCAAAAAAAGACTGGGAAGTTCAAAAAACACCTGTTTGGAACATTCCACAGGTAAACAGGTAATGCTATCATGACTGGGTATAGTTTTTTTTGCCCCTGTCCCAACTTTTTTGGAACTGGTGTTTGAATTGGGGACTCTACTTTTACTGGAGTAATTTTTAGCTGTGACCAGCAGCTAGCAGAAGTCGGTAATTAGGTCGGTCTGTCCGATATTTCTGCAATAGACTATACCCACACATACAGATACTTTGGCATATGGTCGCAGCTTATCATGTGCTAACGTGCTTGTTTTTTTCCCAATTCATTTTAACTTTCGAGAACTAGCTGTATATTTTGTCTCTTATTTTCTCAAAAAAAGGTCCTTGAAATGTGGTCAATAGAGCACAGACAGTCCACAGTGGGTTGACTGTACCAGACAATGAGAGGGGTATAACCCTGTCAAAACTGTGATTCTCTTTGATGCGCTTTATTGCCCTCTCCATATGAATTCACAGCCTTTGCAATTTCTTGGATGTGTGTTATTTTGTTTTTGTTGAACTGTTCGCTTGGCCCTAAGAATGGTGGAATGACAAGTTTCAGATTGATATCTGCAAGCAGGTCTTTGATTAAGAACCCCTTGCCTGGCATGACCATGTCCCCTTCCTCCAGTAGGTTCAGAATCCCAGATTCCTTTGTAATCTCTTTATCAGAGATGGAGCCTGTATATAGGTTGCTCACAAAGGAAACTGAGCCACATGGAGCCATACCGACAAGGGACTTCAGAGTGGTGGTTCCCTTGTAGTGTGACTAGGTCTCAGAATTCAGAACCTTTGAGCTTGCTGTTTGAACTCTGATCTCAGTGCAGCACTACTCATGTTTTGGGGAAGGTCATCCTAAATAACTCTGGCATTAGCTCATCAACAGCAGCTCGACTTGGCCATGTTTGTAGTGTGCCGAGCATAAAGAATAAATAGTTGGCCCAGGTGATGCAGATTCTGCTGACAGTTGATTGAGATACATTGGAACGCACGGCCAAATCCATCTCTGGAAGCCCCTGCCCTACATGGCACATAAACATAAATAGCTGGTCAAACAGGCATAGACGATGGGCATGGAACCCAACTTTCAGTGTGCTCTTCTGCATTGCTCACTCTTTGCATTTGTCTCCATCTCACCATGGACAGGCTGCAGAACTAGGTACAGTACTTCAGGTGGCATATGACTGACATCCATGTGCTGTATAGGCCACACGTGTGAACTGGGGCCTGTTTCCTGCTTCCTCCGAAATGAAAAGCTTGGACTTCGCTATTCAGCTTGCATTAATCATTTTCTGAAAAGTCTACATGAATGCAAACTTCATCCTCCGTCAAGGTTTCTTTTAATCCCCTGCACTCTTTGGCTTGATGCAACCAGCTGAAGTGATGTTTCGCCAGAGAAGTTTCTGGTTGAACAGCTCCAATCGGTCAGACCATGTTCCACTTTGAGTCGTCTTAGCAAAATTTGTGAATGTTCTCTGTCCATCCGATTTTGTCTCTCGTGACCACTGCTGCCATGTAACAGGTACTTCCTCCTGAGGTACTGCCACCTCGATGTCATTGTAACAGCACTTCGCACAGATCCGATGCATGCACTCCTTGCTTTGTGGATCACATACAATTGAAGTCAGCAGTTCTGAAATGCTGGCAGTTTGCAGCAGACCTTTCTGCTGTAGTTTGTCTACTAAAAGCTTGACATTTTCGTGGTCCATGCATGCACATGTGTTCCGATCTGATGCTTTTGGTGGTGTCACATAAAATGGACAGTAGCAAACAAACTGTCTATATGACTGCAAGAAAGCCTTTTTCATTTCAGAATTAAACTGAACATGGAGCTCAGTGAGGGGTTTAATTAACACTCGCCTCTGTTGTTTGTTTTTGCTTTTAGTTATTGTATCCTTTTCCCCCGATAGCATACGGTTGTTCTCGTCCCGACAGAAATTTAACCACTTCTTCCTTTCTCACCAGGGCAAGTTTCTTTGTACCCCTTGGCTTGTTTCTTTCACTGACAGTTTTTTGCCTTTCCTTAACTTTTCTATGGACTTCCGGTATTTCTCAGAAGTTTTCTTTGTGGTTGCCAATTCCCTTTTCAGTTTTAGCATTTTCTTCCGTAATTTTGCCTTCTTTTTGCTAAATTCTGCAGCGTTTTCTGACCTTCATTTATTTTTCTGGTGTTGAGGATGCTTGTGGTTGCTCCCCATCCTGCACTTTCATGTTGGGAATAGGGTTAGGAGGGTTAGGCTGAGCCTCTGCTAGAATAACAACTGGATCATCTGCTGATGAATTCATAGATTCAGGTGTAAATTCATTATTTTGTCCAGTGCCCTGTGCTTTTTTTGGTAGCTCCTCCATTGCTGCCTTGTTTTTTCTTGCAGCAAGAGCTGACTTACTGGTGTTTTCAGTATTTTCCCCTCATTCTTCCTTTTTTGGGAACTAAAAAAAGATATTGACAGAGATTCAGGTGAGTAAGAGCAAAACATGCTTATCAATGACAATTTAACATACCTATCTCTAAAAAAGATATAAAGTTTCAGACACCTGTTATTTAAATCAATCAAAATATATGGGACATATTATTTCATAGTTTAAATATTGAATATCATGGGTAATAAAATGTTGTACTGCTATTAAGTATGTATTCTCATGTCATAACTGTGTAGTCAACATGAAAATTAACATTACACCATAGTGAATTATACACTTATACACAATGAACACAATACCTTGCTTTTCTTTTGGCAAGGTACTCTGCCTTTGCAACTGGATAATTTTTTATACTGTCTCTATGCCGTGCTGTTTTCTCTTTGCTTAATAATGGCATCTACAAAAATGAATGAAAAAATAATAACTTAAAAGGTACAATATGCAACTTTGAGTAGCAATTTTGGTTATATAGTCCTATATTCTTGAAGAGTAGGACTTTTTCACCTTTAAACAACTTAATATCATATAGAAAGATGTATATATCTAAGAAAATGTATTTAATATCTTCAAACACATTAATTAACATCACTTTTTTCAATTGGTTTAACTGTAATTCTAGTCGCACCACCTGACTTTTCAAACTCAATTCAAATCTAACAGGAATTAACTTGGACACCTATATACATTTTTGTCCTTGAACTCAAGGTTATACATATATTTTTTCAATCAAATACACATTTTCTGAATAAAAACTAATTTTCATAGTTTTCCAGGGGTCATACCACCTGACATGGTAAGTTGAACCAACCTCACCATTACTCAAAAAGTTCAAATTATTTAATATTTGTGGGAGAGTTACTAACCTTGTTACTGCATGACAGGGGTCCTGTGAGGTCTTCTGTGTGATGTCACACCCTGTTGCATCGTTTTCTTAAAGGCACAGTACATAAAATTCTGTTTTTATGTCGGTTGCCCCCCCTGACATTTGGAGATGTCAATTTCAAAGGTTTTTTAAGTAATAGAATAGTTTTGAAATAGGACTGTTAAACTACTTTCCGTCATTTATAAGCAATCTAACATAAAATCATGCCAAACTATTTGATTAGGAATTTTATTGAGAAAAGTAACCTTTGTATTGCAGTTTTGTTCGGACGGTCGCACCACCAGACATTTTGGGACTTTAGAACACCAAAACTCTAAAAATAAATTGAATTTCAATAAAATGAGAAGGGTTTCTCATAAAGGAGATATTGTAGTGCAATTTGATATATGACATGTTTTTTTTATTATTGTTTTTAGGAAAGTAATGAATTCGGACACAAAAAAATCACATCATGTCATTGACCCAAAAACAAATACAGAGGAGAAAATACAAGGAGAAAGTACTTGAGATCATATAATTACTATTTAAACAAAGTCAATGTCCAATACAATAACAGGACAAGACAGGATAGAAGCACGTGAGCTTACAAAAAAGTACATTACATTACATTATACTAACTTAAACATAGTTCCTGTGTGTGTGTGTGTGTGTGTGTGTGTGTGTGTGTGTGTGTGTGTGTGTGTGTGTGTGTGTGTGTGTGTGTGTGTGTGTGTGTGTGTCAATGGGACTATTCTAACTTAACCATAGTCCCAATGTGTGTGTGTGTGTGTGTGTGTGTGTGTGTGTTCAAAGTCTTGCCCCAAAACATGCCTCAGCCGACCTGGAAGTAGCGGATTAATCTTCGCATATTACCCTGTAGCACTCCCTGTCTATGGCAGGCATGTATTTTAACATGGACCTCATGTCATTTTTCTTTGCTTCTGCCAGAGTATAATTTTTTTGTTAGCTCTTTGGCTGTGGAAGAGGGACAATGGAAGGCATGACACCTCTGTTGGCCCTGGTACTACAGCTAGGGCCTCTGACATCAACATGAAAAGGTTTTTGACCATGAGCAGTGCAGTACTGCAGGCTAAATGGGCACTGGTCAAAAATTAGTTGGGCCACTCCTGCAAATGGAACCTGCCTGTAATGAAAGTTCTTTGTGCAGGACTGGTAATCTTTGAAATCATCTGACCTCATCTGAATGACAGTATACGGTTGCTTTCGGTTTGCCTTCAAGAGCACACGCATGAATGACACTGGGGAAAAAAACAAAAAAAAACAATATTACTGTGCATATTGTCAACTTCTTGCACAGCTGAGTGTCCCGGTGTTGAGTTTCATTTCATTGTGAGCTTTGCTATCTGAGGATACCTGCGAATTAAATCTGTCATGGCAAAAGCCATTATTGAGTTTCTATTTTGCGGGATGCAACTATCACTCCACGTTACGATTTCACTTACATTAGGATGATCCTCAAGCACCCTTTTCATAATCTTTGAGAATGCGCTGGCAATGTCATTGCCGCCTCTCCCGGACATTGTTTCTGTCCATAAAGCACAATAACGTCTTCTAGTAATTGAGCTGTGCGCTGTTAGATTATACATGTTCAGTTTTCGCTTGTAAAAAAAACAGCTGATTTCAGCACGGGGACAAGATATCACATTTTCCAAATCAAAGCTAATTGTAAGCTGCTCTTTGTTTTCCCTGTCTTTTTTACGTTCGTCACGCATGGCATTCTTGTTGTGGATATGCTGCTCGTGGGCTTTTGCATCCTGCTGGTTTACCAAGCCTTGTTTAGATGCAACTTCAAATGCCTCACACTGGTCACACCTGTCAGACTTAGGGCTGTGAAAACTTAAGTTAAATTCATTGTTGAAAATATATCGGTAGTAGGAGATTTTGACAGGGGTATCACCAACTTCAGTGCATTTATCCTTGTACAGGTCATACATCTTGGATACATTAAGTGTGGGCTCTAGGTAATGTCTCTGGGTTCTGGTGCGGCAATAATGAGACTCGATGATAGGGAATGATTTAATGTGTGACCGGACGTTCTCTGTGGCCTGTTCTCCTATATACGTAATTCTTTCTATGTTTTCCCCGTCTATCTGATTTTGGTGTTCCTGACACTTGGTCCTTGTTTTTGTGCACATTGTAAATGGGCTTTTGGCTGATGGCTAATGTACCTAAGAAGTAAGATTTGCATACTCTAATCTTTTCACCCAGGACGCTGAAGAAATATTTGTATGTCTGACTTCTTCTAGAATTCTCTATATTCCCCCCTTCTTTTAGGTGACACTCTGTGTTCATTGCTAAAAATCATACTTTCTGTCTTGTGTGAGCATGTAATATTCCTCAAAACATTTTTGTCATTCAGCATTTGAAATTTTGTTAATGCAATTAAATTTACAATATGTGGAACATTTTTTTTACACATTTCACATATTTGGCCTGAACTGCCTTTCCTGCAGTGGAAACGTGTGCTTTACCTTCCTGAAATAGTTTCTTGCGCTTATTTGCCTGCCATTCAGATGGGTTTCTCACCCTCTTTCTACTCTTTCTTTTGTGTTCTGGTTGTTGCCCTGTGCTCTGGAGGGGCTGTGGCTGATGCGGGGGCTCTGGCCGATGCGGGGGCTCTGGCCGATGCGGGGGCTCTGGTTGATGCGGGGTCTCTGGTTGATGCGGGGTCTCTGGTTGATGCGGGGGCTCTGGTTGATGCGGGGGCTCTGGTTGATGCGGGGTCTCTGGCCGATGCTGGGGCTCTGGTTGATGCGGGGGCTCTGGTTGATGTGGGGGCTCTGGCCGATGCTGGGCCTCTGGCTGATGCGGGGGCTCTGGTTGATGCTGGGGCTCTGGCCAATGCTGGGGCTCTGGTTGATGCTGGGGCTCTGGCCGATGCTGGGGCTCTGGTTGATGCGGGGTCTCTGGCTGATGCGGGGGCACTGGTTGATGCGGGGGCTCTGGCCGATGCTGGGGCTCTGGTTGATGCGGGTGCTCTGGCTGATGCGGGGGCTCTGGTTGATGCGGGGGCTCTGGTTGATGCGGCGTCTCTGGCTGATGCGGGGGCTCTGGTTGATGCTGGGGCTCTGGCCGATGCGGGGGCTCTGGTTGATGCTGGGGCTCTGGCCGATGCTGGGGCTCTGGTTGATGCGGGGGCTCTGGCCGATGCTGGGGCTCTGGTTGATGCTGGGGCTCTGGTTGATGCTGGGGCTCTGGCCGATGCTGGGGCTCTGGTTGATGCGGGGGCTCTGGTTGATGCTGGGGCTCTGGCCGATGCTGGGGCTCTGGTTGATGCGGGGGCTCTGGCCGATGCTGGGGCTCTGGTTGATGCTGGGGCTCTGGTTGATGCTGGGGCTCTGGCCGATGCTGGGGCTCTGGTTGATGCGGGGGCTCTGGCCGATGCTGGGGCTCTGGTTGATGCTGGGGCTCTGGTTGATGCTGGGGCTCTGGCCGATGCTGGGGCTCTGGTTGATGCTGGGGCTCTGGTTGATGCGGGGGCTCTGGTTGATGCGGGGGCTCTGGTTGATGCAGGGGCTCTGGCCGATGCTGGGGCTCTGGTTGATGCGGGGGCTCTGGCCGATGCTGGGGCTCTGGTTGATGCGGGGGCTCTGGCCGATGCTGGGGCTCTGGTTGATGCTGGGGCACTGGCTGCTCCCTGCTTTTCTTAGTCTGTGCCTGCTCATCATAATCATCACTGTAATAGATCAAGGTCAAGAAATGATACATTCTCTACGCCTTGTAAACTGGATGGGTCATTTTTATAGTTTCATGAGTGAAACCCATTCATTTGTAGTTAAATATATGATTATTTTATGATTTAAAGCAGTGCAGAATTTAACCATTTTGTATAGCTAAATTTATTGATTTATAGATTTGGAGCCACTCAGGGACCACAAGGTACAATGCCTACATTTTACGCTATAGATCTTTAGTAGTTCTGGAGTCTATGAACAAGGAAATGTATGTTATAGTTTATCTGTTTTACATGTGTAGCTCAGTATTTCATTGCAATCTAAAGAAAAATAACTTTGTTTCTGCATTTTTGCCAAGATGTCTTTGCATTTGTGGCACTTTATCTTTACCTAAATTATGAAAATGTAATCTAATTATTGTAAATGGTACAACTGTCTTGCTTCACTTAAGCCATTTTCCCAGTTTCTGTGATGGTCACTCCTGGAGTTATGAAGCCTTAAATATACCTGTACCTAAATATGTGAGGATTGCCCAAATGCGGCATCTGCGCAAAGGGGTTAACCTTAAATGGCGAAGGAAAAAAAAAAGTACACTCTCCGCTTTGGTAAAGTTACCTTATTATACAGTCTAACGCTATGTTTGGTACCCTGTGAAGGAATTTTCTGTTTTACAATGTGTGTGTATTAACATAGAGACAATCACATGATTATTATTAAACATTTATTATAGTTTTGATTATTAGTAGATCAATTATATTGAATTAAGTAATTAAACATATACTCTATGCAAACACATGAGCTTGACCTCAAGCAGGCCTTCTGTGTACCTTATCTTTCATTTCTGCAAGAGACAGGCAGTCTGTGAGATTGATGTTTTTGTTTTTTCTGTTGAACATTCCTGACCCGGTGGCAAGGCTAAGAATTATCTATAGTCTAAACACCAGAAAATTTAACACCCCTGTCTTTCTGTATTATTTAGAAATCTGCCCCTTGTGGCAAATCAGTAAGGATTGTGTATAAATGTCTTCTGGGTATTCTGTTTCAAGTCATAGGTCTGGTAAGGCTCTCTCATTCTGGTTTATTTGCAAATAAACTAAAAGTCTTATTCTAAATCGGTTTTGTTGTGGTTCTGTTTGGACAGACTTGCTCACTGTGTGAAAAAGGGAAAATTTCCACAACATTAATTGGTGACAAGGATGAGGCCACGGCAAAACATAGAAAGAGGCCGGTATGGCGCTAAACTTAAAAGTTTGATTTGGGACCGACAGGTTCGTCACTCTATTGAGTGATTCAAACTGTGGAGGCATAGTGGCGCTCCCACCCTTGGGCAAATTAAAATATATTTTTAACATTGAGCTCTAAACATTTTGGTAATGTGGTATCATTTATTGTCAGTAAGTGCGCATGATATACACGGACCAGTACAGGAGAGGCATTTTTTCAGAGGAGTTAATTATGGTCATGTGTATATGATTGAGGTAGTTGATGAAAGTGACGCGCTTCGAGACGGGTTCTCTGTTTTAGCTGTACCTAGAGGTGATTGGTTAAAACAAAAATAAAAGGCAGTAATAGAAGGTAGGCTACACGTTCATCCTGAAAGTGAGGAAAATTATCCAGAAGATAGTGGTGAATCTGAAACAGATTCTGACTAAAACTGGTGCACTAAAAACTAAAACCTTAAAATTAATAAGGCATAGATTGGTGGTGGGGCAAACACACGACAATGGGTTTGAAAAATTCAAAAGGACAGGAATTTACGGGTACAATGAAAATAATGCATGACAAATATGGTCCGGCAACCACACACCAGCGTATTAAATGGGAAAAATTAGGTTTCCCTAAAAAAGGTTATTTTAGCCCAAATCAGATTGACAACCTAAAAATACGGCTGCAGATATATGAGATTAAAAATTGTAATAATACATTCAAATGGAAACCTGACTGGGATGCGGTAGATTTGTGGGAAAAAGAATCAAAATTAAGTCAGGAAAAACAGACTAAAAAGGGGGAAGATAAAAATAAATCTACTGTGGAGAGACCGCAAGATAATTCAGTGCTACCTCCTGTTATGCATTCCAATGGCTCTTTGTATCCCAATGTAACACAGCTTGCAAGCGTAAACAAAAGCCTGGTGAAACTGTTAATGATTTCCTTGAGAGACTTACAGAAAAGTACGACGCGCACAGTGGACTGGATAAACCTGACAACAACGACACCCTTACACCGTATGAGACCCAGCTGACCCACTGTTTCCTGGATGGCTTGGACAAACAGCTGGCAACAGCCACGAAAGCCTCCTGTGTTGGCTGGCAGACCCGGCGGCTGAAAGATGTTCTCCGTCATGCCGTTCACTACGAAGAACAAGACCGCGAGAAGCAGCACAAGGAGAAAAAGAAAAGCGACAAACTGAGCTCTCAGCTGCAGCTGGCACAGCTCCAATCCTACCAGGGAGACCAAGACGGTGCCCGCGGACAGCAACAGCACCAGAGGAGTCGCGGCAGACGTAAAGGACGGGACCAAGGGAAAAGTCAGAGACCCAATTCCATGATGGATTATGATGTTTGCCGCAAATGGACATTGGGCTCGCGGTTGTCGGCATCCCGGTAATGCCGATAATTGGGACACAGCCCCCCAAGGGAATGTCACTTTCCAAAACCCTGGGGGCCAACCTGGATTACCGGGACAATGAAGGTTTGAGGGGGAGGAGGACACATATGCAGACAGTGGTGAGTCTACGGTTTTTCTGTATCATACAGCTCCAAATGCCTTACCACTCTGGTCATTAAAAGTCAATGGGCGAGCATTAGACTTCATTGTGGATACGGGAGCTGGTCGGTCTGTAATAACAGCTAAATCATGGGGTTCACAGCCCCCTCCTTTTAGTGGGAAAACCATGCTCAGCCAAGATGCTGGGGGAGGTACCACGACAGAGAAATTTACAGCTCCTTTACTGGTACAGGATTTCCATGCGGGCTCCACTCTTACTTTGAAACATGCGTTTTTATTCTCCCCTGTGTGTCCGGTAAACCTGCTTGGCAGAGATTTAATGTGCAAATTAGGTTTGGTTGTACAGTGTACTGATGACGGTTTAACAATTGACAGAGCTGCTACGGCAGAAAATCCTGAAATGTTTTACTATGCTTGGGATCTGGACAGATGCCCAGTCACAGCCAAAGCCATACAAATGGCCAGAAGTGAGTGGACAGGTAGTGGCGACAGACTGACAGAATTACAACTGCATGTAACAGCACATTTCAGTCGGGGTAGAGATTAGGAATTTGAAAAGAACTGTACGGTGATTCTACGCTGAATACTACATTGTTTTTGGTTGGTCGCGATTTCTGTGCATTGTCTGTACAATTGAGCTCAGCACAACAGCCATTCTATTCCATTGCGGGAAGTGCACCCCATGTGTCTCTGTGCAAAGCCTCAAATAAAAAATGGGAGGACACAGGGTCATGGGTGAAATTATGTCTGAACACCACAGACTGGGAAAAGACAGGGGAATTCTCAAAATATTCTCCCTCTCTGCGTGTCACTGCGCACCAGTTTCCAAACTCTCTGACAGCTGTCTGCAGCGTTCATACGTTGCTGTGTGACACTCACACCTATTTGCATTTGTCAGACCCAAAATTCAGTGCAATACCCTCTCAATTGTGGGCAACGTCCCAATATGATGTGGGGCTCATAACCGGAGTTACTCCACTTCAAGTAACCCCTAAATCTGAGTACAGACCATGCAAACGTCAATATCCCCTACGCCCAGAAGCCGAGGACGGCATTGTCCCTGTGTTTGATGCATTGCTAAAAGCTGGTGTTGCGATTCCCTGGCCTGACTCTCCATGCAACACCCCTATCTTGCCTGTAAAAAAGCCTGATGTGTCTTGGCTTTTTGTGCAAGACTTGTGAGCTGTAAACAGCGCCATTCAACAGCGCGCCCCGGTTGTGCCCAACCCCACTACCATCCTTGCTCAAGTCCCGGGCAATGCTAAATATTTTTCTGTGATCGATCTAGCAAATGCATTCTTTAGTATTCCTGTTGATGTAAATTCCCAGTACTGGTTTGCCTTCACTTTTAAAGCAAAAAGGTATACCTGGTCTCGGCTACCCCAGGAGTACGCTGAGTCACCGGCCGTGTTTTCAGCAGCGCTGCAGGAAAACTTGGAACAGTTCCAGTTTTCTTCAGGCCAAAGTACTTTGATCCAATACGTTGACGACCTCCTCGTCTGCTCTCCAGACGAGGACAGCTGCATTCAAGATTCACTTGAACTGCTCACATTCTTAGCTACACAGGGCCACAAAGTTAAATAGGAGAAATTGCAATTTGGTTTACCTACTGTTCCATACTTAGGGCACACAATTTCTGCAGAAGGGAAGTCTTTGGGGACTAACAGAATCCAGGCGATTCTTGACCTCCCTAAACCTTCAACAAAAAAGCAAGTAATGTCTTTTCTAGGCATGACAGGGTACTGTAGACAGTGGATCGCTGATTACGCAGAACTCTCACAACCATTGCAGGATTTGGCACACCGCCACAATCTCTCTGCTAATGATATGGTCACGTGGACAAAGCTTGCTGAAATTTCCTTTCAGAAATTGAAACAACAATTGGCTTCTTCCCCTACTTTGGGCCTGCCTGACATGAATAAACCTTTTCTCCTGACTGTTGATGAGAAGGCCGGTTATATGTCTGCTGTTCTTTTGCAAAAGCACGGTGATAAACACAGGCCTGTTGCATACTATTCTCAGAGACTCGCCCTCTCACTGTTCTTGTTCCTCATGCAGTAGCAGAAATTCTGCTAAAGCAAAAGACTGCCCATTTCTCACCAGCCCGATTGCTTCATTACCAACATGTGCTGCTCTCTTTGCCAAATGTCACAGTGAAACGCTGCACAGTTTTGAATCCTGCAAAACCCCTGCCTACCCCTGAGTATGAGGAGCCGCATAATTGTGTTCATGTTTTAGTCTCCCTGTTCTGACCTCGCCACCACTCCCCTTTCAAATGCAGACTTGGATATTTTTGTTGACGGTTCTGCCAGTCTCTGTCCCCTCACAGGTGACAGTCAGGTTGGCTATGCAGTGGTGACGCATCATCAGGTTCTGGAGTCAGCCCGCGTTCCTGGACACCTCTCAGAGCAGGCTGCTGAACTTTTCGCTTTCACACACGCCTGCCATTTGGCTGAAGGTAAAACTGTAAATATTTTCACCGACAACATACACTGCCCGGCCAAAAAAAAAGTCGCAGTTGCACCAGTCATGCATAGTGCCCACTGTACAAGCCTCTGGAGGCAGTGTTATGATCTGGGGTTGCTTCAATTGGTCAGGTCTAGGCTCAGCAACGTTATGCAGCAATAAAATGAAGTCAGCTGAGTACCTGAATGTACTAAATATTCCAGGACGACAATGCCAAGATTCATCGGGCTCAAATTGTGAAAGAGTGGTTCAGGGAGCATGAGGAATCATTTCCACACATGAATTGGCCACCAGAGTCCTGACCTTAACCCCATTGAAAGTCTTTGGGATGTGCTGGAGAAGACTTCACGGAGTGGTTCGACTCTCCCGTCTTCAATACAAGATCTCGGCAAAAAATGAATGCAAGTCTGGACGGAAATAAATGTTGTGACGTTGCATAAGGTTGTCGAAACAATGCCACGACGAATGCGCGCCATAATCAAAGCTAAAGGCGGTCCAACAAAATATTACAGTGTGCGACTTTTTTTTTGGCCGGGCAGTGTATATGCTTTTGGAGTAGTGCACGACTTTGGAACTCTTTGGCAGCATAGAGGATTCCTTACCTCTACGGGGAAAACTATACAGAATGGACACTTGGTGAGCTGCCTCCTACAGGCTATTCTTTTGCCTGCATCCATTGCTATTTGTAAATGCTCCGCTCACACATGCCAGCCAGATGCTATCTCTCAAGGGAATGCTGCTGCTGACACAGCCACCAAGGCCAGAGCCTCAGCCCCTCCCAACACAATTCTCAGTCTTCACACACAGGCTGCTGCTCCCACAGAAACACCATTGGCCTCTGTACAGAACTGCCAAGCTGGGGCCATACCCCAGGAAAAGGCCAATTGGAAGCGGGACGGCACCTACACTGACGGAGTCTGGCTAGGCCCCACTGGTAATCCCTGTTTACCTTGTTTTTTTATTTCCTTACTATGCTAAGTTGACACATGGATTGGATCATGTGTCAAAAGGGGGAATGATTTCTTTGATGATCTCCCAAATGCGGCCTACCCAGCTCCACAGGAGCCTTTCGAATACCTTATGATGGATTTCATTGAACTTAACCCATGCAGGGGTAAGAAATTTTGTTTGGTGTTCGTTGATATGTTTTCAAAATGGGTTGAAGTTTTTCCTACAGGGAAAGCTGATGTTGCAGCAGTAGCGAAGGCCCTACTAACAGAGCTTATTCCTAGGTGGAGGATCCCGAGGAAACTGTCTTCAGACAGAGGCTCACATTTCTGGACAAGATGACCGGGATCCGGTTGTGCTTACCACAAGTTCCATTGTGCTTACCACCCTCACAGTAGGGGAGCGGTAGAGAGGGTAAATGGAACCATTAAGAATCGGTTAACCAAAGTGATGGCAGAGACAGGTCTGGATTGGGTCCAGGCCCTGCCAATTGTCCTTACAGGTATGCGGGGGAGGGTCCACGCTGTTACAGGGTTGTCTCCATATAAGGTGATCACAGGGCGGCCCATGAGGACTGGATGTCACCCCCCAGGGCTGATGCTGGACAAAGAGCTAGCTGACACTCGCATGGTAAGTTACTGTGTTCAGCTAACCAATGTTCTGAGATCTGTGCATCAACAGGTTAAAGCAGCTCTCCCAGAGCCCTCTGCATGACCTGCAGCCAGGAGATTGGGTGGTGATAAAATACTTCAGAAGGAAGAAGTGGCACCAGGTCAGGTGGAGGGGCCCTTTCCAGGTACTACCCACCACGCCCACAGCCGTGCGAGTGGAAGGCCGCGCCTCTTGGGTTCACGCCAGCCACTGCAAAAGGGCTCCACCAGCGCCAAAGGAGGGATAAGGGTGAAAGACCCACCTCGACCGACGCGCAGGGACGAATTCGTTCTCACAGAGTTTAAAAACTCAAAGAGAACCACCACTTCAAGGAGCACGTGATGGTAATATCAGCTCCCGACATGCCACACCACAGCAGGCAAACCGAGGGGTACAACCCCTTCAGAAGAGCAGGCTGCAGCCTCGAGGTAGGCCTATTTCTGCTAGGCCTCATCAGCCTCATCATCGTTCTGCCCATCATCCTGATTCATGAGACACTCTACAACAACACCAGTGAGCCAAGCGGTACAGCTGTAATGACTAAAAGGCCTAAAAGGTATGCCACCACCGGGAATGAAGCTTGGCTGACACCAGGAACTGTGACACATCATTATGCTACTAACTCCTGGTGGCGTTATGCTAAGTGGACTGCAAAGCAACACTTTAACCAGCCTTGTTATGTTTGTTCTCACATGCCTCATTCCACAGCAGGCCCTCTTCTACAGGTACAGAATCTGACTGACGAGCGCTCAATGTGCTTGATAGGACTGAGTGTTCACCCAGGTATGGGAAAACGGTGGGATGAAGCTAACTTCTCTGTGCCATTAAATCTGTCAGGTTTGCATTCCCCAGTAGTCAATAGAAATTGTTCTTTCCTGAAAGATTACCTAGCATGGCCACAGGTGTCATGGAAAATGCCCTGTCCAGTCGTACTTAAACATAGTATGAAGTTTGGAATGTGTGTTATAGGTAACGGCTCTAGGTCAATTAGACAATGATCAGTGTAAAACGGTGTAAGACTGTCCACCCATACAGCTTGCTAAATGTTTTGACTGTCTGCGTAACCCCTGTAGAAACAACCCTGCCATGGTTACTGATATGCGCAGAAAGAACTGGTCACACGCAATCTCATTACCTTGGGATAGCACACAAACTGCAAACTGTTCCGGAACAACGCCGTCCTCTCGCCTTGGGAGCCGGTTGTTATCCGATTGGTGTTGGCTTTGTGGGCACTCAGTTTATACTGCTCTCCCCCCTGACTGGAATGGAGTTTGCGCCCTCATTGCCTTATAAAGAAAACCATCATGACATTTTCTTTGTTTTTCTTTATCTTTCTTTCATACTTACTATTGATAGTAGTGATTTTATGTATGTTAAAATAATCAGTAGTACATTTATAATGAAAACTTTCCCTTATAACTGATTACATTTTATACTGTTTACAATATCCACTATGATTTTGTTTTCTCTATAATGAGATGTTACATTAATCAAAGGTAAAATAATCATTCAATGACTGATGGAGTGCTATGTGCATGCATCTGCTGATATCCGGGAGCGAAGCTCGGCTGCCCTAGGAGAAGGGGGTCGGGAATTTATTTTTTCCGGAATTTGATTGGGTTTTCTGGTTTTATGCCAGTTTTGTCCCATACAAGTCCTGAGTCTGCCGGTTTTTTCGATTCCCCCTGGGTTATTGGAATAATGCATCGCACATATCCACACATGACCATTGTAATCATCCTTATAATCATGTAATCATTCATAGTGTTAAACTGAATCACTTACTTACTAACTGATTAAGTAGATTTCATTTCATTCTTTCATTTCTGCAAGAGACAGGCAGTCTGTGAGATTGATGTTTTTGTTTTTTTTGTTGAACATTCCTGACCCGGTGGCAAGGCTAAGGGTTATCTATAGTCTTAACACCGGAAAATTTAACACCCCTGTCTTTCTGTATTATTTAGAAATCCGCCCCTTGTGGCAAATCAGTAAGGATTGTGTATAAATGTCTTCTGGGTATTCTGTTTCAAGTCAGAGGTCTGGTAAGGCTCTCTCATTCTGGTTTATTTGCAAATAAACTGAAAGTCTTATTCTAAATCAATATATGGTTTTGTTGTGGTTCTGTTTGGACAGACTTGCTCACTGTGTGAAAAAGGGAAAATTTCCACGACAACCCGCCTCCCACACACATTAAGCAATTTTCTCAATATTGCTAAATCTACCTAGCTTGCAACACAACATACTAGCTTATGTAAGCCTGATAAAATAAAGCACTCTTTTTGGGATATTTATTGAATCAAAACCTGATGCATTTTGGAGTCAAGTTCCTTTGTCAGAGTAACATGAAATTACTTAATGACCGAACTGTGGAGCTAGATTCGTGGCGCGAACACTGTCGCAACTCGCGAGCTAACCACCAATGAACCAGCTAACATTAGCTAGTGTTTTCACGCTGCGGTGAACAATCCAAGTTGTTTTCACACTTTTCAATCCAGGATTTGGATGACTCAACCTGAAAGTTTTACTCAGTACTGAAAACTACAACTTTAAAACTGTATTGACAACTAGCTAGTTAACGTTAGCGAACCTGCTAACTTAACTAGATAAAAAGATCAAAGTTAAACAATTAGAAACAAACTATCTAGCTAGCTATTAACGCTATTACGTAGTTCACATTAGCAAGAAATTATCTCTAATGACCTGCTGCCTTTTAAACTCACCCCTCACTTTCATTCTTTACATGGAAATCTATTAAAAAAAAATTTTTTTTTCTGTTTGTCCTTCTTGCCATGATTGCTTAACAGTGACTCTTTTCTAACAGGCAGGAGTGCAGGCAGGAATAAAACGTTCTCTAATTGGCTACTTTGTTTATATTTGAGGTTTGTGATTGGACTGCAGATAGAACCTTATAATGCCAAGCGCAGAGGGGTATGTGCAGATAGAACTTTCTGTTTTTGTATATTTTGGCAAAACATTTTTTTAAATCATGAATAATGATTAACACATGTATGCAGAAGCACTTAAAGATTAATTTTATGTAACTCATTTTTGATAAAAATGTCAGATAGAGCCTTCTAATTCTCAGCTCACGAATATTAGCTCTACGGGCAGTGCGGTGTTATTTAGGAGAATTTAGTGCGAGATAGAGAGAAAAAAAGTGTGAATAATAAAGCCACATTATTAGCTTAGGCCTACATTAATTCATGTTTTTTCATCTTATTGTTAGCTATTCATTAGTACTTGTTTTCTGCGTGATCTCATTTATTTTCATTTGATTTACATTACGTTTGAGAAGTTGCCTTGCCTTGGCCTAGCTAATTAAGCTAATGGAGTGTTCTGGTGGATAGCCACCAGAAAAACTTGCAAAGACCTGCTGAGTTTTTTCGAGGTCATAAATAAAAAGAGGAAATTTACAGGTAAGAACAAAGGTTTTATTTTTTGTTATTTTGGGAATATGCTGTGTTTAGCATTGCCAATGTTTTCTAGCTGGTGTTCTAGCCTCAAATGTATTAATCTAACTAGTAACTTGTAACGTTAGGCTAACTTAACTTAATTTATGATCTAAAATTATTCAGCAATCTGCTGGTTTGATTGCTTGGGTATTGTACAGAATGTCAAGCAAGCTAATTTAACTGCGTGGCATCATGTGCTTACAAATAGGCAAACATCCGTTTTTATATTGGGATGGCAGGTATGCCATCCGCCAAGTTACGGCTTGTTGGGGCATGCCCCATACCTATACAGCACAGAGAGTTTGGCACTTTTCAGGGTTTCCTACAGAAGTAACCACAATGACCATAGACTCTCAGCCCTTAAAAACATTAACTTCTGTATGTTCTGACCTCATGTAACCACACAGTATTCAGATACAACTTCACACATCCACACAATAAAGCCCCAAACTTTGGTTATTTTGCCGTTTTTCTCCTTCCTCTTCCGCTTCTTCTTCTTCTTCTTCCCATTTTCCTGCCAAACTGCCTGCCTCCGTCGCGATGTTATCCAATGGGGAGAATTATTATTTGAGGGTATGGTCCGTATACCTGCGCATCAAGCTTATCGTCCAATAAAAACGCTTCATACGAATGTTTTTTTAATGTTAATATAGTTAATGGCTTCATGCTTTCCAAGAAGCTACTGTGGCTTAGTGGTTAAAACTGCAGTCTCTCACATAGTGGATTGTGGGTTTGAGCCCAGCAGGGCACATGTGTATTTTCCACAAAAACAATGTGCAACTGTTAAGTACTTTTCATTTGTTACACTGTTATTATTTTCACATTGACACATTAACGTATTTTTATTGCAAAGGCAAAAGAGGTTTACAATATTAACTGTTCAATGTTTCACTTGTATTTCACTTGTACTTTATCACACCCTCCCCAAACTGGACGCTCGCTTTTGTCTGGTTTGGGGAGGGTGTTACGCTCTGCTCTTGCGGTCATGACTGACTGACTGTGGAAACCCCTTGCCTCGGCCAACATTTCTTTATTCATTAATTCCTTCACTTCAGCTCTGTTCACTTTATCCTTTTCACACATAACACAAGGTCACCATAAAATTAACTACTAGGAAAATTAAGAATTTACGATAATAGCCTACATTAAGAATTGAGGATAGCCTCTTTTAAGCTGCAAGCCTTTAAGCGATCGGATTTATAAACCACCAATTCCCCAAACATATTTGATTCATGGTTAGTCACTTATAAATAAATAGATAGCCTCCAAATGTGGCTCTAGTCTACGCTACTCTGCTGATAATGTAGCTTACTGCAAACACTTTTAATTACTATAATAATAATAATAAGAAGAAGAAGAATAATCTCTGGTATGTACTTTCTTAGTAGTATCTACTGTTTTCTTTCTGGCTAAGATTCCTGGGAAATATGCGTTGTCCAATTAAGCTTGTTCGCCAACGTTACTTCCTGCTTCTCGTCAGGAAGCAAAAACAAGCTAGGCTACTACGAAGCGAATCAACATGCATTATAGCCTACATTCATTGCACCACAGAAAACTAAACTAAACCTAGCTGTCTGGTACCAAAACATTTCCCGCAGGTAATGTTCTACACTACCGGAAAAAAACTCTGCTGTGCAGAAACTCACTAGCTCGTAGCCCACACATGGAAGGTTGGAGTTACGCATCCGGCAATCCAGTGTTGAATAGCCTAACTGCTGTGCTTATGAACTCACTAGCTTGCTCGCTAGCTCGTAGCCCATACATGGAAGGTTGGAGTTACGCATCCGGCAATCCAGTGTTGAATAGCCTAACGTTGAATGTATTTCATAGAATACTAATAGCCCTATTGTAAAACTGTATTTCCATATTTTACTGATGCAAACTATTTAGGCTGTACTAGCTATTTAGGTTGTATGTCTTTCAGCTAGAATGTGTTTGCGTCTAGCTCATTGTGCATGTATGTCTCCATGTAGACTTGGTTCATTAATTTACATGCTTCTTCATGATCCATAGCTCAGGTGGTGCTGTTCATTGTATTTCATTACACATTAAATACTGCTCATCTACAAACTCTTTTAATGTAATTGTGTGCTGTCTGTAATAGGATAACTGTTCTCATTCTTGTCAATAGAGGGCGTTATGGTTAAATGAATGTCTGCATACATTTCTTTGGAATGCATGTCTCTCTCCGTGTTTATCTTCATGCATTATTCATCATTAGTTAGCTATAAAAAATAAGTGATATCAGATCAAAAACGTCTACGACGTAAAAAAAAAACCCAAGTTACTCACGCATAGCCTACATAGCGCTGTCCATAAGTTCTTAATTCCAACTTGCAAAAACTAGGCCTGCCTTTAAAAGTTTTGATATCAAAATGTGGCCAAGTTAACTAACAATATTGCCTATCGTAGCTCACACTAAATAAACTAGCTCTATTCCAAAGCAATGCTATCCAAACTTTCCTAAATTATGTAATGCAACTTGGCCCTGTGTTTCTTCATCTTACCATGTGCCACATCAAACTGCAAAATGAAAATAATTTATAGTGGAAATACTCTGATTCAGATGTGTTGCACTTAGAAATTAAACAGAAAGATTACTACACTATAGGGCATGTTTGAACAATTGTCTGCATCCACTGCTTTGGGTCTATGAAAAGCACAGAATGAATAAAATGTATTATTATAATTATTATTATGTATTTATTGATTTATTTATTTGGATTTCTATCAAAACCTGTGTGGTCCTACAGAGCATAGATATCCTTGTGTTCACAAAATTCTGTTTGCAAATATCATAAATACTATTATGTTAAGAAAATTGGTACTATTACTTATTTGCCACCATCTGACCCATAAACATGTCTGGATACGTTTGTAAAAATGCTTTATGTACGCTATTTTCTAGGTAAAAATATTACTCATTTTTATCTGCATTTATTTATTCATCACCCCTTTCTCTATTGTACATGATGTTTCTTCATTTAAATGTCTGTTTGTGAATTGTAAAGAATGCTGTAGCAGCAGTTAACGTTTTAAAACCTGTACAAGTATACTTGCCAACAAAGTACAACCATATCCTTTCTGGAGTGTAATTATTCATCAACTGTTAAAAACATTCATAGAAATCATATGTTGTTCCATGAGGCACAATCTCTTCACATGCAAAGATGAAGAAACACAGGGCCAAGTTGCATTAAATAATTTAGGAAAGTTTGGACAGCATTGCTTTGGAATAGAGCTAGTTTATTTAGTGTGAGCTACGATGGGCAATATTGTTAGTTGTAACTTGGCCACATTTTGATATCAAGACTTTTAAAGGCAGGCCTAGTTTTTGCAAGTTGGAATTAAGAATTTATGGACAGCGCTATGTAGTATGTAGGCTATGCGTGAGTAACTTGGCTTTTTTTTACGTCGTAGACGTTTTTGATCTGATCTAACATTACACTGACATGATTAAATAACGTTAGCCCGATGGGAAGCCTTTACATGTGGCAAGGCCAGGGGCAATGGTTGCTCTGAACTGCTGTCAATTGGCATATGGAAGACCGAACCAGTTGGACCTCTGTGTAATTTCAATGCCCTCACTTTTGGAAATTAAATGTTATCTAGTTGTCTGTCAGTGCATTCTGCCAATGAGCAAGTAGAATGTTAACGTTAGCTAACTCTTAAACGGGTGTAGTCGAAGTTGGATTTGTTAAAGTCACTTTATTTAATAATGGTTGTCTTTAATTTTTGTCTTTAAATGGTTGTCTTTAAAGTTCTTTGGTGTGGTGAACTGTGGTCCGCTAGGTGGATCAGTACTCGCTAATAATGTTTTATTTACAGGCCAATTGAACAAATACATTGAAAATGACCCATTCAGTGCTAGGTGCTAGTAGCAGCGAGACGTATCCCTACAGTCAAGCAACGGACTTGGAACTGGGAAAAATTATACGCTGGGAAGAATTGTAGCTATGCTACACTGGTCCGACTGCCTTGTTGCGAGAGAGAGAGATGGAGAGGGGTAGGACAGTTATTATTTTCATATTCTATTCTATTCATTTGTGGCTTGGTCATATATTGATTGGTCATGAAAAGGCATGTAAAGTTGGCCGTGTGTGTTTTTTGGCTGCCGTGCCATGCGCGCATATGTGAATGTGTTTGTATGACATGAATTGCATCGGTAAAAGAGCCAATTCACATAAATAGACGTAAGCTAAATGACATTATTTTGTGTTTTAATGCTGCGGTTTCCACTTCTTCTCATAATTAGCGCAGGACAAATCATTATGGCTGAAATGTAGGCTAATTGTTAAAGTTTTATTTTTGGTTTGTCGGGGGATAAATTACATAGGCCTACAGGTAAATAAGCTGTGGTGGCCTGTAAACTGTAATTGGTTCAGCTACTGTTTCAGAACAAGGGCGACCTGCACCTAAAAAACTGAGGGGGCACAGAAGAATAGCCAGTTATCATAGAGTTGATAACAATATCCTGTTTGGAGAATAGTTTTGAGGGAATATACAGTCATCTTACAATATTTTTGGACGTAATATAAAATTTGGAAATAAAATAAAATTGACTTATTTATATGTAGATAGATTCTGAGAAAGCTTAATCTGAAATCTGGCCAAATCGAGGGCTTGTTGAATGGACAGATCGCCATCACTATTTCAGAATGAAGGCAGATATTTTTACACACATAATTAACATAAAAGATCGCTACTGCTTTTCAGCGTCGCTTGAGCTTAGAAGCCATCAGCCCAGAACGCATTTTGAGGAGACATCGTTTGCAGTAGGTAATTATCTATTTGCTAGCTACATCGATGTGAATGTGGGTACAATGGTTGATAAAATAATTTTCAGCATCAAGTTAGCAAAGCTGTATCCCGACTGTGAAGTTGAATGTGATCTCTAAATCTGACGTAGCATACGGTGCCATATATTTTTACTGCAACCTTAGACTGTGATTCCAAACACTTTAAACAAACCAGTACAACAAACGTGACAGCTTTTATGCAATTTATTTGATGGCTCAAGTGTAGGATCAAGTGTCTTACAAGTTGATGGGTTTTTGGATTGTTTACAAGAGCACGCAATTCTTCACGGATCTAGCGTCTTAATTTTCCTCTCAAAGTGCACCAGATTGATGCATTTAACTGTTAAAATTTACAAACATTTGCATTCAACTGTATGAACATAATTATAATTATAGTCTAAACATAATTGACATGTTTTGTCTAAACATAATTGACATGTGATATATTGCATAGGCTACATACGGAAAAATTAATAGGCTAAATTTTTTAAAGGACATTAACGTTAAGCATTGAAGGTTGCGTTTCCTAGTAAGAAACACACAGAATGATATGGGAAACAAAAACGTCAGTAATAGGGCATAACTGTAATGTGTTTTAGCCTCTTTTTTTCATGAATAAACGTGACTTTTGCTCGTCCTAAAGAATGAGTGTTGTTATATGGATTAAAGTGCTTTATAATAAATGAAAATTAATGGTAAGATTGGCTTGTGTGTGCCTGCCTGCGGCAAATGTATAGCAATCGCTTACACATTTTAGTTTAAGACACCCCCCCCCCCCGTCAACAAACAGCACCCCCCCTTGTTAACATTTTACAATTCGAACCCTGATGCTAAGGTAGCAACCGGAGGAAAGATAGAACCGGAGCAGAGCACACCCGCAGCCAGATCCAGGGTGCGGTGGACCTCCACTCCAAGGGACAGTGGGGGCAGTGAAAGTGAAGAAGAAGAAAAAGCCCCAAAGAGAAGCACAAAACGGTTTGTGCATGGAGAAGTGTGGATCAAGGATGGAAAAACAGCACGAGAAAGACAGAAAGAAAGTCAGGACATGCAAGACATGCAGGCCTTCATGGAAGACAAATACACAAAGACAAATACATGAAATGGACACGGAACTAGAGGAATGAATGCGGACTTTTGACGAGCAAACACAGGAACAGATAGAGGAAATGAATAGGGAAATAAAGAGAACAAACGGGCCCCTGAAAAGTCAGACCGTAGGCTAAGAAGTGCAAAGGTGAGTCCTAAACAATTGGAAGAAATGGAGCAGGAGTCAGCAGAAGATGAAGACCTGGACGGGAAAACAATGGTACTCCAGTGCCCCTTAGTTGACAAAGTAGGTCAGACATGTACCATGGTCATTTATGGACATTGTGGGGTTAGCGGGATGATTGCCAGATCTCACAGAAGGAGCTGTAAAATGGATTACCGCTCTGGAAGAAAGCACAGGGGGAACCAGGATGACATTAAAGGGAGACATTAAAGCCTTACTGATGTTATCGGAAAGCATGTTACCAACAGGTTATTTAGAGCAGTGGGACTGAACCAGGTGGCAGCGGGATATTCAGCGGACCATGTTGGCTTCGGTGGATACAGGAATGTGGTGTGGGCAGAACTCTGACGAGTGTATCCAGACAAATTGGATCCATCGAGGCTGGAAGGAGAAAAGCTAAAAGAGGGAGAAAGTGTACAGAAGTTCCTGCACACATTCCAACGCAGATGGAGAGAGGAACCAGGAAGTGCAATGCAAATGCCACCACACTTGTTCAAACTGATGGTCAAAAAGAGCCTGCCATAACCAGTGCAGAAATGGCTGGAGGGGGTGGTAGGATTAATGAAAATGGAGTGGCCTATGTTCTCAGAACATATAACACACCATGTGGAGCAACATCGAAAGGAGAAGAAAGACACAGATGAACAGAACAAACAGCTGGCCAGCAAGCTGACACAACTGCAATTGGGGGAATTAGCTAAACCCAAGAAAGACAAAGAGAAGATGGACAAAGGTAAAACACAGGCCCTAATGGTGCTAGCAGAACAGGCTGCACCGGTTTCTGCTGTTGTGGCTCCGGTGATTGCAGCAATACCACAAGTACAAAATCCCCAATTACAGATGCCAGTTCCAGCTGAGTTAAATTCAGGAGCTCCAATGGCTGCCCCAGCTCCGCAAGTCCCACCTATACATGTGTATGTCAATCAATCTGGAAGCAGGTTTCGACCCCAAAGGGGAAGAGGGGGACAAAGGGGTGGAGCGTTTCAACAGGGTGGGGGGAGAGGCCCACCCGGACAGCCGCCAAACGACTCCAATCAAGGACCATAATTGACAGAGAACCAACCCAGAGATGAAATGTGTTGGGGATGTAACCAAGCCGGACATCGTAGGAGAGACTGCCTAACTAACCCATGGACAGGACCAGCGCCAATCTACCCACAGGCAGGACCAGCGCCGTCCAACCCATGGACAGGGCCAGCGGCAGGCTGGCACAATTAGGGATGCCTAGAGAAGCCAGTGGGGGACATAATGATGCTAATCATTTCCACACAACCACAAGAGAAACCCACCATACCGGTAATCATCAATTAACAAGAACATAAGTTCATGGTGGACACAGGTGCCACCTACTCATGCATTGAGAAAACCGGCTCTGACCTCCCCCTCTCCAATTCATCTGTTAAAACCATCGGCTTCTCTGGGAAACCACAGATAATCCCACTTACAAGACCGGTCCCAATGCGCATTGCTGACAGAACTATAATCGCACCCCTACTGCAATCAGCCCATACTCCAGTTAATCGACTAGGCAGACATTTTATGTTCATTAAAAGATAACATTATGTGCACATTATGTGTATGTGGACATCCCTGATGACCTGCAGAACAAAATGATGCCCATACTAACTCAACAAAGTGGGTTCCTGCAACCCATGGCATATTGGTTGCGTTTAACCCCTCAAGAATCGATGCTGCACGAACAATGGAAGAGCTGGGGGCCATGGGTGCGAACCCAACTTGGCAATGCTGTAGAACCTCGATTGCCATTACACTGTACCCTCATGTTTGATGAGCACACAAGGATTATGAAGCATGTTGGGATGAGGTCATCAACAGACGCCACTTTCCAATTGAAACTCACAATATTTACATAGGACCACAAGGAGCAGCATCCGCAGTAAAATTGCCACTGTCTGTACATCAATGGTTCCAGGTTCAAGAGTCCACCCCACATGTGACGTTGTTACTAGCAGAAGGTTGGGAGTCACACGACTTGGGACCAATGGTTAAGGCATCTTTGCAAGTGCTAGAATGGACACCAACGGGATCCATATCTCTCCAGATAAACAATTCATTAGAATCTCAGTAAAAACAACAATGGTCTAGCAGAAAGGGTGATAGGTTCCCAACACAAATGTCCATCTTACCAGAGCATGACACATTGTTACAACAGGTGCCGGAAAACGTGTGGTCAAAACATGCGTAAAGTCAGCAAGGCCAGTGCATATTACACTGATACCAATACCAAAGGCAGTACCCCCTTAGACAGCAGGCAATAGCTGGAATTGAGCCCACGATTGATAGCCTGTTAAAAGCCGGAGTGCTGGTAAAAACTGGGAGTCCATGCAACACTCCGATTTTTCCTATCAAAAAGCCACACTCCAATGACTATCGGTTGGTACATGACTTAAGAGCCATTAATTCTGTCGTTGAAGCAGAGGCATCCATAGTCCCAGACCCACATACATTACTGTCCAACATACCACCAGACACATGATGGTATACAGTAATTGACTTGTGTTCCGCCTTTTTCAGCGTGCCAATACATCCGGAATCACAGTACCTTTTTGCATTCACATACCAAGGTCACTAACACACATACACCAGGCTGCCGCAAGCCTATTGTGAAAGCCCCTCAGTGTTCAATAGTGTTGTCACAAGACTTGCGGCATTTAAACATATCCAGCACTCTGATCCAGTATGTGGATGATTTGTTAATCTGCAGCCACACTAGGGAACAGTGCGAGGAAGACTCAGTTGCTGTACTGACAGCTCTGGCAACAGGAGGTCATAAGGTTAGCAGAGACAAATTACAGTTTTGCCAGCAAACAGTTGAGTACCAGGGAAGACAACTGAGTGGTGACAAGACTGTGTTGACAGAACAAATGTATTTCTTAAGGCTCGTGATGACTTGTATACCCAACCCATTGCAGCGGACCTCACGCTGTTTGTAGATGGTTCCTGCTTCAGAGATGAGAAAGGGACTCACGCCGGCTTTGGTATAGTACAGTTGCAGACGGCAGAATCAACTGGGTAGAGGCACTACCACTGGCACTAATGAGCAAGAGAATGCAAACTAACAGAAGCACACATCTAACCCCGCATGAAATGCTAACAAGCAGACCGATGCCAGTACCGTACCTACGGGGTCCATACAATGGACCTCCGCTTGAGCAGCTTAAAAAGGAGTTGTCAAGTTATGTGCGGCATCTAACCTTAATACAAAAGACTATTTTCCAACAGGTAAAAGGAGCCACTGAAGGAAGAACGACATCTCAGAGGATTTATGTGGAATACACCTGGGAGACTGGGTGTATATTAAAGTGTTCAAAAGAAGGTGGAGTGAACCCAGGTGTGAGGTACCATACAAGGTGGTTCTAACAACTGCTACTGCACTTAAGGTTGAAGGTAAAACTGTGTGGTTCCACCTTAATCACTGTTGTAGAGCGAGAGAACCAGAACGCACACAGGAAGAGATTAGGGACGATTTAAGGGGAATAGCAGAAAGGATGAGGAAGGAGGATCAGAGAATAGGGAGGATGAGGAAACAAGGGAAACGTAGAGAGAGGCAAGGGCAGGTAAGAGGAGCATGGGGTGTAATGACAGGAGTGTTGTTACCATTGCTGGAAATACGCCCTGTGGTGCCTGTCCCACCAAACGCTTGGGACACCAGCTAAATAGAAAGTAAGAAAACACTCAGTGATGAGCGAAATTGCGCCCTACACACTAAGACTAATATGTTCTATCGATGTCTGGAGTATTCTGCGAGACAAGTGACTAAAGAAACGTGTATAACGTGCTACAACACTGGCAAAATGAGAAACCCCCAGGTGAGACCGCTGCCTTTCACGCAGAAGGACTGTACCAACACCTCGGGCCAGGATTGCTACCTAAGTTGCATGTTGTATTATATGGCTATAGGAGGGAGCAAGGCATCACGTGGACGAAAGGGAAAGATCCTCGAGAAAAACAAATGCCAAGACCTGCTTTTTCCGACTAGTAACAAATTCTTTGGTGTACCTCCAGGGGTCACCGTACCTGATAATGTTGAGTTTTCACTCTGTATTGTACGCGACAGCGTGCTTGAGACAGTAATACAAGACTATGTGCAAAGCCGTGGGAACTCCTCGAGTCCGCAGATTGCCTGCCAGAAATGGAATAATAAAAGCGACCCGACGGATGCCGCATTGCTCAAGTGTAGAAATAATTGGGAATTGGGGAGGTGCTGCTGATCTAAGAATGGACAATGGATCAATAATACAGTCCTGGTTCTCGGTGCCTGACCTCCAGTGGGGCACATATCTGATAGCAGATGTGTACTGGTATTGTGGCAGAGACACACCAATTAAGGCCACATTGGAGGCAAACTGGACAGGGATATGTGCACCAGTCGCGCTGACTGGAAGAGTGATGGTTATTGAACTAAGGTCGCACCAACGGTTGAGGCAGCAGAGACTTTTGGGAGAAGACAAGAATATGGATAAACTGGGCGGGCGACCCTGCGGGTATTCCTCCAGAACACCAGGCAATGGACACTCACACCACCAATACAATGCTTGGATAGTGTTTTATCCCTGGGTGCAGATTAAAAGGAATGCAGAGTGGGTAAATTATCTATGGTACAATCAGCAAAGATTTATTAACTACACTGTGTTGTCGTTGCAAGGAATAAAGGAACAATTGCATGCGACGTCAATTATGACAATACAGAACAGGTTCAGTCAGGCCACTGTTGTTCAAATAACTTTATTGACATTATGAAACAATACATTTTAGGTTTGGCGGTATGGTTCTGTTCACCAAGCCCTCCCGCCCATCCACGCGAGCAAGCATGGGTATGGCGGCGAGGGCAGCTGCACAACCCCCATTAGGGTTACGCTAGAACAGAACCGCAGCACTGAGAATGGTTTTGACAATCCATTCAGTCAGTTATGTATATATATATATATATATATAAATGGCACTTTTAAGTGTCATTATCACAACAATTTACAAGGAACCGGGCCTGAAACCCCGTAGAGCATGCCTAAGGCGACGGTGGCAAGGAAAAACTCCCTGCTGTTAGCAGGAAGAAACCTTGGGCAGAACCTGACTCTGAGGGGGAAGTCCATCCGCCGCTGACTGGCACCGGTTACTAAATGCTGATTACAGAATAGAAATTTGTAGACCGAACATATGAAAATGTCAATGTATAAGGAGCCGGTGAGGAAGACTGATTGAAGCCCGGCAGGTGCATCATAGCTGGTACATGCATGGAGCTGGAGCTGACCGTCTGCTTCTGGAGAACGATGTTTGTTGATCTATAGCTATCGCTCCGGCGGATGCCGAAGCGGGAAGGAAAGAGGAAAAGAAATCAGTAGGCACTCGAAAATGTTAGTGATTCATGCAGGAGCGATATAGGCTAGGTGTATGTGCGCAATGGGAAACTGAAGAGGATGGAGCTGGGGTGGAGGGGGGGGGGTTTTGTGTGCAGCGGGTGTGCTGGCAGGGGATCCACCATGGTAGGGCGAGGCGGTTAAATAGACCGCCTTGTTATGTGAATGGACTGATGGGTGAATCGTCACTACTCAGCTGAGCTGTCAGCTGATTAACTATGGCCGGGTTTCACTCTCGTGACCTGCCTGAACTGACGCTATGCTCGATTTTATTCTCGATACAATGCTCGCCGACTCACAGGCGGTATGTGAACGAATTGGGGAAGAATGTTGCACAGTTATTCCGATGCACATGGGAAAAGGGGGGAATATCATAATGGCACTGGAGAATTTGTGAAATGAACATGTTGGAAATACACCGGGCGAATCAAAGGCATGGTAATGGTGGGCCTGGTTTTTCACGTCATATTGGAAGGCACTACTGGTGAAGGTAGGGGTGGTTCTAGGATTGATACTGGTGGTACTGATGGTTACCACATGCTGCGTGATCCCATTGCTTCAATCCCTGGTCAAAAGGAAGATGGCCACTGTGACTGGACAATTTGCGATTGTTGTGGACCTAAAAAGGACATTACCAACACGAATGACGACTTGGCATGGCTGATTGAAACCCTCCCCTCTGCACCTGAATGTGAAGAAGTAATGCCACAGGAAGGCAATTAACCAATGCATGCGGCTCATTATGGTGAAAAGGGGGTGGGATGTTTCGCATCAAAACTGTCATCCAAACAGGACCAAATGAGTATCGGAATCAACATAGGAACCTGGTGAATGCTAAAGCCGGCCCACTTGACTGTCCTTTTGGAAATCCTCTCTGTGAGTGGAGTGTGCGAGAGGGTGCTGGCTGGGAATGCTGGCAACATAACCCTCAAACCGCTCAACTGGTGAATGATCCCCAGTTTTGGAATGACTATGCAAGACACATTTGGGGCATCGTTGATGGAGAGGAATGCAAGACACCATGCTGCGTGGAGGGAGATGGCCTGAGTTACTGTGCATCGCATGCGCTAGTAACCTCTCCACAGTCATGACCCTCTACGGTGTGCAAATCACCTTGGTTGAAGAAACATACACTGACTGCACACTCACATGAAGACAGATTTTCACACTCAGGAGCCAATTGCTCCCTTACAGATGGCAGGTAGTTAAAACGCATACACACATTTATCTCACACTCACATAGTTATAATATAGCACATTCCAGGTCCATTATGAGGTATGGAATATACAGGATTCACAAATCAGCCAAAGGTTGTGAATATATTTCCTTGCCGTGTTCTCTCTGAAACCATTGGATTGAAGTCATTATGTATTCTGGTTGATGAGCAGCAAGCCTCTGAATAGCACCTTCCAGGCCCATTATGAGGTATGGAATATACAGTATATTTGACTAGTTATTAAAAATTAACTACAGGATTCACAAATCAGCCAAGGGTTGTGAATATACAGTTGAAGTCGGACGTTTACATACACTTAGGTTGAAGTCATTAAAACTAATTTTTAACCATTCCACAGATTTCATGTTAGCAAACTATAGTGTTGGCAAGTCAGTTAGGACATCTACTTTGTGCATGACACAAATAATTTTTCCAACAATTGTTTACAGACAGATTATTTCACTTTTATCCCATGGTATGGGTAAATACTCGATTCTGATTGGTCAATGACTGGTCGTTATTCTGTATAACCGGTCAGTCATCCGGGTCACAAATGTAATCACAGTTCTAAATTAATGCGCTGCCTCCCTGGCCAGCTAGTACTAGCTACCCAACCTGGGAATGGCAAACATGACCGGTCAATTCAGAGTCCAAGACGTTCTAGAAAATAAGTGGAATAAATAAAGTGAATTAATAAAGTAATGTAGAGTGAAGTAAAGTAAAGTGAATAATAAAGAATTAATAAACGAATGTAGCCTACCTACTTTATTTTCCTCAATGACTAACGTTACTGTAGCCTACGGCAGACGGCTACTTCGCCTCGTAGGTATGCTGCAAATAGTAGGCTAACTTTGGCTATGATAAACTTTTGTCATTGTTTTTCAGATAATGCAAATGCAATACGTGGCGAGGTAACTACTATATAGCTAGCCATAGTTACATTATCACGGAGTTAGCAAAGCGCATGGTGTTTATGTGCAATGCGTAGTCTAATCTTTTTTTTTTTTACTGCGAGCCATAGCTAAATCCGTCTCTAACTTTTAAGGTAGAAGTTAACGTTGCCGTCCCAGATAGCAAAAGACATTAATTCAACATTGGATTTTGGTTAAATTGGTTATTTTTGGTTGAGGTTGAAAAATCAATGTCGATTCGATGTTTTATTACAGATACCATTTCAACGCTTGAAAAAATGTTGTTGAATCAATTTAATATAGATGCTGGTTTTTCAATGTTGAAATGCCCTACAATGAATTGACATTGTTTCAACGTGTGGCGCTCCCCTCCCCCTTGCGCAGCTCGCGAGACCAACAGATAGATCTCATCCTCCTGCGTGCCTGCAGATCATAGAAATATATATTAACTAGAAAGGAAACGTGGTCACGTGGTTCCATTCAGCCCTATTCAATTTGGGTTCTTCCGCAATGGCACCGCCGCAAGATGGCTGCCATGGCCCGGAAATAGTATTATTATGAGCTCTGCCATGTATTTCCAATGGTGCGTTGTGAAAGTCAACATAGTGGCCCCAGCGCAATCTAGGTATCAAAAGTTCACAATATTGTAGTCAATAGAAGCAGGCCATCACATTTTACATTTTTCCTGGGTTCAAATTTTTTTTAGCCTACACAGAAAAAAGAGAGCCATGATTTAAAAATACTCATCGGTGAGTGTTTAGTAAGCGCACTGAACTGTGATTGGTTAAGAACATGGTCACGTGGTAATTTTAGTTACGTCACAGGGCAATCACGTGAGGAGGCCTATTGGCATTTTCGCCTCAAATCCATTCTCTCAACCTCTATTGAACTCTATGGTTAGCTGACTTGCTATGAGCATTCGGCTAACTGCATCCGTTGCTGTAGCTATATGAAGTTCGCTTACCAGCTATCTTGTGCATAATAATGAAATGGTTTTCAAATGCTTTCGCGTGTGTAATATTTCTAAGGTCATACTTCATATCTCAAGATGGGTGTTGTTAGATTACACTAATTAGTAACACACCCAGTGAATATGTTAGTGTTGAAGTCTGAAAAGCCGCCCGGATAGCAAGACGCTAACGGTAGCGGGTCAACATCGGATTGGCTACAGAAATGTTGTTCGGCTCCCGGCGTATTATGCTTGTTAATAACGCTAGTTAACAAAACAGTTATTAAAGATTTTTAGTAACTATTCGTGGCTCGTTTATCTGGATTTGCAGTTTTGCTCACGTTAGGCTGAGGTATTTCAACAAGATATCCGTGGCCTATAGCCTAGCCATTAATCTGTCTAACGTTACGATAACACTACAAGATCACCATAGTTCATTCTAACAGTCTAACAATAACAGACATTCCTGAGAGGCTATACCTGGAAAAATAGGCGACAAGTTTCACTGTGGTCGCGATTTCTAATTATTTAGGCTACAGTTAGCCTACATGGCTACACCACACTATTAGCTAGCCGCGCAAGGCTGGTTTACGGAAATCTTGAGTCAGGGACCGGTCCGGATGTAATGTAGCTAATGTTACCGCTGGATACCACAGACTAACGTTACGGATTAAACAAAATAAACAAGCAGATGCAATAATCGTTATTTAATTATGTGAACGTAATCGTATCATAGACCTATTTAAGATTGTATCTATGTATTTATTGTTTTGCTTTTCACATAATACTAGGCTATAATAATCACGACATCCACTCTACGGTTAGAGTGGATCTGGGGTAGGCGCTGGACCCAGGAAAGCGGGCTGGAAAGAACTTTGTTTTAATATAAGGGTAAGGTTGGTGGATCCAACATGTCATTAGCTGGTTATATTTTTCGAAATAGCCTATTTTGTGTAACCGCGTGACACAGTAGGCTATGCGGTAAATGTTTGCGAAGAACAGCGAGTGCTCCCCGTTGTCTATAGCCCATCTAGGCTATAGAACATGGTAGCTTTACATAACATTACATTAAGTTATTGTGGCTGCGTTTACTATTATGTTGCTTTTGTATGTCGATTTACACGTGTGCATCCTCTCATTGCTCAAAAGAAATCAACCGGATTGAGGAACTGAAGTTGCGCATCAAAACCAGATACGGTAATGCACTTTTAACAGCGCATAAACAAGTAAGTGTCTTTGCTTACAGACACCCCTGGATGAGTTTTGCTAGTAGGCTACCACTTAGAGCCCACATAAACGTGTACATTTTTCCTTAATGTGACCTTGTCATTTTAATGTGTCTTGTCAGGGTTTGTCTTGTGGATGTGCGTCTTATCCTGTGTTCTCACGTTCAGCCTGCACCTTGATGTGTTGAGTGGGCTTTAAACTGAGACAGGCTGCTGAACTTTGCTGTGTCCTATAACAAACTCCTAACGTCTCTACGTTTTTTTCCCCTTATCGTCCAGGACAACGTTGGAGACGGTGATTAAACTTGCTGTGAATGAAACGTAGCATATCGAAGAATAAAAATGTTTCCCTTATTCATGATTCATAATTTTGAATGGTGTACATTTGATTATTTAGTCTTTACAAATGATTTTTTTTTTGCAATTTCTCCTGTATGACATATGCAAACAATGAACCCTTCAATAAAAAAACAAGGTTTATAATTAATTGAAACTTTTTATTAGTTTCCCCAAAATGTACATACTAGACAGCTACATCCAGCGTGGGGAGAAATACGCAAAGAAGGCCATGGATGGGCATGGCTGGAGAGGACAAGATGTGCGGGGGGGGGGGGGGGGGGGGGGGTTTGTAGGGAAGATAAGGGACAGGGGTGAGGAAGAGCAGAGGGCGTTGGGGTGAACAATGTCATGGCTACAAATTTAATTTAAAAATAATCACATAAATTTTGAAAACCTGACTTAGTTCATTAAAAAAACCCTGTTCCGTTAAAAGCCAAATCCAGGATTGGAGAAACTGCCAGAATTGGGCAGGGAAAACCCGTAAAGGCAGCGTCTCCTCCCCTGAATTCAGTATTTAAGGGACTGTAAAATAGCATTTAGAAAAATATAATTTCCCCTAGGGGTGAAATGAACTCCATCACAAAGAAATAAGTCAGTATTTCCAAAAATTTATGTGAGGATGTTTAATAAATTTACCACACAATAGCGCAATGGTCTTAGCCTTTAGGTTAAGGTACACTTTGTTATGTTAACAGGTGAAAAATCAACCCGGTCTCACGCTTTTTCATGCTCATAGTCACGACAATTAATCTATTGAATCGTCACCCGGAGCACGATTGTCCGACTTTTATCGTGCTACACAGAACGAAATTTAAACCCATGCATTTTCAATGCTAGCATTTCTCAGACTGTTTTCGTGCTACATAGAACGAAATTTAGAGGTGTTACTGTGGGCTTGGCTACTATGCTACTTTTCGGTTGTTAGCTAGCTAGCCGGCTAGTGAATTTTGTTTACCAGACGAGTGACTTTTGAGTAGCTACTGGTTGATGGCGATAACCGCTAAATATGTTAATAGGGACACAAAAAACATGTGGAAAGGTTTATTCAGTCACAAAAAAAGCAAACAGTTTATGTCGGATATGGTCAAAATCCCACAATCTCAATTCATTTTAATACTGTCCCCTACATGGGGCGACCCAGATTAGCCGTATATATTTATTATCCGAACCCTAACCCTAAACGGACTACAGACGGCGCCATCTTTTCACAGGCCATCATTACGTAGAGCTCTCTGGTTTTTGGGGAATTGTAGTTCTAAACTATTAGTACCAATAACGAAAAAAATACTAATCCTATTGACCTGGGGCTTAAAATTTATGTTCAATATAGCATCAGTTAAGATCCCAATTGATCATATAATTGAATCATCAAAGTATCAAATGATTAAGCATCAAACGTTTTATTCAGGCCCTTCTGTTAGAGCTTGAAGGCTGGCTCTGACATTATTTATGAAAGACTAGTTAGTTAATCATCCTGTTAAATATCTACCCGATATGTCCATTGGTTCCAGAATTAGAAGCATTTGAAGTTTGGCCAGTTTTGCCCTTCTAGGGGGCGCTACTGAGTCCCCTGGGGTGTCAGGGCAAAATAATTGACAAACGTTATTCTCCCGGTCAAGGCCTTTCCAAAAACGTCTTTAGTTTTGTCCTACGACAAAGTTTAATTTTCACCTCTGTCTGGTTAGAGCCTCTTTGAGGTGTAGTTTCTGAGACCCTTTGAGACTCCAGCCTGGATAAAATCAAGTCTTTTGATTTTTTTGCTTATTTGGTGGAAAAAATCTTTCAAGGTATTGATGTTTTTCCTAATCACAGTCATATGTTTGGATTTGCACTTGTGTAGACCTTATTTTACCTACCAAATACATCTGGATTGTTGTCATATGAGGGTTAGGGTTAGGGTTAGATAACATGCTGTTTTTGAAGCGCTTTAGCCCCTCCCCCAAACCTCCTGAATAGTCCTACATGGTCAGGATTATATAATGTTGTAGCTTCAATATCCCTCTGTTTACGGATGAAGTTTCCTACATATATCTCTGAAGATGACACTGTTATGAACTTGTAGGTGGCAGTCTCCACAGCTGATTTGTGGCTTATCCTTACCATGGGTGATGAGTTGATAATCAGATGGACTAGTTCTGATACCCGTTGGAGCACACAATCACTAATTGGCCATTTAGTCGGCCCTATACCTAATTAATGCGTGCGTGCGTGTGTGTGGGTACATTGCGTGCCATCTGCTGGCTGCTGTGCACCAGACAGAGAGATACAGAGGTTTTCTCTTTTATGTGTTAGGTATAATTTTTTACGTCAAAAATTATAATATATAATTCGTACACCTAGTAGTCCGTGAGCCAGTAGGGTTGGTCGGTACCATCTGAGGGGAATAATGCTCTTGTGATTTTTGGCAAGGTATACATCTCTAGAGTTATAAAATATGTGATAGCATTGTTGTTACTGCATACCAGTTTTGCCAAACCTGAATCATAGCGCGGAGCTTTCAAAACCTAACAGCACAGAAACCCTGGGGGAAAAAATTTAATATTTTCACGGTAAGAAATATTTTTTTGACAACGTTAGGTTAGCCTGCTTGTCTTCTTCGTCGTCCTGCTTGAGCTAAATTAGCATTAACCACAAATATGCTTTGCTGTTAGGTCTGTTTATTTTCCTGCATCACCCTTGTCATAGTAACTTGTTGAACTGAACCAACCAGGAAAAAAAATATTCACTCACCACATAGGCTACACATACAGCGTAGCTATATATAGGATGTCTATGAACATAGACACAGGCTATATAACATACATTATATATATATATATATATATATATACATATAGTTATCTTAACGCATAGTGCCCGTTTATGCGGTCTAAAGTGCAGTAGTCTATAACGTTGATATTGGAAGGTTATCGTAATAACGTTAGCTATGTCCATTGCAGTTTCGAGGGGGTTACGTTAAGATTAGCCAAATGTGTTCTAAAGTATAACTAACGTTATGCTATACCTGGATTATTTTCTTTTAAATGTGCACCGAGCTACTAGGCTATTGGTGTATTATCAACAGGCTTTTGTGATAGCATGTCCTTTCTAGGCCTCTGGCTGCTACTGCGAGCTAACTTAGCTAACGGTAGCTAACAAAGTTACCTTTCATTTAGCTTTTTTATTCGGTAGCATAACTTTGCAGTCGTCGCTATACATGTATATGGTCGCAAACTAGAGTTACAACGGCAGCCATTACTCTGTGAAAAGGGAGAAAATGATCACCTTCACGTGACAGATCACGTTGGCCAATCAGAGAAAAAACTTTGGGCCGTGGAAACGGTGCCGTTTTGAGAAGGCTTCTTCCTTTCTAGTTAATATATAGTTCTATGCTGCAGATGGACCCTGCTCCAAACCGGTGACGTCAAAACGTGACGGTTGACGTCCGCGAAACTTTGAATTTAATCTTGAACGTCAAGCCGCCATTTCTTTAGAGACCCTGGAGACTGAGTGACAGGAATCACAAATCGGTAAGAAATTTAACATGATCTACTCTATATTTTTACATCACAGTTACACCCATATGTTTTTTTAATATGAAGGAGGCTACCCAGAGCGCAAAAGAGGGAACTAATTAACGTACTTATAAACGAACTTAACGTCTTTCATCGCATGACAGTTGATATTTTCTTGCCCGGACTAGCACCTAGCTAACGCAGCAGATACGCTAGCTAACGAAATACGAAACGAATCATCCTACATAAATGACATCAAATTTGGTATGATACAGTCAAGTTAAAGTATCATATAGGATATTTGGGTAAAATTGTGCATAGATGACAATATGTTGTGCATTTTTGGTCAGCTAACAGTGGTATCCTCTATCCAGCTATTGCTAGCTATCTTGGTCGACCTTGGCTAACGGCAGGACAACCGAAAAATGTATTTCGGGAAATCAACATAAATATTGTGCTTAAAATGTCAGTTTAACCTTAAATAAACGTATTATGGACAATAACTGTCCTCATATGTAATTCTAATGTGATATACGGACTGTTTTTGCGCCTTTTAAAAGCACATTTTCCCAACATTCGATCAATGATAAGAGTAGGGCTCTGACGGCACCGAACACAGATCAGCGCAGCCTGTTCTATTCAGTGTCTCGCGGTCATTCTGGCCGTTGACTTGATCAACTGTTAGAATTCTGAAAGACTGTCAGGTCAATATTTACTATTAAACTGTGGCTGGAATGTCGCTGGAGTGCGTTTATACTTTTTGCGAACGACAACGACCACAGTGTATGTAGCGCGACAATAGAATGTTTATGAAAGTTCTGCGATTTCAGTCGAGCGACACTGTCGCTGGACTATAAACTGGCCTTTAGTGTGAATCAATTATATGAAGATAGGGTTGAGGGTGGGTTGATGGGTGAATTGCTCAATTAAGGCCGCCTGAAAACCTAGTACACTAAACAGTACACACTGGAACGCATCCACTGCAGCTTTCTTCTTCCAATTATTATAATTTAAAAAATAATAATTTTATAACTTGTTTTTTTCAGCTGCTGCTCGTCAATTTGACCGCAAGCTGACGGAATTGACATACAGGGATGGAGTGCAGAAGTGGCTGCGTTACGCACCAGAGAGGAATGGCGGGGTACCAAGGAAAGAAAAGTCACAGAGTTAAAAGGACAAATGGTTTATAGTTGGAGGCGCTCGTGAATGTAATCGAGAGCCAGTGGGTTTGATGGGAGTTGGATAATTGGAAAGCTACTAAGCTGTTATTTTTCGTTCATGTTGAACTGGGGTCTTATAGTTCTGAAGGACTGCCTTTCCACCGAGTATGACAACCCTGTTTGCAGTTGCCAGGTTTTTGTGTCCCCTGGAGTTTCAGGGCAAATAGTTGAATTTGCACTACAGTTGATGGCCAGATCATTCTCTCTAAGGAGCTTCCTCCACTGAAGCCAGACAGGAAACCTTAATAGATTAAGAGAGAGAATGTTTTGTGTGCTAAAGATGTACAAAATGTTCATATAATTGAATTGAATCTTTAATAAATAACTGAATAAATAATGGTCTCTTTTTTTGTTCATAGAGCATTTTGAAGGTTGAATAGTGTTGAAATGGCCCTTTAATAATAACATTGTTTCAATGTATAATGCAACGCATAATATAGTTGAATCAATGTTGATGCAATTCTACATTCTTTCAATGTTGATCATATCGTAATTGAATCAAGGTTGATTCATTGTCGGGATTGATTGAAAATTCAATGTTCTTTCAATGCTGATCATAGCGAGCACTTTCAATGTTATTTTCAATGTCTGACATCAATGTTGATTGCAATCTTCAGCGTGACAATATCTCAATGTTGATTCAATGACTTTTTGCTATCTGGGGTAGCAACGGCATATACATCTGATTTATAAAAATCGGTAAACAACATTAATCTACAGATTTAAAAAAAGTTTTTATTCGGCAGATATCTTAGTTACAACTACTTCAATCTAGCAAAACATTTTTGTGGTTAGAAGTGCACTATTTATTCAGTTGGAAATACGAATTTATCATAGTAGGAATTTGCATGTAAATTGACGTCGGCAACACGCTGACTGCTTGTGAATGCAAGCTAGGCTACTTCACAAAGCATGTTAATCTGTAGCCTATAGGCTATATGTAGAAAACATTTTATCCAGCGAAAATTCTTCGATAAGTTACATCTAACAAACTCCGTAGTATTTTTTAGATGGTCCCATAGGGCATCATGATGCGAATCTGCGTGCTACACACTGCGTGACCAAACCATTTTTAAAAAGCAAGACAGAGAGAGGGAGGTAATGTTGAATCTGATTGAGTTATGGTTTCATACAATTTTATTAAATAATGTCGTGACAAAAATAACCAAAATTGGTGCCAATTGTATGTTATAACCGAGAAGGAACTATTTTTCCCCCCGATAGAATCAATTATTTTCAGAACTAACGACGAGAGGGTTTGCATAGCAACGCACTTAAATAGAACTAGTAACGAGAAATAGAATTAGCAACGAGATGTTTTCTGTTCAATTAGAACTACCAACCAGCTGTTTTGCATGACAACGCAAAAACAACAAGCCCAAAGAGCTGCGGAAGTATATTTAAATTTCAGCTGATTAAATCGATAAAAATCTATAAATATGAAAGTAACTATATAATCATTGTTGGTAACCATGGTATAAGCGCAATAATCAACTCCGAGGTGTGCGTTACACGGTTTTAACCGCACTCCGCTTCGCGTCGGGTGGTTCTTCGCCTCAACGTCGTGCGGTTAAAACCGTGTAACGCACACCTCGTCATTGATTATTGCTTACTTAATTCACTATATCACAATTCCAGTGGGTCCGAAATTTACATACACTAAGTTGACTGTGCCTTTAAATTTTTTATATTTGGTCGCATATCCTTTGGCTTTGCATGCCATGACTAATCCTTTTAGTGAACGGAGTCAAAGGAACCAGGTCCCTGAAAGGAACCGTAATGCCCACCACTATTAGATTGTTTCAAGAGTCTACGGATGAAGGCTAACGTGTGCCTATGGCTTGGCTTTTCATTACCAATATAAAATGTATTGTCTAACGTTAGCTAACACTGGTGCTCAGTCATGAGCAGTGAGACAATGGAGGATTAGTTGTTGTAGAGATACATTTTGACATCAATATAGTTTATTATTTCATTTTAATAGCCTTTTGTGTGGCTGTGGTGGTTTAGTTAGTCTTTTGCCTTTTTGATATTAGCTTTTATAATAGGCACAATATGCAGGAGTTTTACCTGGTTGGGTAATTGAACAATATTAAAATCCATGTGTGCGAAGGCTGAGTAATTGTATTAGTTCAAATGTATGACTACCATATTGAACTCAGATTAGATTTCATTCACAGAGTCAACGTGAGCAAGAGGAGAGGAGATATCTATGGTGTAAAACTTGTGGCACCAGAAGACTGAATTCGAATTTAGTAAAATTGAATTTGTATATATGTTTTGAAATAGAATTTTATCACACTGAATTTGTATTTCGTAATTTGAATTTATATGTACGTTTTGAAATTGAATTATGTGATTTGAATCTGAATTTCGGTAGGCTATTCAGTTAAACTCGGATTTCAAATTCAGATCTCAGAAATTCAGTTTGTAAAAATTAAATCTCAGAAATTCAGTTTGTTTGTGCACATCCGGGCACTTCAGGAAAAGCCGTTGTTGGCAGATATCACCAATCTTTGGAGTGAGCGCGTTCCCATTAGTGATGGGCAAAACAGTTCACTTCAGTGACACGAATCACTAGAATCAGTTCATTAAAAAGATTCGTTCAAAAGATTCGTTCAAAAGATTCGTTCACCGAATCGTTCAGTGCTTGGGCGGAGCTCCGACTGCGTACTGCGTAGTCCGACTCACTCAGTGAACTGACGACCGAACAGTTCATGCGGAAGTGCTGTCGCTTTCACAAATGCGCCAAACTCCGTTTACAAATCTTGATATTTTAAAAGTTTCCTCGTTGAATATCAATATTGGAGGTGAACGCTGGTTTTCAATGACTTTTAAGTCTTAACTGGCTGGGCCTGATTCTGGCAGTTTGAGCCGCTGATTATCACTCAGGATCACGTCACGTTAACTCACTGTGTCTAGTAGCTTCAGTGAACGGATCACTGAACTTGCACCGTTGCGTCACAGTTCGTTCACTCAGTGAACTGTTCAGCCGTCAGTTCACTGAGTGAACGAACTTGCACCGTTGCGTCACAGTTCGTTCACTCAGTGAACTGACGGCCAAACAGTTCATGCGGAAGTGCTGTCGCTTTGACAAATGCGCCAAACTCCGTTTACAAATCTTGATATTTTAAAAGTTTCCTCGTTGAATATCAATATTGGAGGTGAACGCTGGTTTTCAATGACTTTTAAGTCTTAACTGGCTGGGCCTGATTCTGGCAGTTTGAGCCGCTGATTATCACTCAGGATCACGTCACGTTAACTCACTGTGTCTAGTAGCTTCAGTGAACGGATCACTGAACTTGCACCGTTGCGTCACAGTTCGTTCACTCAGTGAACTGTTCAGCCGTCAGTTCACTGAGTGAACGAACTTGCACCGTTGCGTCACAGTTCGTTCACTCAGTGAACTGACGGCCAAACAGTTCATGCGGAAGTGCTGTCGCTTTCACAAATGCGCCAAACTCCGTTTACAAATCTTGATATTTTAAAAGTTTCCTCGTTGAATATCAATATTGGAGGTGAACGCTGGTTTTCAATGACTTTTAAGTCTTAACTGGCTGGGCCTGATTCTGGCAGTTTGAGCCGCTGATTATCACTCAGGATCACGTCACGTTAACTCACTGTGTCTAGTAGCTTCAGTGAACGGATCACTGAACTTGCACCGTTGCGTCACAGTTCGTTCACTCAGTGAACTGTTCAGCCGTCAGTTCACTGAGTGAACGAACTTGCACCGTTGCATCACAGTTCGTTCACTCAGTGAACTGACGGCCAAACAGTTCATGCGGAAGTGCTGTCGCTTTGACAAATGCGCCAAATTCCTTTTACAAATCTTGGTATTTTAAAAGTTTCCTCGTTGAATATCAATATTGGAGGTGAACGCTGGGTTTCAATGACTTTTAAGTCTTAACTTGCTGGGCCTGATTCTGGCAGTTTGAGCCGCTGATTATCACTCAGGATCACGTCACGCAGTGAACGAATCAGTCCACTCTGCACGCTCGCTGCCTCGCTCGGCGCCCGCCCGCCCGTGAATTTTTTTAATAATTTTTTTTTTTAATATAAACTTTATTTCGAACAATTTAGGAAACAAATTAGAGAAAAAAAAGAAAAAAAAACTTTCTAGTATACAACACGCAAACACGGTACTCATTTCGGCTATACAATACTTAGAACAATACGTCCGAAATGGAATAGGAAGAAGCAAATGCGAATGATTCGTTCAGCACAGCAGAACTGGTTCGCAAGGGACGAATCACGTTCGCTCGCGGCAGTCCCTCCCCCTCCCTGCACGGTGCACGCTCGCTGCTGATCAGATCCGTTCGTGAACTGAACTGAACTGAGAAATGAACGGATCTTTTCAGTAAGTGATTCAGTTCAGTTCGTTCACCCAAAAGATTCGTTCTTTTGAACGAATCGTTCGCGAACGACACAACACTAGTTCCCATTTGGTTCCAGTTTGGTAGCGGTGGGTCAGCTGTGTAACGTTGGGATTAATTTACATAGTTAAACGTTATTGAGACAAATTATTGGCATACTCACGCCATCAGAGCTACTGCATTGATATTTTAACTACTTGTCAGACTACTGTCTGTGTCTGTACTATGCAAATTAGACTAGCGTTATCATATCTATCCCCTGTAAATTAACGTTACCAAACCAGCTAGCTAACGAATCATCAAGCTAGACCAGTGGGTTGTTGTCGTAGCTATGTAAGCAATAATGACCGAGGAGCCGGGCATTACACAGTTTAAATGCCCGACGCGGAGGTAGTAAATTGCCCGAGGCGCAGCCGCGAAGGGCATTTAAACTGTGTAATGCCCGGCTCCGAGGTCATTATTGCGCTTATACCATGGTTACCAACAATTATTATATATAGTCACATTTATATTTATTGATTTTTATCGACTTTATCAGCTGAAATTTGTCCGTAGTTATGCAAAAACCTCTCGTTGGTAGTTCTGAAAACAATTGATTCTATATGGAAGCAAATAGTTCCTTCTCAACTTTAAACCATAAAATTAGCACCAATTTTGGTTATTTTTGTCATTAGTTAGATTATTTAAGAAAATTGCATGAAACCGCAACTCAATTTACCTCCCTCTCTCCGTCTTGCTTTTTAAAAATGCTTTGGTCACGCAGCATATTTTAAACAGCCCACGGCTAAGGAAATTGCATTTCACGATCTGCATCATGAGATGGGAACATCTGAAAAAAAATAGCCTACTGTAGATACAGAGTTTGTTACTGTTAGATGTAACTTGTCATATCTAAGACATTTCGCTGGATAAAATGTTTTTTTAATATACAGATTAACGTGCTTTGTGAAGTAACTTGTTCGCATTCGCAACCAGCGTTGCTCACGTCAGCGTTACATTACGTCATTAGCTGGGTAAATCCCGACTATGTTACGTTCATATTTCCAAACTGAATAAATACTGCACCTCTAACCACAAAACTTATTTGCTAGATTAAAGTTGTTGTAACTAAGATATTTGGCGAAGACAAACTTTTCAAATCGGCGAATTTAGCGTTATTTGCCGGCTTTATTAATCAGCTGTTGGTGTTGCTATGGATACCATTCATAAAAGTGTCGACTAATGGCGCTGGCAGCAGATAACGTAGACGGCGTATTAATTTAGAACGGTGATTAAAATGTTGCCGGCGCTACTTCATTGCCGGGCGGTTTAACGAAATAAATGCCCACCCTCCAGCCAATCAGAATCGAGTATTTAGCCAAGCCATGGTATAAGTGCGGTAAGTTAACATTACGTTTAGCTAGTTAAGTTTCACAGTGATTTCGGATGCCTGGGAACTGTTTGTGCAGGCTGCACATAGTTCACGTTTTTTCATCAGGAAAAATAACGTTAGCTATTTTCCTGCATGGGTGGGATTTGTGCAGGTGAGGAGCCGGTGTCGGTCAACGATCTGCCCGGCTCAACGATTTGCTCGGGGTCCTTGCGTAGGCTATGTCGTCGGATAATGACGTATCGTATTTTGATTGCTGTAGACTTGTGATCTGGCACTGGAAGCAGAGCCATACACTCCAGTGTTTCCCCTACCATTATCCGCCCGGCCAAACTCACGTGCCGCCCGGCTTGGACAAGAGGGAAAATAAATAATTTTAATGAAAAAAAAAAAAATATTATGTTATTCTTTTTTTTAATATATAATCTTTTTTTTAATTTTTTATGTAACTGCAATATTTCCCTTACCGCAGAATGCGGGAATGATCAAAATAGCATCTGGAAAAACCCTTGCCAAAACAGCTTCGGTTTCCGTTAGGCCTAATTAAAATGTTCAATGGCAGCGCTGATATTATGAGGGTGTAATTATAGTTTCCGCCTCTACGCAAAATGGCGCACTTTCACCGCCCGGCCTGAAAAAATCTAGGGGAAACACTGCACTCCATACATACAGATCTCTTTCTACGGCTCTGTTTGGAAGTAGGCTACGCTACATTGCTAATTCTCTCTTTACTTCACAAATATTAGCCTATATTTTGGTTGCTATTTTTTTCATGAACTCCCGAAAGAAACGGAGCTCTAGCCTACACATGAACAATTTCGTCATAATTAATTAGCTATAGCTAGCTAACGATTTCAGGGAGAGACACGCCAGGCTGATCTTGAACACGACTCATTAGTTTATTTGGAAGCAGTCATAGTTCAAGACAAGAGAGAACAATTTAATGGACATATAGTCTAGCTAACGAAACCTGCTACCCACCATTATAATATAAAAAGCAGTAGGCTTGAGTTGCCAACTCTCTTCACGCTTTTGACGTGAGCCTACATACGCAGGCTCTGTTTTATTAACTTAGCTCGCACGCCAGACAAATACATCTCACGCCAAATATAAAGACCGCACACAGACACCCTGGGTGCGTCCCAATATTTTTCACTCCCAATAATAAACTATTTTTATATAGCACCTTTCATACAACAAGTAGCAGCCCAAAGTGCTTCACACTAGGGAAATAGTAATAATAAACAGTTAAAACAGGAAAATATTGGATAAAACAATATATTAAATAAACACAATAAAAACTAGGATATAATAAAATAGGATAAAACTAAATACAATAAAACACAATGAAATAGACAATATAACGGAATAAAACAAATTGAAAAAAATATATTTTTGGTGGAAAAACAATATAAAATTAATAAAAACACAAAAAATAATAAAATAGGATAAGACAAAATGCAATAAAACACAATGAAATACAAGACAATATAGATGTATATTTATAAAACAAGTAAAAACAAAAGACAAGTAAAAACTAAAATAGGATACAATCAAGTAAAAGCCATCCTAAAGTATGTCTACGAAGGGCTTTTAAAAAGTGCTACATTTGGTGACTCTGATCTGTCTGGGCAAGCTATTCCATGGTATGGGGGCATAGAAGTACATTTTACATTTTAGACATTTGGCAGACGCTCTTATCCAGAGCGACGTACATTAGTGCATTTTCCAACCTGAAACAAGTGCGTTAAAACCACCCTAAAAGGTAAATACGAATTCAAACACAGGCGCAGTCAGTATGATTTTTTTTTTTTTTGGGGGGGGGGGACCACACGATATCAATCATTGGCATGCACAACAGTAAGCCAATAAGTAACCTTACAAGTACTAAACTAGAAGCTTGAAACACTTAAACAAGGATTTATAAAACACAATCAAGGGAGGTCACAAGGAGGTAGGGAGGGGTGGAGAGAGGTGCAGCTTAAAGAGGTGAGTCTTCAATCTGCGCTTGAAGGCGGTCAGACTTTCTGTTGTTCTGACCTCCACGGGGAGCTCATTCCACCACCGTGGGGCCAGGACAGACAGACGTCGAGACCGGGTGCTAGTATGAAGTGGGGGGGGGGTACCAGTCGTCCTGAGGAGGCGGAACGCAGGGATCTGGTAGGTGTGTAGGGTCTGATGAGCTTTTGGAGGTATGGAGGGGCTGATCCTCGGACTGCCTGGAAGGCGAGCACCAATGTTTTGAATTTGATGCGAGCCATCACAGGTAGCCAGTGGAGGTCAATGAGCAGGGGGGGTGACATGGGAGTGTCGGGGGAGGTTGAAGACCAGGCGGACTGCTGCGTTCTGGATGAGCTGAAGGGGTCTGATGGCCGATGCTGGCAGGCCAGCCAGGAGAGAGTTGCAGTAGTCTAGGCGGGACAGCACCATCGCTTGGACCAGGAGCTGGGTTGAGTGGGTGGTGAGGAAAGGGCGGATTCTCCTGATGTTGTACAGGAAGAACCTGCACGCCCGGGTTACCACTGCGATGTTCTCGGAGAGGGACAGCCTGTTGTCCATCACCACTCCGAGGTTCCTGGCACAGGAAGCTTCTCCACTTCTTTTATAATTTACTTTTGAAATGCATAACAAGTTATCACCAGACGATCTGAGGGCACATTTGGGCTGATATCTATTCAGCAGATCAGATATGTGAAGTGGTGCTAAACCAGTCAGAGCTTTAAAAACAAGTAAAATAATTTTAAAATCAATTATAAATTTCACGGGCAGCCTATGCAGAGATGCAAGTACAGGTGTGATGTGAGCTCTCTTCTTGGTTCGTGTGAAGATTCTTGCAGCTGAGTTTTGCACAGGTTGTAGCTGCTATTTTTTTGGGAGACCAGAGAAGAGAGCATTGCAGTAGTCTAATCTACTTGTAACAAAGGCATGTATTAACCGTTCAGCATCAGCTTGCGTGAGGAAAGGCCTTACTTTAGTAATGTTTTGCAAATGGAAAAGGGCTACCCTTGTTACATTTCTTATATGTGGCAGAAAGCTTAGGTCAGCATCCAAGATTACACCTAGATTCTTAACTTGAGGTTTATTGTTTGTCACTAAAAGTCCTAGGTTCTTAGATAATCTTTCTCTCTGTGCCTTAGATCCAATGATAATTATCTCAGTCTTATCCTGATTCAACTGAAAAAAATTCTGAGACATCCAGAGATTAATATAATTCAGACAGTTTTCTAAGGAACTGATTGGGCTTTCATCCTCAGGCAATACAGAAATATACAGCTGTGTATCATCAGCATAGCTATGGAAATTAACCCCATGGTTACTAATAATTTTACCAAGTGGAAGCATGTATATAAAAAAAATAATGGGCCAATAATAGAACCCTGAGGAATCCCACAGTTAATAATAGCTTTTTCTGATACAGAATCTCCCAGGGCAACACAAACATTTCTTCCAGCCAGATAAAAACCATCAGCTGCTGCAGAGTTTAAAATGCGCTTCTTTATAATGCGATCAGCTTTTTTCTTCCCCTTTAACAACATGACATGAAAGAATACATAGACTTGACTTTCATGTTATGTTTATGATGATTTTCTTGGTTTGATGACAGTGATTACATCAAATTCATGTTTGAAACCTAGTATTAATCAAATAATAGAATGCTCAAAATAAAGTGTGAATTGAAGGCTGCACTATCGTTCACACCTGTGTAGTTGTATGAATTACAACAACAAAAAAAGTATACATGGGATGGGCCATCTATTCATGGCAGGATGTAAAAATAAACCATTCATTCATTTATTAATATGAAAATCCAGGTCCTCATGACTTAATCCTTTTAAATATGTACTTCATTAATTTCAACAGATTTAATAACCTTTGTTTCATTCTTGGGGCTCTATTTTAATAAACCAAACGCAATGGTGAACGCAAGAGTAATCGCTTGGCGGTATCGCTCTGAGGGCGTGTCGGCGAGAAATTTGGTAATTTCATGACGGCAATCTTGGCGCACCTTATGGCGGTATTGCTAAAAGGCTGGGTTTAAATGTCCAAGGTGTGTCTCTATGGTAGCCAATCAAATTGTTGTTCTCATGCTGTTCTCATGTTGGAACGCAATCGCTCCATGCAATTTCATAATGAGCAACCCAAACGCACTGGACCGTCAACGACAAGAGCGATTTTCCGCACAGGAATCAGACATACTTGCAACAGAAGTACAGGCTAGGACTGTAGTAATTTATGGATCACAATCCACACCACCTCGTCTCCCAGAAGTTCGGAAGGCACGGGAGGAGGTGGCGAATGCATTAATTAGCCTACGTGAGGTGATGTAGGCATAATTATGATTCAAATGGTAGGCTTATGATTCAACTGTGTCAATGTGTAATTTATATATTATAGGCTATTGGCCTACATGATCGCAAGTTTCTTGTAAGCTGTCCTGTTTTATTCTAGTAGTTTAAATTAAAATTAATTAATTAATAATAATTATAGGCTATTTGTTCATTAAATGGAAGTGTAATGTTGGCATCACCTATAGACACTACATAGAACTACATGACTAATAAGTTACCAAATTGCCAGAGTCTATTGCGTTTCCGCTAAGAGGTGGTTCCAGCTGATCATAACGCAATGGGTTTTCGTTGGTTCAAATTGTCACTGAGCCGAAAGTATTTTAGAACACGCCCCAGACAGCGCCACCCATCCCACTGCAGCGCAACCGAAAGGATGTTATGTTGAGAATTTGTTGATCCTAGCGGTATTGCTGAGAAACGCCATAGCGCCAGTTTTAAGACGTTGATGCTGTCAACAAGCTTGCGTTTGACTATACCGTCCCCTTGCGCTGGTTTGAAAATAGAGCCCTTGATCTATCTAGAATCCTGATCATATTCACTTGTATTTACATACCTCAGCACCCTAGTGTAGTTACAGCAAGTGTTACATGTGTTGTGTGAGTCCATTGGCCATAATGACACTATTGAGGAACCAACAGGTTACTTGTTCCAAGGCTGTCTCGTGGATAGAGGCGTACCTTACAGATCTTATCGTTTTGGCATCATGATAATGACTGATTGACCCCTTCTCTATCTGTCCACCCCTTCAATCCTTTTATAGTATTTCAACATCACCCAGTGTTGTGGTTGCCATGTTGCACAAGTGGAGTAAGGAGTAAATGGAATTAAGCGGTGTCAATAAAATAATATGGCAATATTTTCTTTTTTCTTTGAAACATCAGGGTGTCAGTAAGTGTCCACATGAAAAACAAGATACAACCTAGCAGGTGCAAATCAAGTATATGTAAAGTGTAATCAGGTAATCACTGCTCTTGTTTCAGCATCAATGTTGAGAAGAAAGAACAAGAAAGATTCGCTTGTGCATTTTAATGTAAATATGAATTTGCTGAACATAAACTTGTAAAAAATCAATAAATAACTACTCAAAACAAAACAAGCTATGACTTAGCCTATATTTGGCAGTAATTCCTGTAATCTTCTGGGGGGACAATCTTCTGTTACGGGACAATGGCTATCCATTAAAAATGAGCTGATAACACCTATATCAAGCCTGATGCGCGAATTGTCATTTACACCTAATGCATGAATTGTCATTCAATGAAAAACTCGCGCACTGCAATAGACGGACATTTGAGTTCTGAAAATGCGCTTCAGATGTCATTACAATAGTACTGCTCTCTAGGCCTACAGCCTGTAAGTAAATAGAAAAAGTTCAAAACCTTGTCCAGTAAACATTGCATTTATTGTTTTTCACAGCCTAAGCCAGGGGTTCCCAAACCGGTCCTGGGGCCCCCCTGTGTATTCTGGTTTTCGTTACAACCACAGTTACAAGCTGTTAATTTTTCTTAGTTAGGTGCTTTTCATGTTTAGAGGAATTATTCACCATCTTAAGCCACATTATGTCAGAAATAGCTATGCATGCCATGTAGAATAAACTCCCCATGTTCATGTTGTGCTTATTGTGCTATATTGCAACAATAAGAGGTTACAACATTATGGGCTCTATTTTCAAACCAGCGCAAGGGGACGGTATAGTCAAACGCAAGCTTGTTGACAGCATCAACGTCTTAAAACTGGCGCTATGGCGTTTCTCAGCAATACCGCTAGGATCAACAAATTCTCAACATAACATCCTTTCGCTTGCGCTGCAGTGGGATGGGTGGCGCTGTCTGGGGCGTGTTCTAAAATACTTTCGGCTCAGTGACAATTTGAACCAACGAAAACCCATTGCGTTATGATCCGCTGGAACCACCTCTTAGCGGCAACGCAATAGACTCTGGCAATTTGGTAACTTGTTAGTCACGTAGTTCTATGTAGTGTCTATAGGTGATGCCAACATTACACTTCCATTTAATGAACAAATAGCCTATAATTATTATTAATTCATTAATTTTAATTTAAACTACTAGAATAAAACAGGACAGCTTACAAGAAACTTGCGATCATGTAGGCCAATAGCCTATAATATATAAATTACACATTGACACAGTTGAATCATAAGCCTACCATTTGAGTCATAATTATGCCTACATCACCTCATGTAGGCTAATTAATGCATTCGCCACCTCCTCCCGTGCCTTCCGAACTTCTGGGAGACGAGGTGGTGTGGATTGTGATCCATAAATTACTAGTCCTAGCCTGTACTTCTGTTGCAAGTATGTCTGATTCCTGTGCGGAAAATCGCTCTTGTCGTTAACGGTCCAGTGCGTTTGGGTTGCTCATTATGAAATTGCATGGAGCGATTGCGTTCCAACTGGCTTTTTTTTAAAGCATGAGAACAACTATTTGATTGGCTACCATAGAGACACACCTTGGACATTTAAACCCAGCCTTTTAGCAATACCGCCATCAGATGCGCCAAGATTGCCGTCATGAAATTACCAAATTTCTCGCCGACACGCCCTCAGAGCGATACCGCCAAGCGATTACTCTTGCGTTCACCATTGCGTTTGGTTTATTAAAATAGAGCCCTATGTGTTTTAACTGATCAAATTAAGGAGTGAAGTGATAGGTTAATTAGGTTGTTGAATACATGTGTTTAGAGATAGAGCCCAATGAGTTATGAGAACAGCAACTCAAAAATGACAGCCACTGTTATAAAAGCAGTCATTGGAACAGAATCCTGGAAATTCAATTATGGAATAGAAGGCATGCAATACCCCCTTCTTCCCATAGCCACAGAGCCCTTTAGTGTCTTTGTATGTTGTACGACACTCCAAACATTCTGAGACCTGGTATTGAACTCGATATTCACTTCTGAATTCTTCAGAGTGACGTTCCCAGTTGACACAGCCTGAAATCACATTTAAAAATACAGGGAAATGTCTGATTTAAGAGTGTTAGACAATGTCTGAATTCATGGAATGCATCAAAAGTGCACATCATACCAGACGTTAATGTACAGTACCCAGTGTAATGCGATGAACATGCAATAAAAAACAAATTATGCTTGCATAATAAATAAATAAGCTCAGCATCATATAGAGTAATAACAGAGTGATTTACAAGGTAAATAAATATATTTCTATGTAAAGGATAGAACTTACTGTCCAGCCAGGCCAAGTGAGCTTTTCTTTTGAACACCGATGCTCCAACAATGTCCCGGAACTGTCTGCACACCAGAGACAGTGTCAGCAAAGCGCTGTCTCCAGCATCGTGGACTACCTCTAAGATAATCTTCTGTAGTAGGTCTTTGGACAGCTATGAAGTCAAAAAGAGCACAATAATTTAGTAACAAAAGGTCCAAGCTTTGTCTTGGTCCTGCATTTAGACAGAGGATATTGGCTTGGTAACTTAAAAAAATTTTTTTTTTTTAACTTTAAAGGTAAAAGTGCACTACCTCTTCGATGGACCAGTCGGTACTGCAACACCTTGATAGATAGAAAGAAAGAAAAAAATAATGTAACTAGTGTTAAGGATAAATTTGAGTGTGTCTAACAGGCCATTTATTGATATACAGCTCCATCTGTTATTAATTTGTAGTCTATTTGGAGTGTATTACATCTGAACAAAAACATCTCCGACGTAAAAAAAGCCAAGTTACTCACGCATAGCCTGCAGAGCGCTGTCTATAAGTCCTTAATTCCAACTTGCAAAAACTAGGCCTGCCTTTAAAAGTATTGATATAAAAATGTGGCCAAGTTACAACTCACAATATTGCCTATCGTAGCTCACACTAAATAAACTAGCTCTATTCCAAAGCAATGCTATCCAAACTTTCCTAAATTATTTAATGCAACTTGGCCCAGTGTTTCTTCATCTTAGCATATGAAGAGACTGTGCCTCATGGAACAACATATGATTTCAATGAATGTTTTTAACAGTTGATGAATAATTACACTCCAGAAAGGATATGGTTATACTTTGTTGGCAAGTTTACTTTAGAAAATGTACAGGTTTTAAAATGTTAACTGCTGCTACAGATTTCTTTACTATTCACAAGCAGACATTTATATCAAGAAACATCATGTACAACAGAGAAAGGGGGGATGAATAAATAAATGCAGATAAAAATAAGTAATATTTTTAAAATAGCGTACATATAGCATTTTTACAAACGTATCCAGACATGTTTGTGGGTCAGATGATGGAAAATAAGTAATAGTACTAATTTTCTTAACATAATAATAGTTATATTTGCGAACAGAATTTTGTGAACACAAGGATATCTATGCTCTGTAGGACCACACAGGTTTTGATAGAAATCCAAATATTCCAAATAAATAAATCAATAAATAATAATAATACATTTTATTCATTCTGTGCTTTTCATAGACCCAAAGCAGTTGATGCAGACAATTATTCAAACATGCCCTATAGTGTAGTAATTTTTCTGTTTAATTTCTAAGTGCAACACATCTGAATCAGAGTATTTCCACTATAAATTATTCTCATTTTGCAGTTTGATGTGGAACATAGTTTCATTGACCACATTCTCTTGAGATGGTAAGATGAAGAAACACAGGGCCAAGTTGCATTAAATAATTTAGGAAAGTTTGGATAGCATTGCTTTGGAATAGAGCTAGTTTATTTAGTGTGAGCTACAATAGGCAATATTGTTATTTGTAACTTGGCCACATTTTGATATCAATACTTTTAAAGGCAGGCCTAGTTTTTGGAATTTTATGACTTAAGTTGGAATTAAGGACTTATAGACAGCGCTCTGTAGGCTATGCGTATAAAACCATTCATTCATTCATTCAGAGTAACTTGGCTTTTTTTTTAACGTCTGAGACGTTTTTGTTCAGATATTACTTATTTGTGGTAGCTAACTAATGATGAACAATGCATGAAGATAATGACATCGAGAGAGACATGCATACAGAATAGTAACCTACATGCATTCCAAATAAATGCATGCAGACATTCGCATAACCATAACCCCCCTCTACTGACGAGAACGATAACATTTCTCCCACAATTACATTAAAAAAGAGTTTGTAGATGAGCTGTATTTAATGTCTAATGGAATACAATGAACAGCACCACCTGAACTATGGATCATGAAAAATGTAAATTAATTAACCAAGTCTATATGGAGACATGCATGCACAATAGGCTAGACGCAAACACATTGTAGCTGAAAGAAATACATACAGCCTAAAATATGGAAATACAGTTGTGAAATAGGCATATTAGTATTCTATAGAAATAACGTTACGCCGCGTACACACAGCGAGCAACTTGGTTGCTGGGTCGGTCAAGTCTACTAGGCTGGGGGCGGGGCAAGAGCTTCCTGGTGTGACATCCAAGTCAGCTCGTGCAGCTACAATTTTTTGATTAACAGAAATAACGGCAATCGTTATATAACGAAGACATAAATAACGACATATTTATAACGGCTATATCTATCTTCGAGCAAGCTAGCGATCTTTATCTCTCACATAGATTTACATACCACTTTGCGAAATGAACCGGAAAAAAAAATTGCTAGCTGTAGCTTTACATTATTTACGCCGGAGGAAGAGCCGGAGGTTATGGGTGCATAGCACCCTACAACGCCGCCGGCAGCTCGGAGAATTTCACCGGCTGGTGCAGGAACTCCGTCTGGACGGGCATCGCTTCCAGAATTATTTTCGGCTGGATTGCGAGCAGTTCGACCGGCTGCTGGCAACAGTGGGACCCCTAATTGCAAGGGCGGACACAACCTACCGGCAAGCCATCCCACCGGCTGAACGGCTTGCCATTTGTCTCCGGTGAGTACGCACTGTTCTTTCTGGATTCCAGACTTGTATGTATATATATATACACATACTATATGTATATATATAATATAATATTTTATATATATATATACTATATATATATAATATAAAATATTATATTATATATATATATATATATATATATACACTACTCACAAAAAGTTAGGGATATTCGGCTTTCGGGTGAAATTTCAGGATGAACCTAAAATGCACTATAACCTTTACAGGTGAAATTGATTTGACCTTCTCTAAACTTTTGAATGCACATGTCCAACTATTCAATGTTTCAGTACTTTTTGCACAACTTGCTGTTCTCTAACAAGGAGCTGAACGGCAAAATTCACAACAGGTGTTTGATCCATGAATCGACCAATAAATTTCCTGGTTCAATTAGAATTGGTATTTAAACAGTCCTCTTCATCATGCTGTTCACATTTTGACATCATGAGACCAAGACGACACCTAACAATTGATCAACAGTACCTCGCCATTGCGAGGCTTCAAACAGGATGTTCTCAGAGGGAAGTGGCCACTGAGCTTAGAGTGTCACAGAGTGTCATCAGCAGGTTGCAACAGAGATACAGAGAGACTGGAAGAGTCACAGAAAGGCATAGAAGTGGACGTCCTTTGGCCACATCCCACACTGATGACCGCTTCATTGTGAACAGTGCCCTGCGGAACCGGATGATGAATGCCACTCAACTCCAGGCACATTTAAGGGAGGTGAGAGGCACCCAAGTGTCACGTCAGACCATTCGAAACCGTTTACATCAGCGTGGTCTGCGTGCTAGACGACCTGCAAGGGTACCTGACCACACCACCAGGCACAGGCGTCATCGTCTTGCATGGGCCAGGGAGCATTTACGCTGGACGAGGGACCAGTGGGCCTCAGTGCTGTTCTCTGATGAAAGTCGATTCACGTTGAGCAGAAATGATGGCCGCCAACGATGTTGGAGACGTCAAGGAGAGCGCTATGCATCAGCCACTGTTGTCACCAGACGACCCTTTGGTGGTGGCGGTGTTACAGTGTGGGCAGGTGTGTCTAGTCAATACAGAACTGCCCTACACTTTGTGAATGGTACAGTGACAAGCCCATACTACCTGAATAACATCATTAATCCAGTCATTGTGCCCCTGCATGAACAACACAGGCCTAATTTCATCTTCATGGACGACAATGCTCCAGCTCATCGAGGTCGCATCATTAGAGAAAGGCTGCTGGAGACTGGGGTACCTCAAATGGAGTGGCCTGCACTTTCTCCAGACCTGAATCCCATAGAAAACCTATGGGATCAGCTGACTCACCGTGTAGAGGCTCGTAACTCTGTACCCCAGAACCTCAATGACCTGAGGGCCGCCCTTCAAGAAGAGTGGGATGCCATGCCTCAGCAGACAATAAGTCGACTTGTGAACAGCATGAGACGTCGTTGTCAAGCTGTAATTGATGCTCAAGGGCACATGACAAGTTATGGAGACATTGACATTTTTGTTGTGGTATACCCACCACTGTTGTTGGCTTTTGTTTCAATAAATTGTTTGAGATGAGGAAATCACCATTGCATGCTTCTACTTAAATGCCCTACTTTCATGATACGTATAATATCACTGTAGCGTGAACTTACATTTTCCATAAATTTCACTCGAAAGCCAAATATCCCTAACTTTTTGTGAGTAGTGTATATATATATATATATATAGACTTGTGTATATATATATATATATATATACTGCTTTCCCCATATGCCAGTTCTTAAGAAACCGACACTGATGTTTGACTTTTTCATTTCTCATTTCACCAGATTCCTTGCAACTGGGGATTCCTACAGGTCCATTGCCAGCAGCTACCGGACTGGGATCTCCACTGTGGCCTCCATAGTCCCCAGTGTTGCCAGGGCAATTTGGAGCAGTCTGGTGGCAGACTATATGCCTGTGCCAAGGGAGGAGGATTGGTGTGCCATTGCTGAGGGATTTCGTCAGCGCTGGAACTTTCCCAACTGTGTGGGCTCCATAGATGGGAAACACATGGTGATACAGGCCCCACCTAACTCTGGCTCTGCCTACCACAACTACAAGGGGACCTTCTCCATTGTACTGCTGGCAGTGGTGGATGCAAGGTACCTTTTCCGAGTGGTAGATGTTGGCGCCTATGGGAGACAGAGCGATGGGGGCACCCTGGCTAACTCTGCCTTCGGCAAGGCCCTGGTGGCTGGCACACTCAACCTGCCTGGGGACCACCTGTTGCCTGGAGCTGAGCATCTGGAAGCCCAACCCCATGTGTTCGTCGCTGACGAGGCATTCCCTCTGCAGAGACACCTCATGCGGCCATTCCCTGGATCCAATCTGCCACACACGAAGAGGGTATTCAATTATCGGCTGTCTCGTGCCAGGATGGCTGTGGAGTGCACCTTTGGCATCCTTGCCGCACAGTGGCGATTATATCGGCGTGTGGTATGTTTGACACCACGGAATGTGGAGGCATGTGTGAAGGCAACATGTATCTTGCACAACTTTCTCCGCTGGACGACAAGGGATCAGGCATCGCCATTACCTGACCGTGTGAGGGAGGGAAGAGAGGCTCAGCCACCAGGTGGGATGTTGCACCTTCGCAGAGTTGGGAGCAACAATGCCACACGGGAGGCCATGAGAGTGAGGGAGACGTACACCTCCTACTTCTCCAGTGAAGGTGCAGTGCACTGGCAAGATCACCTTGCATGACCTGCACAGCAACTCAAAGGCTCTTTTAAGAGCCACCCACATCCTAATAAAGAGCGAGAATTATTGTGCCCCAGTAATAAGCATATCTTCACATTTCATATGGCAAAAAATAAGGTCACAGTTTGCACAAGCATTACATCCTCATTTACACTGTTTGTAATTCAAAAATAAGAGATTGACTTTTGAATAAGACATGATATTGCTTTTTTTAAATGTCTTGTATGTAGAATATGATATTCTGCCTTTTATCCATAAAAACACTGTTCCCATTAAGCCCACTTGACTGTTTCAATAATTTCTTCTCTTTTGACCTTTGAACCCTTTCCATAAAAGCACACATGTAAGGAACTGAAATGATCAGGGGTCATTTCATAAAAATAAAATAAAAAGTCACACAAAGGAGTATTTTCACTTTTAAATAGTATTTATTATAATTATTTAATAACAGTAAAATAAAATACACACTACAACAATGAACGCAACAATGAACCCCCCCCCCCCCCCCATATAACATTGAATCTGCCTGGCAATATTCAGCTTCAACCATTAGCTCATGAAATTTTAATTTTGCCTTCCTGGCTCCAGGGAGCCTCTTCAGAGCAGGGTAAATGCTCTTGAGGAACATCATGTCCTCATCATCAACACCTGCCTCCTTATCAGGCTCCTCAATTGCCTGTAGGAGGCGATACTCAAATGGGGAGAGAGTACTGCCAGCTCCCCTCTTCCTGTATTTATTGGAGCTTGTGCCTGGCATGTTTTCCTCACTTGCATCCTCAACTACACTCTCATCCATTTCCTGTGTCTCCCTGTCCTGTGACCTTTCCCCGACTTGCTCTTGATCTCCCTCTCCTTCTGCGTCTGCCTGTCCCTCTCCTTCTGCCTCTGCCTCCATGTTTCCTCCTGTGTCCTTATTCAGAAGGTAGGGGCCAAGAAAGGCCATGGCCTTCATAAAGCGCCATGGCTTTCTTTCAGCCCCACCAGCAGCTCCACTCCTCTTCTGCTGACTTTCCCTATTCTCCCATTTATAAATTGTGCGGAGGCTTTTCCACCTTTTCTGACACTCTCCCACTGTAACCACAATATTGGAAATGTATTGTATTATTAAACAACAGGCTGATAGATCCAATATGATGTTGGAACCCTAGTGTTTTAACTGCCTACACATAACACACACAACAAAACAGCATTCCTGACAATACAATAGGCTCTGGAATAAGTGGCATAACGTTACATTAGCCTACCTGTGAACAGTAAATCAAACTTTTTCGCCGTTTTGGTACGGCTTCCAATAGCCTAGCCTACTTGATATGCTAACGTTGTCATAAAAGTTCTTCTTACCGTGAAAATCGACGACAATTTCGGACAGATGTTAAGGTAAATCTGTCACCACGGCGGCACTTTCGCCACAAGTCAGCAATTATACCGGGAAATGCCCTCTTTGAAAACAAAAAACGAATGAGTATAAAAAGGTTAGTCTGTTACTGCATACCCGTTTTTGCTAAAGCTGCATCATAGCTATGATAACGCGGAGCTGTCAAAACTATAGAATATAAAACAGCGCGGAAACCCTTTTAAAAAAACAAAATAAAAACCGTAGCTAGGCTACACGTAGCTTATGGCTATGACAACTTTAGGACTAAACAGGCCACATTTCAGTTAATAAAACTCAAGTAAGCTAACTTAGACATCCAGTGAGCACAAGTGGCATAGCTACAGAACTATTTCACTTTTGTTTTTTTAAAGGGTTTCCGTGCTGTTATAGTTTTGACAGCTCCGCGTTATCATAGCTATGATGCAGCTTTAGCAAAAACGGGTATGCAGTAACAGACTAACCTTTTTATATTCATTCGTTTTTTGTTTTCAAAGAGGGCATTTCCCGGTATAATTGCTGACTTGTGGCGAAAGTGCCGCCGTGGTGACAGATTTACCTTAACATCTGTCCGAAATTGTAAACAGGTCGATTTTCACGGTAAGAAGAAATTTTAAACGTTAGCTAGCTAAACATAGCATTTATCCAGTGTTGTGTGAACGTTTTATTCACACAATAAAATAACAAAACCCTTACCATCGATACCAAGGGCACTCGCAATTGCCCTCCAAGCTTCAATTTTTAGGCGCTTATCCCGGTATTCCTTCTGGAATACATTGAACAGGACGGGGTAGGCTTGGACCATTACAATCAGCTGCTCCTCCATTGCTGCAATATGAGTGAAATCGGGCGAAACAGTTATTCACGAAATGGCTTCTTGTCGGTTGGAGAAATATGAAACGCGGAATTCTGATTGGCTGTTACGGCCGACGTCGGCCAAAAAGTTAAACTGTGGGCAACATTTATCGGCCGATTTTGGTCGCTCAGTTTTCTAGTTGCTCAGGTCGCTGAACGTCGCTCAGCTTCATAGAGAATGAATGGACTTCCGGCAACTGGGCGACCGAAGTTGCTCGCTGTGTGTACGCGGCGTTAGGCTATTCAACACTGGCTTGTCAGATGCGTAACTCCAAGCTTCCATGTCTGGGCTACGAGTTCCCGAACTTCATAAGCACAGCATAATACCTTCGCAGTTTTTTTTTTCGAAGGTAAAAAAAGCTTGTACCTTTTTAGCTTGTACCTGCTTCCTGACTAGCAGCTGACTGACGTTTCTCTGGCAAAACTAACGTTGGCTAACAAGCTTAATTGGACAACGCATATTTACCAGGAACGCATATTTACCCACCAGAAAACTTTATCTTTGATAAACCGACGGAATGGACTGACTGGAAAAGACGCTTCGAGAGATTCCGGATGGCGACGAAGCTCAATAAGGAAGACGGGGAAGTGCAGGTCAGTTCTTTGGTGTATGCTATGGGGAGTGAAGCAGAAAATATTTTCAAGTCTTTCACTTTTGCTGAAGCAGCAGAACGACTACAAGATAGTCATGGATACATACGATGAGTATTTTTTCCCTAAACGGAACGTAATCCATGAGCGTGCGGTCTTCTACCAGAGAGTGCAATGACCGGGAGAGAAGGCAGAGACATTTATCAGAGCCCTTTACGAGCTCTCAGAGCACTGTGAGTTCGGGATAAATCGGGATGAGAACATCCGTGACCGGATTGTCGTTGGGATTCTGGATAAAGAGCAGTCTTGTAAGTTGCAACTCATGTCGGATCTCACATTAGCACAAACAATACAGTCAGTGCACCAGTCATTGACTGTTAGCATGCAAGTCAGCGAGCAAAGGGAAGCTAGCACCGCAGCAGCCGTGCAAGAGGTACAGGGAGCGCGGAAGAAAAACCCCAAATGGCAACGCAATGCTAAGCTGAGAGGAGGCAAAGACTCCAGAGACACGGAGCGCGGAGGAAAGTGCGGCAGATGTGGCGGAATGCAACACAAAGATCGGGAAAGATGCCCAGCTCTCAAGTCAGCATGCAACAAGTGCAACAAAACCGGACATTGGGAGAGAATGTGCAAAAGCAAATCGGTGAGTGAAGTAACAGAGACTGATGGGCAGAATGCATACTTTTTGGAATTAGTGAGTGCAAATATGAGTGTTGAGCAATGGACTGTGCAGCTTCTCATTGGTTCAACACCAGTGAAGTTTAAAATAGATACAGGAGCAGATGCTAGCGTTATGTGTGAAGAGACTTTTAACATGCTAATTCCAGAGAGAGAACTAAAGCAGACCAGCATCTCGCTATGCAGTCCAGGGGGTCAACTAGATTGCCAAGGGCAATTCCAAGTGAGCACCACATACAGAGACAAGTCATACTCATTCCCAATGTATGTCATCAGAAGAAAGAGTGTTAACAACTTACTCAGCCGTTCCACTGCAGCAGAGATGGGCCTTGTGAAACGCATTGAGGAGGTCCACAGTGCATTTGGAGAGCATGGCACACTCAAGACAGAGCCTGTAAAGATACGGTTGGAGGGTAATGCTACACCATATGCAGTGAACACAGCGTGCAGGGTCCCAATACCGCTGATGCACAAGGTCAGAGAGGAGCTGCGCCGGATGGAGGAGAATGGCATCATTGAGGAGGTAACAGAGCCAACGGATTGGTGTGCCCCCATGGTGCCCGTCTTGAAAAAGACAGGGAAGGTGCGCATATGTGTGGATCTAAAGAAACTAAATGAAGAGGTTAAGAGAGAGAGATTCATCTTACCTACACCAGAGGAGATCATAGCCCAGCTGAGTGGAGCAACGGTGTTCTCCAGCCTTGATGCAGCCCCAGGATTTTTCCAGATCCCCTTGCACAGTGACAGCACCAGGTTGACAACATTCATTACTCCATTTGGCAGATACTGTTTCCGACGCCTGCCGTTGGGAATAACGAGCGCCCCGGAGATATTCCAAAGGAAAATGACCGAGACACTGCATGGCTGCAAGGAGCAGCAGTGTACATGTACGACATAGTCGTGTACGGAAAGGACATGGAAGAACATGACCTCCGTCTTCAGAACGTCCTGGAGACAGTCGAGTCCGCTGGACTTAAGCTCAACAAGGAAAAGTGTGTGCTGAGGCAGAAACAGCTACACTTCCTGGGACATGTGATCGATGCCTCTGGCGTGCGGCCAGATCCAGCCAAAGTGGAGCCTATCCGAGAGCTCGCCAAACGTGCTGGACCTGAAACGAGTCCTTGGCATGGTGAACTATCTCGGTAGATATGTGCCAAACCTGTCCACAGTGGGCCAGCCACTGTACAAGCTGTTAAGGTCCAACACAGCATGGACCCGGGGGCCAGCACAACAGACAGCGTTCGAGAAGCTTAAAGAGCTCCTGATGACATCGCCTGTCTTGACCTTCTACAACGTTAACAGACCCACCGCAGTCTCAGCTGATGCAAGTAGCTACGGGATGGTGGTGTGCTACTGCAGCTCCATGGAGAAGACTGGAAGCCAGTAGCGTACTGCTCCAGGAGGTTGACTGATGCGGAAACCAGATACGCGCAGATCGAGAAAGAGTGTTTAGCGAGTGTCTGGGCCTGTGAGAGGTTTGAGAAATACCTCTACGGCCTCGAGTGCTTCAAACTAGTGACAGACCACAAACCCCTGGTCCCGATAATGAACAGCAAGGACTTGGACAACGTTCCACTACGGTGCCAAAGACTTCTCATGCGGCTCATGAGGTTCAAACCCATGGCTGAGTACGCACCTGGAAAGACCCTCGTTGTGGCAGACACGCTGTCAAGGAGCCCTCAGCCACACGGAGAACAAGAGGGACACACACTCAGATGTGGAGTGCTACATCGCAGCTGTCATCGACAACACGCCTGCTACTCCACAGAAGATGGACAGCATCCGAGCAGCCACAGCAGCGGATGAGAAGCTACAGACGGTGATCAGACACATCAGGTCATGGTGGCCCGAACACGTGAGTAAAGTCCCAGGTAACATAAGAGAGTATTTTCCAATGAAAAGTGAACTGTCTGAGTATGATGGACTGGTTACCAGAGGAAGCGGCATAGTGATACCAGAGACATTGAGGGCAGACATTCTTGATAGGATCCATGATGGACATCAAGGTCTCACAAAATGTCGGGAGAGGGCAAACGCCTCTGTCTGGTGGCCAGGCATTTCCTCACAGATAAAGCACAAGGTCTCGTCATGTCAGTCTTGCTGTGAGTTGAGAAGAGCGCAGCAAAAGGAGCCGTTGATCTCTACTCTGCTCCCTGACAGACCATGGAAACGTATAGCTCTAGACTTGTGTGAGTACAACAAGCAGAACTATTTAGTTATCTCAGACTACTACTCTAGATACATAGAGATACTACATATGACAACGACAACCAGCGCTCAAGTCGCTCTGAAGCTAAAAGCAACATGTGCCCGGTACGGCATACCAGATGTGGTCGTGAGTGACAACGGGCCACAGTTCTCGAGCGCCGAGTTCCAAGACCTAACCCGTGAGCTCGACTTCAAACAAATCACCTCGAGCCCACACAACGCACAAGGAAACGGTCACGCAGAAAGGGCTGTGCAGACTGCAAAGAGAATCCTGAAACAGAAAGACCCTCTCATTGCACTCATGTGCTACAGGTCGACTCCATGCAGCACCACGGGAGCCAGCCCAGCTGAACTCCTGATGGGCCGGAAGATCAGGACGACGCTTCCTACCCTCGAGAGAAACCTGCAACCCACATGGCCTAATAAGCAACGGATCAAGCAGAAGGATGAGGCTGAAAAGAAGAAGCAAGCCTTCTACTACAATCGACGTCATGGGGTGAGATCCCTACCTCCACTGCAGCCAGGTAGTCATGTTCTCACCAAGCTGGACCACCAGAAATCCTGGACAGCTCCTGCAGTAGTGACCAGCCAGAGTGTCACCCCACGCTCCCACCACATCGAGACACAGCAGGGAGCAACATTCCGGCGTAACCGGCGCCATCTCCAGGAGGTGCCTGCTCCAGAGCCTGCTGAGAGTACAGCGCCTGTCTCACCTGTTCGCAAGGACACCAGTCAACAGCCAGACGACACAGTTGGGAATGGGACTGGTTCACACACCCCCAGTGTCAGCACACATGCCGGTGCAGGAAAACTGTCACAGACCAGGTCTGGACGGAGCATTAAACCAGTTGTTATACTGGACTTGTGAGTGAATGTGACCTCACATATATTCTCATGGCCTTTGGGGGGGAAGAAGATGGTGAATTAAATGTCAAGAGTTCCAGAATGTAACATGCTGTGAAATGGGCGGCAGTGTAGTATAATGGTTAAGGAACTGGCCTTGTAACCGAAAGGTTGCAGGTTCGATTCCCAGGTAGGACACTGCCGTATATCCAGCTGTATAAATGGATAACATGTAAAAAAATGCTATAAAGTTGTGTAAGTCGCTCTGGATAAGAGCGTCTGCTAAATGCCTGTAATGCAATGCAATGTTAATGTTGATTGTTTAGTGATGCTATAGAACAATAACATTGTTGTTTACTGAATGTTTAACATAATTTTATATCTGAAAAAAGAGAGAAAACCAGGGCGAAAATATACAATGCAAAGCTCCAATGTTCAGTCCGCACACTCAAACGAAAAAGTTAAAAGACTGATCTTCAGAGGCAAAAAGTATATAGATGCAAAAAAGGTTTATTAAAAAGTGGAACGAACGATGCGCGTTTCGGCGTATCTTCGTCAGGTTCGTTCGTGAAACGAGCTTGGACACAGGTGACTCATTCTTTCTATCATGTTATAGAAACAATTAACACGTCATATCAATTAACTTAATCATTCACAATATCAATTAAGTTAATCATTCACAATATCAATTAAGTTAGTAATTCACAATATCAATTAAGTTAGTCATTCACAATAGAAAACAAAACACCAATTAACACTCATCAATAACGGTTACAACAGGAAGCAATTAACACTTTATATCAAGTAAACTATCGTCATACACAATAATGGTTACAACAAGTAACATCTTGTGATAATCATTAAAGAATGACCCATAATCTTATATGAAATGGACACATGACAGACCAGCTAAACATGAGCTATCCATAAAGGGATACAGCGCAACTTTTATAAAACACAACACAGAAAGGAAAACAAAAAAATGGTAATGATGATACCTTTAAACATGCCAAAAATAGTCAGCTTGTGCAATTTTCCACCACATCTTAATTCAATAAGTCTAATAGTACATAACTAGCCTACAATACCAATGAATAGCAGACATAAAAATTGGACATATACAAAGCCCCAAAATGTATAGACGTATGCTCAGCCATAAAGTGATATTAATGTGGATATAGATGAAAATGTCTACACCATAAATAGGTGATAGCCCCAAAACATTAGACATATACGTATACCGCCTCGAAATGGAATAAGGTTAAAACCCCTGCAAGATGCACAAATAGCAGACTCAGTTCAAAGATAAGAACTCAAATCTAGAGATTCATTCAATCCATTTGGTTCCATTGAGTCCAATGTAAATATCCAAAATGATTCTCTCTGTAGTAACTGTTTTATTATGTTACCTCCTCTTGGTGAGGGTAAAACTTTTTCTAAGCCAACAAATTTAAGACTGCAGATCCATGGTCTCGGGCTTTGTAATGTCTGGCAATGGCATAATCCAAATTACCGTTTCGTATAGCCGCTTTGTGCTCGGCTATGCGAAGCTTCAAATTACGTTTAGTCTGTCCGATGTAAATCATTCCACAAGGGCATTTTAACATATAAATAACATGAGTCCCTACTCTGCAGTGGTCTGCTCACAACAACCGCCGCTTCCTCCCTGTGAAATACAACATTTACAGGAACGCCGCTTCCTTCCTGTGAAATACATTTACAGGAACACGCTGCCATTTCGGAAGATACGCCTTTTGATTGACTCACCCAGAGTTAGAGAAGATCAATACCATTTCCCCTCCATGTGTTCAGTACAAAGATAGCTTCTGTACTCATGCTGATTATCTTTAGCACCAAGGCTGAAAGCAAGGGGAAGCACCTAGCCTATTTCTGTAAGGTAGTAAATAGACTAGCCTTGGTGCTAAAGCTAATGGATGAGTCAATCAAAAGGCGTGTCTTCCGAAATGGTGGCGTGTTCCTTTAATTCGTATATTAATAAAAACATATCACATACCTCTGTAAATAGGCGTGCCTCCCGCCCAAACATTAGGCGGAAGGGGGAGTACCTGGTTGAGGCCTGTACGCAGGTGTTATTTGCGTACACAATCTCTCTCAGGTTGTCCTCCCACCTCTCCCGTTGGCCCCTGATGGTCTTTCCGATGGACGCCTTTATCGTTTGGTTGGTCCTTTCATCGAGCCCGTTTGTCTGGGGGTGGTACGCTGACGAAACCCGGTGTTCAATCCCAAGCTCCTTAAAAGCTATCTCAGTCTGAATTTAAAAAGTAGTCAAAGACTGATAAGTGATTTAGCAGCTACACTGTGAATAGAACATGTGTGTTTCTGCTAACCAATTAAATGTGCAGTAGTACAAGGTTACCTCCTTCTTGAACTCACTGCCCTGGTCGGTGAGGATAATCTCAGGCAAACCATGTGTGAAGAAGATGTCCCTCAAGGCCTGTGTGTTGCAAAAATTTGAATACATAGGTGATTTTTTCTAACTGATGATAATGGCAAAGTGATATGGCAAAATGTATATCGCACCTCCTTCACATTGGCTGCCGTCTTCTTCGCGAAGGTCCTGGCTTCCACCCACTTGGTGAAGTAGTCTGTCAGGGTAAGGCAGTACCTGTTCCCCTTGGTGGACTTTAACATTGGCCCGAAGAGGTCCACACCTAGAGTATGGAGTCATGTTTTCGCTTCAGGAAAAGTCTGTGTGTGTGTGTGTGTGCGCACGTGTGTGACATTCACCAATGACTTCACTCGCCAACCATATGCCATGGTGAAACCGGCTTGATGGGCTTCAGCTCTGGTGCCTCTGTCTTCAACTTCTCAAAGCGCTGGCAGTCAGGACACGTGCGCACCTTAAAACATGGCAATAAAGGGACAGTAAGGAAAAGTACAAAGAAGAAATGAGAACAAATGTTTCACTGTACTAACGGGCCCGCACTTGCGTATGTATAAAAAATACTCAAGTATTTTACATATTTTATTTTGTATGATATAAATTTGCTATGCTAATGTATAATATAACACCCAGGGGTCGATTTACTAAGATCCCAAATAAGGGGTGTTATTTTACATGAACAGCCAAAGTATTTGCCGCAAACAGCCATATTTAAATGAGATTTTGTGTGTTTGGAATGGTTATACAGTAAAAAAAAAAAAAACGGTGATGGGGGGGGGGGGGGGGGGGGGGGGGCTCAAAGTTGGGCTTTGATTAGGGGAAGCATAATTACTTAGTCCAACCCTGCCTAACACCTACAATGCTCCCTGTATTTCACAATTGTTCCCTTACCCAATCCAGGGTGTCCTGCGTGATGCCACGCCAATAAAATCTTGGCGCGATCTTCTCCTGCATCCTCCTTGGTCCAAAATGGCCTGCATGAACCTCAGTGAGCACAGCCACTTTCTCCTCCTCAGTCAGAATGACCCTCCTGTCTCCGTAGTAAAGGGAATCGTCTAAACAGCAGGGCACACAACACATTTTTCTTAAATTGTGGCGAGACTAGTGTCAATGTTGAGATGTGTGAAGGAGTTAACTTACCTCGAAGACAGAATTTTTCTGAGGCCAACCGTATACTCCGCCTGAGGTTCTTGCAAACATCTTTCTCATATGTCCCCTGGGAGGGGCATTTAGTGACACCACCATTTTCAGTCAGCAAGTCAAAAATTTCAGTGAATGAAATCAATCAGTGAAGTCTAATTAATCTAATTATCTATCTGTCTATCTATCTATCTAACAAGCGCTATATCAGCAAGCTAATTATAACAATAAAAACAATAGATTTATAAAGAAAAAACTGAAAAAAACAATAATTACAACACTATCCACTAATCAGAATAAGTAATGTTAATCGAAATAATAGGCTTAATCTATCTATCTATCTAATATATCTATCTAACAAGCGCTATAACAAGCTAATTATAACAATAAAAACAATAGATTTATAAAGAAAAAACTGAAGAAAAAAAAAACACAATACAACACTATCCACTAATCAGAATAAGTATAATGTTATAAAAAATAGGCTAGGCTTAAGGTTTTCTGGTCTCCTGAAGCTCCCGAAGCTGGTGTACTCAGTCTCTCAAGCTGTCTGAGGTAATTCTTCTTGACAGTTAATTCGCGAGCGCCTCTTAGATCGCGTCGTTAGCATCCAGCAGAGAATGCTTGGCAACCGCGCAGGCTGGGCGATCTCAGATCGCGTCGTTAGCAACCAACAGAATGCTTGGCAACCACGCAGCCAGGGCGATCGCCAAGTGGACGCTAACGTACGTAGCCGGAAGCGTAACCCCGGAAGGGAATAGGGGGGATTAAATTTGTTATGACAGCGCCGGCCATGCTCGCTGTCATAACAAACCGGGGCGCGAACCCCGATCCTCGGAGCACAACTGCACCGACTGAAAGTCGGCGCTCTTACCGTTGTACCACGCGACGGCCCTGTTCGTTCCACTTTTTAATAAACCTTTTTTGCATCTATATACTTTTTGCCTCTGGAGGTCAGTCTTTTAACTTTTTCGTTTGAGTGTGCGGACTGAACATTGGAGCTTTACATTGTATATTTTCGCCCTGGTTTTCTCTCTTTTTTCATGTTTCTTCATCTTGCCGAAACCAGCACCTCTTTGATGGAGACACGTTTGTGCACAAGGTGTTTTCCCCCTTTTTTCTTATAATTTTATATCTGTTTACTTTAAAGAGGGAAAGTAAAACTAAAAGGGGGAGATGTCATAGTATTAGAGTTAATACGGTAATGTTACGACAGTGGACGTAGTAGCTGGGGTGTACGGTAATGTAACCTGACGAGTAGCCAAGTAAAGACGACACTTTAACCAACTCCGTTTGTCTGGACATTCCGTGATTTGTTACAATCGTAAATTCTTAATTTTCCTAGTAGTTAATTTTATGGTGACATTGTGTTCTGTGTGAAAAGGATAAACTGAACAGAGCTGAAGTGAAGAAATGAATGAAGACATAATAAAGAAATGTTGGCCGAGGCGAGCGTTGAATGTTCGGTTTCCAAAGAGTCAGACATGACCGCAACGGAAGAGGATAGCAGGCTCCACACAGACAATTTTTTTTGTCTGCACTTGTGTGAGATTAAAACATGTAGCCAATGGCATTTTTACATTAATGCAAGAACGCGATGTTAACCAGATGATATTTTGCGTTGAAACGTTTTTCTTTGCTTGACAAATGGCCATGGGATGCCTGTTCCCATAACGTTAGCTAGCCTAATGCATTACTGCCGTTGTGTCCAGTGACTGAATTGTTTAACAGGCTACAAGTGAACAGTTAATATTGTAAACGTGTCTTTGCCTTTGCAATAAAAAAACATTCTTGCATGAGAGAACCAGAACATGTGCACACTGTTTGAGTCCAAAATGAAATTACACTTTAATATCAACCGGGCGAGGTACGAACCCACGTCTCTCACAATACTAAGGCTTGACGCTAACCAGAAGACCAAAGGGGTATAATCACGTGATATATAGTCCGGTGGCTTAGTGACATGATCGTTACGGAGCGGATAAAAGCGCCATTTTTTGCATGATGTTTCCTTAGGGTCAGTTATTGAATTTTAGCCTAGGAGCCCCTGGCAAATATCTATTTAAAATATCAAATTGCAAGACTATTAATATCAATGAAATATGTGAAAATTCGCCTAGTATTTTTCAGTCTATATGCATCATAAAATGATAAAATTACTTCCAAATGTGATAAAGTTGACTTACTTTAACATTATTAAAGTCCCAGAACAAGAAGTGTTATCAATAATACATTTAATGCAATGATGAATACAAATGAACATGCATCATAATGTGAAAACTTTTCTATTTCTATTCTATGTCTATTTGTTACAGTTGCATTTACAAAGTGGTGAGCAGTCCATATGTGCATTGCTACATTTGCAGGTGCAACAGTCCCCTTTACAAGAGCATTTGATCAGCTCTCTGCATGCTCTGGAGACCTCTGGAATGGTCAACCAAACTGGCATCCATGACCCTGATTCCTTGGTCCATCCATAGTCCTGTGGAGAAGGAATCACTTGCTGAATTTGTGTGCTGGTTGCCCAGACTCCTGCTTGATAGATGGCCCGTTTCATGTGCTGAAGCAGTGCATCCTGAGTGGGAGGTAGTTTCTCCATCATCCGATTCTCTTGACAGAAGAGTTCCTTTCTTTTTTGGTTGATGGAGTTCAAAGGACTGGATTTGTCATATAAGATAACCGTCAGTCTCTCAAGCTTCTGGAATTGAGGGCAGTCAACATCTAGTGGCTGGAAGGGATGCTTTGCCAGATAGACAAAGGTTTCTGTTGCATCATCATAAGCTTGCCAGGCCCGCCAAGCTGACTTCTTACCTTTTCCATTGAATGCAGATGTTGTGTCACAACCTGAATATGCATGAAACATAGGCAGAGCTCGAGATTTGGGCTCCCCCAGGCTTCTGCACATGTTGTTGATGTGGTAAAATCTGTATTTTCTGCCCATCCCAAAAGCCACCCAGATGTCAGTCAAGGGTTGAAGCACCAGTAAATCATGGAACAAGCCTGCAAGGATCACAATGACATCAGTGTCAACAGTGCGCACAAGGACAGTTTTTGCTCCGTGCTCCAGTGCATGTTGTACATGAACCACAATCCTGGTGTCTGCCTCCTCATGATTGCAACAGTTCATCATGCTACTTGAACCAAAAGATGACACAGCTTGCCCTGATGTGACATGCAAAGCTTTGGTTGGTGGCCAGCTGAACTCTTCAATCCTGGATGTCAAAAAGTCAAACAGCTCCTTCTTATTGATTGGGTCACGAAGAAAATCCATCCAATTGCCTGGCAGCTTTGTCGGGCCTGACACTTTCCTGCGAACACCTTGTCCTCTCTTTTCGCGGGTGGACTCCTTCAAACTGTCTGGGATGTATGTGTCCCATACAACATCCAACCGCTTGGTATCCTGAAGCTGCTTCTGCAGGTAAGGGATGAAAACGTCATCTGCATAGGTATTAAATGTGCTCACTCTCACAGTGGGCAGGCAGTGGACAATGACTGCTCCATCGAGGACTTTGCAGTCATAGATTGAGGGTGGTTCTGATTGCCCTGGCTGCTCAAGATATTGCAGCAGGTCAGATTTGGTGCCTGTCAGGTGAAGTTTTCCAAAGTCTGAGAGGGAAGGAGGGAAGGACTGTACCTCATGTGCAAAGAATTCATCCAAGTTACTCTCACGGCTCTGCATAGCTATATATAGCTGGCCAAAGAGTGCCACGTTGTTCTGAAGCACTTTGATCTTCCCATGTTTAAGCACTGTCTTGCGTCGAGGTTGCCTGAAGAGTGCCAAGGAATTCCTCTTGATTGGATCATGGATGGAGCCCGTGCGTTCATCAAGCACCTTCTTGACAAACTCCTGATATTGTCTCTTCCCTGTGTCCTCCAAGATGAGCACTGTATTTAGGACTGATTCATCTGCGCAGTTGCGGCTGTCAAGAGTTACTAGATCTTTGAAATCATCAAAGAAAGGATTTCCCATTCTTCTGATGGTTTCAGATAGACTGATGACTTGTCTCTGAAAGGTCTTCTGTGTTGCAAGACCCTGCTCATGGTGCTGGAAGCTCTCTTTGTCATCTTCTTGGAGATATTCCTCTTCAAATTCCTTTAGCAATCTTGCCATCTCTGGGCCTGAGAGCATCCATCGTCTGAAAGCATTTGGGTTTTCTGTGAGGCCGACTGCACCTCCTGAACCTTTCACATTCTTGTTCTCCTGTTCATGAGCTTGGTCAAATGGGATTGCAGAGAACTTGTTGTATGTCTTTGAAAGAACCCAGTGTGAATTATTCTCAAACTCATCCTTGATAGTGTTGGGCAAAGACTTCATGTCCCTGATATGAACAGGCATCCATCTTGAATAGTTCACATGGTCCAAGGCAAAGAATAGAGGGGCCAGTACTTCAAGTACTTCTACATACAGAGGGAAATTTCTCTCTCTGTGTGCCCTGATGAAGATGAGAATGAGGGTTTCATATCTCATTATCAGATCCCAGAACATAAAAGTTGGACTCTTCTTCAGCATCTCATTTCTCCAAGCCATGAGATACTCTTCATCTTTGGGGCCTGCACTAAGCCTGAAAGCCTCCTGCTGTAGATTGTGCAGTGTCAAGAGAGTGACCTGGTGGGCATGCCTGGTTCGAGTTAGATGTGCTGCTTTCAGAAATGACTCAGCCATGCCACTTGATGCCACATCTGCTTCTGTCAATGCTGTTGTCCAACCAGAGCCTTCTAGGAGATCACCAAGGGTATTCCAGAGGGCCATTTCTGTGTGTAAACCACCTAGCATGACTACATGAACTCTTTCACCATGCGTATCTGGCCATTTCCATTGTACTAGCTTTGCCAGAGCAAACAGAGGCTGGTCAAATGCAGTGACGGGGATCTGTCCCGGATTCAGATATTCAACAGCCTGTCTCTGAACATCCATGCCATGCTTAATCATGGCTGGTGTGGCAGATTTCTCATAGAACAGAGGAAGGAGTGCACTTCTTGCTGGGGGGTCTTCCACTGAAGGTTGCATAGAAGCATGATAGGCAGCCCATGCAATTGCAACTTCACAAGTCAGATCTGTCTTCTCTAGAAGTGGCAGTGCTTGTTTGACCCAACTGTGTTCCTCTGCTCTTGCACTATCCAATAAGCCTGTAACTGGACGTACCCCACACTCAGGCACAGAAACAGAAGTGTTTTTCAAAGCTACAGCTGGGACACAGGTGTAACTCTCAGGAAGAGTATGTTTTTTATTTTCAGAAGGTGGGATTTTAATGGGTGGCCTACACACACCTGGTTCACTCTTTGTTGGCAACTGAAACAGGCTGATTCCAGTCCCATGAAAGGAAGTCACAGAAGTAGTCGAACTTGGGTTGTGGTCAAGGTTGTCAAGTGCACCAACTGTGAACAGCCCTTTCCTGAGACACGCAGGAGCCACAACACCATCTGCTTCAAAGCCTTCACATGTCGAAGTTGCCAGCCAGTCTTCGATTTGCATAATCCTGTCATATGAAATACTTATGCCCAAATTGTGCAACTGCTGGACAAGTTTCTTGCTTCTCGTCTGGGCATGTACATTGATGCCAATGTAGATTGGGAGTGGTGGTTCACGTTCCAGAGTGTGTCTGGTCTTCATTGCCGTGGAAGATGCCCTTTTCTTTGTATGGTACACAATGCACTGTCCAATGGTGAGGCAAGCCTGAGAGTCACATTTCTCTTGATGTTTGATGTTGGAACCATTCAGCACCATGGAGACTAGAGACTTCAGGCTTGAAGGTAGTGCATTTTCCTGACATTTTTCGGGGAATGAGCCAGTAAATTGGAAGCCGGAATGGTTGATTATGTCATTTCTATAATCTTTGCTGCTTTTGCCAGAATAAGAGCATCTTTGTCGAAATTACGCTTGTTTAGAGCTTCCTTTAACATATTTTTTAATCCTTCCTTGAAGATGAGAAGTGTGTTCTTCCCATCACACTGTGCTCGTGCCTCTGGCAAGTGTTCAAGTAAATGATCCTTGAGCCTGGTCTTGTTGACTAGTTTCTTGATCCCCAGCTCCCCAAGGCGACTCACATACAGAGAGTGGATCTCAGACAGCTTGAAGAGAAGAACTCCAGAGTCCACAGATTTCTCAATGTAGTTGATCAGTTCTATGAAAGCTCGAGACTCATTCATTTTTTCATCAGTGTTTTCTGGAGATTGGCCTGACTTCCGAGTGAGACTTCGGTGGCGATTTCTCAACTTGACTAGGCATGGTAAATGGTATTTTGCCTCCATTGCCATTAAATCTCCTCCAACTATCCTGGTCATAAGCTTAGTGTCATCTAGTTCAGTGATCATGGTTTGGATCTTTTTATCAGCATCGAATGTTGACACTTCATGGAGAACTCCTTGATCTGTGCCACTCTCACAGAAGAAGCACTTTTGAATATCTAGTCTTTGGCGCTTCATTTGCTTTTTCCCTTCAGAGTCATCAGGATTACGAGGATTGTGCTGTCTCTTCTCTTTTGCCTTTGCCAGCTTAAAATTGTTGAATTTCAGATGGCAATATTTGTGCCAAGAAGCAGAATGTGATGCAAAATTGCTCGCAGTTTGACCATCCCCAAAATAGAGTTTGGTTGGAAGAGCATTAATGGCATTGAATTGCTCTACATTAGTCAGAAATGAACTGTAGGCATCTATTTTATCATTATCACTTGTCCCAGGGCCTCTCAAGGGACATCTCAAGGGTTCAGCAGTGTCCTTCTGGCAAATGATACAGCGATCCCAGTTCAGTTCCATGTTGAGGCCTCACAAACTGTCATACAAATAATGGAACAAATTAATCAAGATAATGCAATCAACTTAGCTTTCGCTCTGTTTTGCAACATACAGCACATTGTTAATGAATTACTATTATTTTATTTACCTGAATTATATACAGTTGTTTCAATGCAGCACTGTGTGAGGCTCTACAACAGTGGTTCCCAACCGGGGGGGCGCGACCCCCATAGGGGGGCGCCAAAGAGCCATGGGGGGTCGCAAAGCCCTCTTGATTTTAAGGGGTGTAATAATTTTAATGTGTTATGTGTCAGAATTTAATTCATTTATGTGACAAAAACAAATAAATGTAAAGGTTACATTAAAAGCTTATTCATTTATTAAAAAATAAATAAATAAATTAGTATAGAAAAGTTTAAAAATATGTATCGCGAGGATACGGGCGTGTGTAACGTGAACTAAATCCCTCCTGCAGTATACACGGGATTTAGTTCACGTTACACACGCCCGTATCCTCGGTATACAGTATAAGCTAACTTTTAAGCCAATAACCGGTAGTTTTTTTGTTTTAACGTCTTTTAGATGAGAAAGTACTGTCAAAAAAGGGGCGCCCTTTATCGGGCGGCTCTTGTAGTGCATAAACAAGCTCACGATTATTGTTGTTTTAATAATCAATGAATAGTTTATTTCATCAAGAAAGATACCGTTTGAATAACCAATATGTTAGCAAAATAGCTGGCTAACTGGATAGTTTACCTGGCAGTCCGAAAGATGTCAATATTGGGTTTATTTCTTCACAAAACGATAAACTAAGTTTTAAGCCAATATTAAACATGTAGCTAGACGTGACCGGTAGTTTTTTGTTTTAACGTCTTTTAGATGAGACAGTAATGTCAAAAAAGGGGAGACAACTATCGTTTATTGGCTTAAAAGAGATTTATTTCTTTACAAAAACGATGTTAACTTTTAAGCCAATAACGTGTTTTTTTTTTTCGTTTTAACGTCTTTAAGATGAGACGAGACTGCCAAAGAAAGTAGAATCAGATTTCGGACATTTTTTTCACATAGGGGGCGGGATAAAAAGGCTCATAAAATGTGTAATTATCGTTAAATATTCATGAAAATGAGCGGATACATACCTTGTATGGTTTGAAGTGGGTGGGAAATACTGGTTTTCTTTTTTTTTCCGTTGGCAAATCAGCTCTCGAGGAAGTTCAAACATGGTTGAACGAGGACGTGCCCGATAAAGGGCGCCCTGTAGCTAGCTTAAGCTAGCTAGTTGCTAGCTGCAAAAACACAGACCTCTGTGCTAGCATTAGCTGTTTAATATAGATAGATAGCCTAGCTAATCAACTTAGCTGTCCCTATGCTCTGTTTAGCGACATTCAGCTCATTGTTAATTAATTACTATTATGTTATTTACCTGAATTATGTAGGCTACACTTGTTTTGGTTGAGGCTCTGTGTGATATGAGGCTCTACTGCATTATGAGCATGATGAGCTCTGGCATCAGGGAAACAGTAATTTTTACAGTTAGGCTTATTAAATTAGTGCCATCTGTTGTTGTGACACAGTAGTTGTGAATGTGAACAACAAAAATTAAGAGAGATGACTTTACATAAACATAGGATCCCCCCCCCCCTTTTTTTTTCTTTATTTAAATTTCGCCTATACTGTGCAGGACTTTATGGAGGGTGTACAGGTACCAGGTGTCTTGGTACTCTATTTTACACATCATTTGGCAGGTTTAATAATCAGTGGACACATTAAAATCCGATTCACCTTCAAGTGGACAAAAAAATTTTTTTTTATCACCAATGTTCTTCTTATGACTCAAGAAAAATATTTTTTTAATATAAAAAACATGTTTTGTGTTCTGTATAGATATTTCCAATATCTGTGTTGGGCTCCTAGGCTAAAATCCTTTAGTTGGTCCTAAGGAAGCCTCATGCAAAATTTGACGCTTTTATCCGCTCCGTAACGATTCGCCTAAAAAAGTGCACTAAGCCTCTGGACTAATAGGCCATTTGTCAGTGTCGGTCTGACTTTCACCATTTCACTGTAGTACAAGTGAAATAGGCTACAAGTGAAACATTGAACAGTTAATACTGGAAACGTCTTTTGCCTTTTTTCCGGTAGTTAAATTAAAAGTGTGTGCAGCTACATAGAGCCACATTCGGAGGCTATTGGTTTAAAAAAAAAAAAAATTTTAAGTGACTAACCATGAATCAGATATGTTTGGGGAATTGGCAGTTTATAAATCCGATCTATTAAAGGATTGCAGCTTATAGGAGGCTATTATCAATTCTTAATGTAGGCTATTATCGTAAAGTCTTAATTTTCTGTACTGTTGAATGCTGGCCTGCGTATCACCTGAATGTCTGCGTTATTAATCACCCCACCATTTTGGTTGACTTCTGGAAGTCCATGCAGGTTATTATCGACAGTGCTTAGGGACATCTCTAGTTCTGTAAGACCATGCGTGTTGTAGGATATCTAATATTTAGATATATATAAGTACCCCCCCCCCCCCCCCTTCTCTCTATCTCTGTCGCTCTCTGTCTCTCTCTTACACATTAACCCCCACCAACATCAAAGATAAGCCAGTCTTTGTCATAAATTACCCCTCCCCCACACCTTAACCCAATCAGGGCATGGATCCCCTCCCTGTCAAGGTATTTTATGAGTGTACTGCAGAAAAACAATTTAGTCAGTTCTGGAGTTTTTTTGGGGAAGTTCATCCTTTTTGGTTCCTTGTGCGTTTCCTTTTGTTCCTGTTCAGCTGGAGGGTAAATAATATTGGCAATTTTTGGCTCATCTCTCTTTTACTGGTATATTCAAATTAATGTCTGGTTTAATGTCTTCCTTTTGTGAATTATAAGTAGTTAGCCTACATTCCTTTGTGAATGTATGATTCCCAGTCATTATTCTAATTGAATGTTTTCATTTAATAAAATTATTTAATCTCAAGACCTGATTTAGACTCTGTTTTGGCTTGTTGGTTGATCCACCAGGTTACTGTTCGACTTACCTACCAAAGAATTTGGCGATTTAATTGATGATTGTCATTTTTAATAATAATAATTAAATTAAATCACGTAAAGCTTCTTTTGAATGAAGGTTAAGTGAGGGGTTCTAGCACGCAATATCGCTTGTGTTCAGTATTCAGAGTGCTGAACGTTTTAACAAGGGCATTGACTGTTGGAACCGCTGGATTCAGAAAATACACATTTTACCTAATCTTCACTTACCCAACATAATTGGAGGTCCCACCGAGATAGGTTGTCCTATAGCATACTAAATTGTACTATTGAGTAAACTGCGGTAAACTCTGAGACAAGTTCAAATCTTTTTCTAATCGACTGGTCTTAGATGGCAGTGGTATCTCATGATATCAGAAGGCAATATTTGATAGCCCAGTGCCCAAAATTTGCGGAACAGCTCAGTGCAATGGACCAGCTGAAGGAGGAGGCACTTTACAACCTGCGGACTGAGTATTTGGACTATCTGATTTCTCCAGATAGTGATGAAACCAAGCGCAGGATTGTACAAGGGATAAGGTCGTACCTAGAGAAAAGACAACATTTTCTCTACCTCCGGCGGTCAAAGCAGGCATGGGAGGAGATAAACCAAATGTGGAAACTGGCTTGGGAAAAGCACCACTGTAAGTCAGAAGTTACTGCCAAACCAGTTTCTTCTGTGGCAGTACAGCCTGCGCTGGTAGGCGCCATTCCAGCCATAACCCAGGCACCACCACCCACCGAGGACAGTACACCACTCTCCATTGACTCATCCCCACCCCCTTCAGGCTTGGACAATTCTGTGGATTTTGTCACCTCCACAGACAATGTAGCTGCCCCCCTGGTGAGCCCCCCTTCCCTGGAGGAATTTGGGGGAAACAGCTCTGTGTCTTGTATCACACCAGCCACCACAGAGGATGTGACCCCACAGGACGTGGAATCCGCTGCTGCAGTCCTCTCAGCTGAGCCAGGTGAGGAGACCGTCAAACCCCTGGAGGCAGAACCTGCTACTGCAGACACAGCAGCCCAGCCTGGTGAGGAGACCGTCGAACCCCTGGAGGCAGAACCTGCTACTGCAGACACAGCAGCTCGGCCTGGTGAGGAGACCGTCGAACCTCTGGAGGCAGAAACGGCTACTGCAGACACAGCAGCCCAGCCTGGTGAGGAGACCGTTGAACCGCAGGACGCGGAACCGGCTTCTACAGGCCCATCAGCCCTGCCAGGTGGAGAGGTCTACGCACCCCAGCAGGTGGAGTCAGCCCCCACAGACCAGTCCCCCCAGGCCGAGGACCCCACCCCACTCCTTGTGGACTTTTCTTCCCCTCCTGCTGAATCCGGGGAACCTCTGTCTGCTGCACAGACAGAAGGGGTGTGCTCTGTGGACTCTCCCACTTCCACAGTTCCTGTGATGGAGGAGATAGGGGGACTTCTGCGAAAGCCTCGCTCCCCTATCAGAGCTGTAAAGAGACCCCGGGAGAAACGGAGCAGGAAGCCAACCCCCGGCCGTTTTACGACTCCTCTGGCCCTCAAAGTCTCCTCCAGAGTGTTGTCTTGCACTCCAAAGCAAGATGAAAGCAGCCAAGTTAGAACAACAGTTTCCCCCACCCTCGTCTCTCCACCCCCAAGCCACACCTGCAAACTTCGCACACACACGTCATCCAGGGAAAGTGCAAGAGCCCCTTTCCGACGTCAGACTTACCTATCAAAGAATTTGGCGATTTAATTGATGATTGTCATTTTTAATAATAATTATTAAATTAAATCACGTAAAGCTTATTTTGAATGAAGGTTAAGTGAGGGGTTCTAGCACGCAATATCGCTTGTGTTCAGTATTCAGAGTGCTGAACGTTTTAACAAGGGCATTGACTGTTGGAACCGCTGGATTCAGAAAATACACATTTTACCTAATCCTCACTTACCCGACAGTGTTATTTTCTGCGGTGTTTGGGTTCATATCTGTTTCAACGCGACAAGCGAGTTCACGGTTTAGTCCAGCGCTCTTAATAAACCCGCAAAAACATCATGCTCTACAGCTTCATTACTTGGTTCATGCGTGTTAATAGAGGCTTGATTAACATCATCAACAAGAGCTAAGAGATGCGGGTTAACATTTTCATGCGGTAAATCTAATTGGTTAGTGTCATGGTTTTCAGCATTTTCTGTGGCAGGTCTTGTACGTGTTCCTGTTCAGAGGGCCAGAGTAAAAGGTCTTTTAGGAGCCATTTTTACTTTAATAGGATTTCGAAAATGTTCAACATTTGACCGAATATACCTATGAGCCGGTTTTTCTGATTAAGCTGGTCTGAGACAGTCATAGGTGTACGCTGAGTCCTGTTATCCTCTGGTTGTTCGGCGGCTGTTGAGGTCTTTGGTGTTGTTTGTGCCTGTTCTGGCGATGTCCGTGGTCCTGCGCTCATGCGTTTGTTAGGCCGGCTTTCGCTAGATGGGGTTAAAATATCCCGGTCGATCACCACACCCAATAATTCGGCATCAGTTATTTCACCGTCTGTAAGGAAAAAATAATAATAATAAAATTCAAAATTCAAAAATTTTAAATTCTAAATTAAATTTAAATTAAAAAAATTGCAAGGTGATGTCTCTGTAATCATCTCTAGAGGGTTTTCAGGGCCTTTTTAACAATAAAAATAAAATAAAATCAGAAAAATAAAACGCATAACAATGTTCAATATTCATAAACAGATGTTGAACAAAGTATTTAAAAGTTTCATACTCTGAATATAACTGTAGCGAAGATCATCTGCTGAAGCTAAAACCTGGGCATATACACGTTGTGTAGGCCTCGTGTACCCTAAAAATTGTCTAAAAACAATTAAACATTCACCAATTATATATATATATATATATATATATATATATATATATATATATATATATATAAAAAGCATCTGTAAAGTACATTTTAAAAATTGTAAAAACATCTTACTCTGTCTAATGGTAATGTCGTTGTTTAAGGCCGCTTGATCGGGGAGCGCTTGAATAAATTCCTGGAGCCCTGCCTCGTGGTCGAAAGACTCCCCACCGCTATTCAATAACTCGACCAAGTCTGTAATACATTTACATTAACAACCATTAAGTTAAGAAATAGAACATTCAACATGTTTAATTAACAACTTGTAAGTTTCATACTTTTGCAATAATTAAAATAGTAACACATACCTTGTGTTGAAAAATCTACAGACATCGCTTGCAAATGGTTGTCTTCTTCTTCTTTGCGTCTCTGGAATGAATCAGGCCCTTTCAGCTACTGTAACCCATGCTGTAAAACCCCCTGTTTTATAGATTTTAAAGTAACTACGTTTAAAAAATATATGCTATATATGACGGCTCAACCCTGTTTAAATTGAAGAAACCCGCTTTTTTACAAGCCCTTCGATACTAAACAGTAGCTAGGTACATCTAGCAAATAGAGTTTTTAAAACAAAGTTAAAATATAGGCTAAGTAACGAGCCTATAGGCCTACGACCTCTGCTAAAATTGTATACGTCCTTATGCAAATAGTCTACTGAGCGATTTGTTTGTTTCACTAGTCTAAGGTTTATTTTCAATATGAATTAATCTATACGTTTTCATTCAAAAGATCTTTGAATCACCCCGCCAAAAACCTGTGGTCAGTATACCAGCTGTTTCCGTCCTTCAAACGGATTCCTACGCATGCGCAGTTCTCCGAAAATTAAATACACTTTTTAAAGTAACTACGTTTAAACAATATAGGCTATATATATACAGTGCATCCGGAAAGTATTCACAGCGCTTCACTTTTTCCACATTTTGTTCTGTTACAGCCTTATTCCAAAATTGATTAAATTCATTTTTTCCCTCAAAATTCTACACACAACCCTCCATAATGACAATGTGAAAAAAGTTTTTTTGAGATTTTTGCAAATTTATTAAAAATAAAAAAATAAAATTTCTCATTTACATAAGTATTCATACCCTTTGCTTTAACGTATTTTTAAAGTATCATATTTCATATTTGGTCGCATATCCTTTACATGCTGTTACTTCCTGAAGTCTGTGACTATCAACATCAAAAAACTGTCGATATCTTATTTTCAGGTACTGTTACAAGCGATACTATAACCTCTCTGCATTTGAATGGATCTCTATGGAAATTGGGGGGTGAGACTAGATTCAGCTGTAAATTACACTGGTACAGTATGGAACACATGGCTGGCTAAATGGCTGTAAGTTATCAAGGGTCTGAGCTATCAAACGAGCCCCAAACCATCACTCTGTTGCCAGATATGGAGTAGATGTGGATGGATCACTGCAAGGGTTATTTCTCCGGACTCATTTTCCTATAGAACCCTATGGGGAAAAAAGTCAGGAGAAACAACCCTTAAAGTGATCCATCCACATGTAAATGAGAAATTTTATTTTTTTATTTTTAATAAATTTGCAAAAATCTCAAAAAAACTTTTTTCACATTGTCATTATGGGGTGTTGTGTGTAGAATTTTGAGGGAAAAAATGAATTTAATCAATTTTGGAATAAGGCTGTAACAGAACAAAATGTGGAAAAAGTGAATACTTTCCGGATGCACTGTATATACTGTATATACACTACTCACAAAAAGTTAGGGATATTTGGCTTTCGGGTGAAATTTATGGAAAATGTAAGTTCACGCTACAGTGATATTATACGTATCATGAAAGTAGGGCATTTAAGTAGAAGCATGCAATGGTGATTTCCTCATCTCAAACAATTTATTGAAACAAAAGCCAACAACAGTGGTGGGTATACCACAACAAAAATGTCAATGTCTCAATAACTTGTCATGTGCCCTTGAGCATCAATTACAGCTTGACAACGACGTCTCATGCTGTTCACAAGTCGACTTATTGTCTGCTGAGGCATGGCATCCCACTCTTCTTGAAGGGCGGCCCTCAGGTCATTGAGGTTCTGGGGTACAGAGTTACGAGCCTCTACACGGTGAGTCAGCTGATCCCATAGGTTTTCTATGGGATTCAGGTCTGGAGAAAGTGCAGGCCACTCCATTTGAGGTACCCCAGTCTCCAGCAGCCTTTCCCTAATGATGCGACCTCGATGAGCTGGAGCATTGTCGTCCATGAAGATGAAATTAGGCCTGTGTTGTTCATGCAGGGGCACAATGACTGGATTAATGATGTTATTCAGGTAGTATGGGCTTGTCACTGTACCATTCACAAAGTGTAGGGCAGTTCTGTATTGACTAGACACACCTGCCCACACTGTAACACCGCCACCACCAAAGGGTCGTCTGGTGACAACAGTGGCTGATGCATAGCGCTCTCCTTGACGTCTCCAACATCGTTGGCGGCCATCATTTCTGCTCAACATGAATCGACTTTCATCAGAGAACAGCACTGAGGCCCACTGGTCCCTCGTCCAGCGTAAATACTCCCTGGCCCATGCAAGACGATGACGCCTGTGCCTGGTGGTGTGGTCAGGTACCCTTGCAGGTCGTCTAGCACGCAGACCACGCTGATGTAAACGGTTTCGAATGGTCTGACGTGACACTTCGGTGCCTCTCACCTCCCTTAAATGTGCCTGGAGTTGAGTGGCATTCATCATCCGGTTCCGCAGGGCACTGTTCACAATGAAGCGGTCATCAGTGTGGGATGTGGCCAAAGGACGTCCACTTCTATGCCTTTCTGTGACTCTTCCAGTCTCTCTGTATCTCTGTTGCAACCTGCTGATGACACTCTGTGACACTCTAAGCTCAGTGGCCACTTCCCTCTGAGAACATCCTGTTTGAAGCCTCGCAATGGCGAGGTACTGTTGATCAATTGTTAGGTGTCGTCTTGGTCTCATGATGTCAAAATGTGAACAGCATGATGAAGAGGACTGTTTAAATACCAATTCTAATTGAACCAGGAAATTTATTGGTCGATTCATGGATCAAACACCTGTTGTGAATTTTGCCGTTCAGCTCCTTGTTAGAGAACAGCAAGTTGTGCAAAAAGTACTGAAACATTGAATAGTTGGACATGTGCATTCAAAAGTTTAGAGAAGGTCAAATTAATTTCACCTGTAAAGGTTATAGTGCATTTTAGGTTCATCCTGAAATTTCACCCGAAAGCCGAATATCCCTAACTTTTTGTGAGTAGTGTATATATAATCGGCTCAACCCTGTTTAAATTGAAGAAACCCCATCTTTTTACAAACCCTTTGATACTAAACACTCATGTTGGCGCTAAGTATTACCTAAGTTTTACCTATCATGAAGCTGCCCCGTTGAAAAAACACATTATAGGGTCTGGCCTTATACAATGCTTTGGAAAATGCTTCTTGGACGTCTTTTCAAGGACATTTCGGGGCCTTTTGTGGCCTGTTGGTTTATTTTCTAGACTTTGCATTTAATTATTTCTTTCAAAAGGTCTTGGACATCCCGCCAAACCCCCCGGCTGTTCGTGTCACTCAAAGTTGCTCTAACATCGCACGCACGCACGCACGCACGCACGCACGCACGCACGCACGCACACCCGCACACCCCAGCAGCTGTTACTAAACCATCAAATATTTTACGACCCCCGGTTTGTCACAAACTATCCAGCTCTCATTGGACTGTGTAAACGTCCATCAATTTCATAGGGGACAGGAAGCGGATACTACGGGGCGTATCCCCTTTTTAGGTAAACTCCATACGGAAAGCAAATGGACCCATTTGTGCTGTCGCTGTCAGGCTGGGAACATCTCTGCAGGCTATAGTCTATAGGCTATCCACGGGCCTCCACGGAACCCTTCACGCAATCACGGACTTCAAAAAATATTCTAAGTACTTGGCTACTGTCTCTACGTAGCCATTCAAGGACCTCTCCAAAACTTTTTCTTCGGCGCTAACAAACATTTTTAAAAATTCCATGCTTTCTTTCTTTCAGACAACTAACTTGCTTTTTCGATATAGCCTACTGCTATTTGTCACGTTTTAACAACCTGCTTGAATTATTTTATTCTTTTAAAACGTTTCTGCTAACACAAACTTAAAAAACTATTGCTACTAACCTATACATTTATATATATATATATATATATATATATATATATATACAGTCATGGACGAAAGTGTTGGCACCCCCTGTAAAGATGAGCAAAAAGGGTTATAAAAAATTCACCGTTTGGTGAATTAGCTTAATCTCACACTGAAAAAACAAGAAGAATCCAACCTTTAATTGACGTTAATTTATTATGAGAAAAAAAAATCCCACATCAAGAAATAATTATTTTTAACAAAACCACATTGGCCACAATTATTGGCACCCCTGCATTTATATATAGAATAAAGTAATAATTTTTAATATTTGGTCACATATCCTTTGCATGCCATGACTTCCTGATGCCTGTGACCCAACAACATCAAAAGACTCTTGATATCTTATTTTCTGGTACTCTTACAAGCGATACTATAACATCTCTGCATTTGAATGGATCTCTATGGGAATTGGGGGGTGGGACTAGATTTAGCTGTAAATTATGCTGGAACAGTATGGAATACATGGTTGGTAAAATGGCTGTAAGTCAACAAGGGTCTGAGGTATCAAACAAGCCTTAAACAATCACTCTGCTGCCAGATATGCAGTAGATATGGATGGATCACTTTAAGGGTTGTTTCTCCTGACAAATTTTCCTATTGAACTCTATGGAAAAATAAGTCAGGAGAAGAAACCCTTCAAGTTATTCATCCATATCTACTGCATATCTGGCAACAGAGTGATGGATTAAAGCTTGTTTGATACGTCAGACCCTTGATGACTTAGAGCCATTTAGCCAACCATGTGTTCCATACTGTTCCAGTGTAATTTACAGCTAAATCTAGACCCACCCCCCAATTCCCATAGAGATCCATTCAAATGCAGAGATGTTATAGTATCGCTTGTAAGAGTACCAGAAAATAAGATATCAAGAGTCTTTTGATGTTGTTGGGTCACAGACATCAGGAAGTCATGGCATGCAAAGGATATGTGACCAAATATTAAAAATTATTACTTTATTCTATATATAAATGCAGGGGGTGCCAATAATTGTGGCCAACGTGGTTTTGTTAAAAATCATTATTTCTTGATGTGGGATTTTTTTTTTCTCATAATAAATTAACGTCAATTAAAGGTTGGATTCTTCTTGTTTTTTCAGTGTGAGATTAAGCTAATTCACCAAACGGTGAATTTTTTATAACCCTTTTTGCTCATCTTTACAGGGGGGTGCCAACACTTTCGTCCATGACTGTATATATACCATTACTTTTTCACGATGTTGTTCTCATAAAAAAAAAAAAACGTTTTCCCCTAAACATCAAGACCCACCATAAAAACAACATTTACAACAACCACCCCCAATAAAATGACATCATCACCCCCTTGAAACAACCCCGAATAATAATAATACATAAATAAATAAATAATTTAAAAAATATATATTTTTTAATTATTCTATGCATAATTTTTTTTCATAACCTATATTCATACAATTATGCAAATATGCTCATCAATCAAATTTTGACGTAAGCCGAATGCTATTATCTTCTCTTACCATGTTCGTCTGTACAAACAATAGCACGCAAGTATAAAGACCACAGGACCACGCAGCCATCATACCGCTCAGGAAGGAGACACGTTCTGTCTCCTAGAGATGAATGTGCTTTGGTGCAAAAAGTGCAAATCAATCCCAGAACAACAGCAAATGACCTTGTGAAGATGCTGGGGGGAACAGGTACAAAAGTATCTATATCCACAGTAAAACAAGTCCTATATCGACATAACCTGAAAGGCTGCTCAGCAAGGAAGAAGCCACTACTCCAAAACCGCCATAAAAAGCCAGACTACAGTTTGCAACTGCACATGGGGACAAAGATCTCACTTTTTTGAGAAATATCCTCTGGTTTGATGAAACAAAAATTTAACTGTTTGGCCATAATGACCATCGTTATGTTTGGAGGAAAAAGGGTAAGGCTTGCAAGCCGAATACCGTGAAGCACGGGGGTGGCAGCATCATGTTGTGGGGGTGCTTTGCTGCAGGAGGGACTGGTGCACTTCATAAAATAGATGGCATCATGAGGAAGGAAAATTATGTGGATATATTGAAGCAACATCTCAAGACATCAGCCAGGAAGTTAAATCTTGGTCACAAATGGCTCTTCCAAATGGACAATGACCCAAAGCATACTTCCAAAGTTGTGGCAAAATGGCTTAAGGGACAACAAAGTCAAGGTATTGGAGTGGCCATCACAAAGTCCTGACCTCAATCCAATGAAAAAGCGTGTGCGAGCAAGGAGGCCTACAAACCTGACTCAGTTACACCACTATCAGGAGGAATGGGCCAAAATTCCAGCAACTTATTGTGAGAAGCTTATGGAAGACTAACCGAGACGTTTGACCCAAGTTAAACAATTTAAAGGCAATGCTACCAAATACTAACAGAGTGTATGTAAACTTCTGACCCACTGGGAATGTGATGAAAGAAATAAAAGCTGAAATAAATCATTCTCTCTACTATTATTCTGACATTTCACATTCTTAAAATAAAGTCATGATCCTAACTGACCTAAGACAGGGAATATTTACTAGGATTAAATGTCAAGAATTGTGAAAAACTGAGTTTAAATGGATTTGGCAAAGGCGTATGTAAACTTTCAACTTCAACTGTATATATAGCGCTTTTTTAATGCGCTATTGTCGTGAAGCAGCTTAGAGAACCTGGCCTGAAACCTCGTCGAGCATGCCTAGGGTGACAGTGGCAAGGAAAAACTCCTTGCTGTTAGCAGGAAGAAACCTTGGACAGAACCTGACTCTGAGCGGGAAGCCCATCTGCCGCTGACTGGCACCGGTTACTGGAGAGCTGATTACAGAATACATGTAAAAAAAACTAAACCGTCAATGAAATTGAGCCAGTGATGAGATGATTTGAAGGCCAACAGGTGGTACCATCAGGCAGGGGACAGGCATGGAGCTGGTGCTGGAGCTGAAGTAGCTGCGTGTGGAGGAGGGTGCTCAGTCGATCAGCACGAATAGGTTGGTGAGCCGAACAGGAAAGATACATGCCTGTGCGCAATAAAGGGACACCTTTGGTGGGTATCTCTGGGAGCGCCCTGGACTGGTTCTCCTCCTATCTCTCAGACAGGAATTTTTCTGTGTCAGTTGGTCCCTATATATCTGAAAGTGCTGCCCTGTCCTGTGGTGTGCCCCATGGTTCTGTTTTGGGTCCTATCTTGTTTGCACTATATATGCTTCCACTGGTACTGATTATTAGTAATTTTAAAGATGTTTCTTACCATTGTTATGCTGATGATATTCAGTTGTACATTTCCTTTAAGCCAGATCAGACGGACAAGCTGTCTGTTTTACTTGACTGTTTGACTGCTATTAAGGACTGGATGGCAAACAACTTTCTTCAGCTTAATGCAGACAAGACTGAGGTTCTTATCATTGGTTCAGAGAATGTCACCTCTAAAGTTGCTAAATGTATAGGGCCCCTTTCAACAACTGTGCAGTCTAAGCTCAGAAATCTTGGTGTTATTTTTGATCAAGCAATGCACTTTGATCATCACATAAAGTCACTGTCCCGTACCTGTTTTTTCCATCTCAGAAATATCTCAAAACTCCGATCTGTTGTGTCCCATGGTGAGCTGGAAATGATCATCCATTCATTTGTATCATCCCGCCTGGATTACTGTAACGCCCTTTTCACCTGCCTCAGCAAGTCATCCCTGGCCGTCTACAAATGGTCCAGAACGCCGCTGCAAGGCTGTTAACTAGGTCTAGCAAGACATGCCACATCACCCCCATTTTAGTTTCCCTACACTGGCTCCCCATCAAATTTAGAATTCAATTTAAGATCCTTGTCATCACCTATAGAGCCCTGCATGGTCAGGCACCTGCATACATTTGTGACCTACTCCACCCCTACATTACCAGTAGGTCACTCAGGTCTTCCGACCAGGGCTTATTGGTTGTCCCCCGCTCAAGGCTCGGAACAAAAGGTGATCGAGCTTTTGAATTTGTGGCTCCTACACTGTGGAACGCTCTTCCTCTGGAGTTAAGATCGGTGGTCTCTATTGATACTTTTAAAAAGCAGCTAAAGACTCTTCTTTTCAGACAGGCCTTTGTCTAGCCACTTGTCTATGTAACCTTTGCGTTTTTTATGTTCTTGTTTTCTCTTATGTGTCATTGCTATTATTATTTTTATTATTTTATTTTTGAAATTTTTTAACAATGTTGTACCTGTGAAGCACTTTGTGACCCTGATCTGTGAAAGGTGCTATACAAATAAATTTTACTTACTTTCTTACCTATGAGGATGTAGCGGGGGTGGAGGAGGGGGTTTTCACTACGCCCAGCAGGCTTGCATGCAGGAGGAAGCAGCCTTTGTAGGGAGAGGGTGTTAAATAGACCGCCATTTTATGTGAATGGACTGTGATAGGTGAATCATCACAATACAGCTGATCAAGCCGGAGCTTCACTCTCGTGACCTGCCTGAACTAAAGCTACGCTCGATTTGTTGCCTCGTTTAACTCTAATAAATCACTACAATGCTGTTACATAAAACCTCTTGTCTTGCATAGGCTACGCACGGTGACTTCACTATCGCCATTCGCTAACATGCCATAATATTGCACTTTCATTTATTTGTAGTTCATGCCTATGTCTTTGAACAGAATTCATGCCAATGTCTTTCTTTCAGCTAGAATGCATGTGTGTTTAAATGTATTGTGTGTGCATGTCTCTCTACATTTAATTGGCTCTATGCACGCAACGCTTCCGGGTTTTACTCAGTCAGCACACTCATTTCCTGTTTAAGCGGAAGTGCATATTTATACACAGGAGAGATTGTGTATGAAGCATCACAACTGCCGAGAACAGTTGTGCAATATTACTAGGCTGTGCACAAATGCAGCAAAAATCAAACTTGAGAAGGGCTTCAATTGTTTTATGTCCATCATCTGCAGGGAGGGGAAGAAAAAAAAAAAAAAAAAAGGATATTAAAATTGTGTCTGCTAAGTTAAGTTAAAATATGGCAAATGTCACGCCACTCACCAATTGTGCTGTACGTCTTGGTCGTTTAAGTGGCCCAGTAGGGGTGCTCCGATCGATCGGCTCGCCGATCAGTATCGGCCGATATTCGTTCTAAAAAGTGTGATCGGTGATCGGCTAAAAAAGGCCGATCAGGCCGATCGCATGTCAAAAACACGCGAGACAACTTTTATTTCACTACCGCGTGCTGCTAAAATGTTTTCGCCGGTCTTTCCTATTCATAATGACTCCAAGGAAATTTTTACCTTAATCTACCACATATCAGCGCACAGTAAATTGGAATGAGCATTTGTCATGCCCTAAGAGACTAGTATAGCCTACGCCATAGCCTATATTATGTATGATAACATGAACATAAAATAGTTTTCCACCATCTGTAAAATGCTGCCAAATGTTCTATCTTCAATGAACATCGGTAGCCTACTTCAAAAATACATTTAGCTAACGATTGCACAACAGTATGAAATGCACTCAAAATGCGAAAATAACAATAGGGCTATCAAACATATTGGAAAGACTGCTCGAGTGGAAACACGAACGTAGGTATGTAGCCAGCGAGACCAACGGTATTTTAGACGCAAAAATACTTACATATCGCAAAAGGGGAATTCCCTTGCATAATGCGTATTAGCGCTTGCGTAATACTACACAGCTAAAACGAAAACTGCCGTTACACTGGGCTGTAGTAAATTGCTCAAAGCACCCAAAAAGAAGGTTATAATGTACTCTATTGGATAAAAAAGCTGACAATTAAACCAGAATGAACTGTAATGCATGAGACAGCCTTACAGAGCATGGTGGTATTACGCCGCATCGTTTCTGATAGTGTAATAGCGGTATAAAGTGTTGTATATTTCTCAAACCGATTGTAGCTACCAGACAATAAATGACAACTGGATTTTGAAAGGAACATCTCGATGTGTAAAACCAATGGTAGGATTGTATATTTATTTCATATTTAGTAGCATATATAGCTATTAGAATACATTGTAGAATGAGATAGTACTTTCACAGTTTATTTTGCATTTGAGTGAGCACGGCTTTTCACGGCTTTTCTGGCATACGATCAGGCTATTGTTGGGTTTATCTCGTTGCTATGACGTTATTCTAATTTTATATGATGAATAAAAATATTTATGAACTCAAACATAGACGCTATTGTCCACTATGTCACGCATAGGTAGGTATAGACTAGGTGGGGGGTTGCTTGATAAATGGACTTGCCACAGGGAAATAGTGGCACTTAGAAACTACGTATTCGGCAGAAATCGTCACGAACCGTCTACCAATAAATTTAAAACACAGAGTTTGTGATTTCCAATAATAGTTCGGCTGCAGTAGCAACGAATGTCTCAGTTGAGCAAAAAAGGTCCCGCAGGTGGGACTTATGCGCAAAGGTGTTGAGTGTCTCTAGACTAGAGTGTGTGGAATGTTGCCTGACAATAAATGAACAGTTGTCAATTCATTATACTTTGTCATCTCTTAATTTTAATACTTAATATACAATGTTGTTAAGAATAATGTTACATGATAAATAGAAATAATAATAATGAATTTTATTTGTATAGCACACTTTCATATACACAGAAGTTGTAAAAAGGATGCATCATAAAATAGGGATACAATATTTAGAGACAATTAAGATTGAAAATATTGAGGGGCCAATTTTTTTTTTTTTTCATACCGTGATCGGTATCGGCCGATCATCATTTCGGTGATCGGCCCCAAAAATGCTGATCGGAGCACCCCTATGGCCCAGGATAGTCTTCATTGAGCCTTCTTCTCCATCGCCTTCCAGCCTCTGGTCTGGTCATTTTTATTCTGTAATCTAATATTATTCAATAGAGAAACAAACTACAGCTAGAATAGCCCAGTGCAATGAAGTGTTGAATTTTTTGTTTGTTCACTCAAAGGGGATGTGAAGCACTCGGTGTGCTTGTGCTCTGGTTCGTTTGCTTTTTTACCTTAGATAAGATATGGCCCTGCATAAAAATCGACCCATACTTGCTAGAAAAATTTACTGAAGTGTTTTTATTGCAAAGCTAGGCTTTTACGTCACTCAGTTGGTTCGTCTCATCTAATACATAGGGTGCCTCCCAATACTCGGAAAAATGCGTGCTCCTTAACTCCACTACCACCTCCTTGCCCGGAAACGGATATTTGTGTTTTAATTGAATGTTGCTGATTTGGCTACATATTACTTACAAACTGTTACAAATCGATTAATGCCTCGACGCAAACCGCAATGTCAAGTACATTGTATACTATACATGCAACTACTTGTACTCAAAACGTTGAGGCAGTTTTGCATACTTCCAGGTTGGAGAGGGGTTGTAGGCTAGCGTCCACGTAGCCTGGTAGAAATGGAGGAGCCAAGAAAATGCAGTGCATGCCTCGATTATGCGTAAGTTAGCTCACTGTTGTTATGGCTTTGTAAATAACATTGCTTTAATTGGGGTTAATAAACCAAACTTAAATAAACACTTCATTATATGTTTATTTCCTTGCATAAATGCTATCTTGTAATCAAAACGTAGCACGTATTAGTATTAGTTTTGGACCAACTGCGTTGCCTTATCAACGGAAGGCAAAATCATAGGCTGTGTCCCAACACACATCCATCTTGGAGTGTGAGTCCAAAAAGTGCGGTAGTGGTAATATATAGTTCTATGGGTAGCACAGAGCACGGATAAAGTACCCGGATGCGTGCTCCGTTTGTTCAAAATTCGAAGTATGCATCGATGCTTGCTCCGACCGGAAAAAATTCCATCATCTCTCCCTAGAGACAAATTTCCCAAGTCAATAAATATAGGCCTATTCTGCCTAACTTCAGGGCGTCTGCCTATTTGTGTACACCTAGTGGTTCAGATTGGAAACTTAAACTGGGAAAACTGTACATTAGGAGTACATTTTTTAAGTTTAATGATATGTAATGTTAACCAGTGTAGCTAGCTAGTCAGCTGTATAAGACAACCTACGTCAGCGCTGACAAGCGCAATTGTCCTACGAAGAGAAGCCCTCCTCTTCGCAGCCCGTATTTTCTCCATTTCAATGGAAAACCACCCCAGAAACAACAGCATCTCCACAAATATCGGCTCCATTTCTACTTCTAACTGTACCCAGTTGTTCACGCTCTGGTAAACAGCGCGAAAATAATCAAAACACAGACACGATTGTTTACAATGCGAAGACAATTTTATTATGGGGTTGATTGTTTACTTAAAGGTATCCGACGATGTAATGAATAGGCTGTCTTCCTAGCCATCTTTGTCTTCCACTGACTTTTCTGGAATAAAAACGCTAGCAAAAACGATAATTCAACTGTTGCGGATATTGCTGGTTATATCAGAATATTTCAGTAACAGCCGATACAGTACAATGCCAGCGAACGACGTTTTAGCCTACTCAGGTTTAGCCTACTTACTTGTCGGAATTTCCCAGATAGTGCCACGAAGTGCGTCCCACGACTGAGCTATGTGATTGTCACAAATTAAGGTTATGCCTAACAGGGGCGGAGCTAGGATAGGACAAGATTAGGGGCTAAGCCCAGGAGTGCCCGGGTGCGTGCGCGCGCTGATTTTTAGGTGATGGGTAGTTATTATACTTGGAACATGGCATATGTTTTAGTTCATTTTACTGCATTGTATGACTACTGCAATCAGTACTTTTCATTTCATTTTAATGTTCAATTACATTTCACACAGTAATACTGACTGAGAACCAACACTGAATGTCTTTCTTAAGTTTTCTGCTGTTCCTCCTGTTACCTCTGGTCTTCTGTGCTTCACTTCATTGCTTGTCCGATGTCCCTCTTCCTCTGCTTTCTCCACAAGTTTTCCAAGCTCATTACCTGCTGCTGTGTCTGGAACAGGAGGCAAAATTAGTTAGTTTTTTTCCCATGTTGCATGACTACTGCAATCATTACCTTTCATTTTAATTTTCAATTAGGCCTACATTTCACTCAATAACTGATCAATTGAAAACTAACACAACACAATGTATTTCTGAAGTTTCACTCTAATCACAATTGTTATTATGAACTCACTTGCATTCAGTCAGCAGGTAATTAAAGTCACTGTTCAGTGAGTATGATGACTCATCTGCTGAAAGAGTAAATAAGAAGTATTAGATTCTGATCAGAAACTTAATATGCAAAAAAAAATCTCACTCACTTAGGCTATACTGTATATCTGCTGCTATTACCTCTGCTCTCCTCTACTCCTGGCTCATCACACATCTTCTCCTCTCCTCCTCCTCACCATTCCTCTCCTCATCTTGTCCTGCTTTGTTGTCTTGGTTTTCTCCTGTCCTTTCCTCTTTTCTCCCTGGCTCCTCATCACACATCTTCACCTCTTTTCTTTTTTGTTGTTCACTCCTTTCTCACTCCCTCACCATTCCTGTCCTTATCTTGTCCTGCTTTGTTGTCTTGGTTTTCTCCTGTCCTTTCCTCTTTTTTATTTTTATTTTTAAAAAATCCATTTTCCTCCTAACTTTTCTCATTTACTTGACTCTCCTTCACATATGTTTTCCTCCTCATTTCAATTTTCTCAAATAACTATATACAGTACATGTCAGTTCTGAGCCTTATAGAGCCTTTCTATTTCTGTGGCGGCACTGGCGGCAACATAAGGCTGTGCCGACGTGGTTTTAGCTGAGCAAATCTGTCGAGAACAGTGTCAGGGTTTATTGCATCCAGATTGCCCTTTTCAATAGACATGACGGCCAGGTCGTTTAGCCTGTCTTGGCCCATGGTGCTCCTTAACCATGTGTGAAGCTGACGTAATGCACTGAAGGAGCGCTCACAAGCGCAGCTACTCACAGGAATAGTCAGGGCCACTTGGATGACAGCCTTCAGGGTGGGATACATGTCTTGATCAAGAAGTTTGAACACAGTGATTGTGTCAGGAACCGCCTCTTTCTCCTTCCTTCTCTGAATGAAATTCCGAGCCACCAGGACTTCTGCAGGCTGCAGTTTGATCTTGTAATGGGTAGCAAGTGGCCTGAGGGCTTCTTCTGAGAGAAAGCTCTGTGAGGTTGGGTTGCAGGCTTGAATACCTGACATGAGCTCTTCTCCCACATCTGAGAACCGACGGTTAAGCTCCTCTACCATCCTGTCCAGGCATGGATAGAAAAGCTGACGTTTGAAGTCATCTGAGGTGGTTGGGTTGGAGACTGACCCACAGGCTGACTCCACCACAAACTCATCTAGTCTTCTTTGTTTCTGCCTGGGAACACTAGGAAGCCGGATGTCATTAGCCTCACATAAGCCCATGGCTGTCTTGAACACATCTTCCACTGCAGCGTCTGTGCGGAGGTCTGTCAAAGTTTGAAGAACTGCGGTCTTGTGCTGAACTGCTTTGCCCAGGTCCAAACTTTGCCCCTGCAGATACCGGTGTAGCCCTTCTGTTATGCTGAGGAGTTTGGAGAATGTCACCAGTATGTAGAGTGTCTTCGGCCTGCAGAGCTTTGACCGGATCCCTACGGCCACAGGTGTGTTGATGGTGCTGAGACATGTTAAAATGGCAGGAAGGTTGTTCAGGATATTATTGACTGACCTCACCTGGCACGCCCATCTTGTTGTGGAGAGCTGTACGAGTTCAGATGGCTTCAATCCAAGTTGTGTCTGGATTTCTACAAACTTGTTGTGGTTCACAAGGGAGTTGGTGAAAAATGTGTACACATTCTCTAGCAGGTCAAATAATGCAGCAGCTTCGGGTATAACTTTGCATGTGTAGCATAGGACAAGGTTGAGCTCATGGGCATAGCAGTGCACATACACTGCTTCAGGGTGCCGCTCTCTGAAGCAGGCTTGAACACCCCCCACTGCTCTGCTCATAACAGATGCCCCATCATAGGTTTGTGCGACACACATTAGATCACCCAAGTTGTGCGACTGTAGCATTTCCTCTATGGCATCAGTAATGGTCTGAGCATCAAAGCCCTTTAGCTTCTGTAGACCCAGAAAACACTCTCTCACGCCCTTTTCTGTAACGAAACGGACACAGACCGCAAGCTGCTCTGTGCGTCTGTCTCTGGCTTCATCTGCCATCACAGAGTACATCTTTGAGGTCTTCATTTGCTTGATGATGTTTTCTGTGATTTCTCGCGAAATGCTTGTTATCATTTCATTTTGGGAGAAATGAGAGAGGTAGGTGGTATTACTAGGGGGTTTGTATGTTTGCAAGAATGGGTCAAATTGTTTGAGGAGGGTCATGCATTCAATAAAGTTGCCGGGATTCTCACTTGACTCCTGCTCATCATGCCCCCGGAATGGGATGCCTTGTTTTCCTAAAAACGTGGTGACTGCTACAATGCGGTGGAGATACTGGCGCCTCTCTGCTATCTCTGTTGTGCTGGCAATTTTTAGCTGCTCAATTACATCCCCTTGTTGTTTTGTGCTTTTAAAGCTCTGCCAGCATGTCATGCAGGACATGTGGAGGCCACTTTTTTCATGCTCTTTGAAGGATTGCTTAGCCCTTTTCCAATTTGAGAACCCTGAGGCACTGGCGAGGGCATCTTTGTTGGTGCGAATGTTCTGTTTACCATAGAGACGACATGCGTAACAGAATGCAGAGTTTTTTGCAACAGAGTACTCCAGCCATCTAAATTCCTCAAACCAAGTCTTATTAAAGCCTCTTTGCTGATCCTTAAACTGACTGAGGGGGTATTTTGGGAGGTGTACTTGCTTTGGCCCACTTTCTTGAGTCCCCAGGTCACAAGCGGTTGATGCTGTCCCTTGCTGTGATGCCTGTAGGCCTACTTCGTTAGCTGACTCATCTGTATATGTGACAAAAAACATTCACCTCACACCTCTAATACAGTCAAATAATCTAAAGTTATATTGCTAATCAGCAGCATAGTCATCTCAGAAACTCACCACCTAAATGTTACAGCTGTACAAACCTGACACAACATCTGTCCCTGGTTCACTGGATGATGCTGTTGAACCACATCCTATGGATGACAGCTGGTCTGTGTGGTAAAAAAAACAAAACAGCTAACATTATCACTGCTGTAAAACACAAAACATCACAACATTCAAAACACTAGGCCTATTAAATCAGTTAAAGCCACCCCCTAGCTCTGCAATCCAAGTTATGATGACACACATATCCATCCACTAATATCTGAGTATGTGACAAAAAAACATTCACCTCACATATCAAACACAGTCAAATCAGTTTGCTAGCTAGCCTACAAATCATTAGGCATCTGTACAAACCTGAAACATCTTCCCCTGGTTTACTGGCTGATGCTGAATCGCACTCCATGGATGATTCATCTGTGTGGTAAAAAAAAAAAAACTTAAACAGCCAAATCAGCTAATGTTAGCTAGCCAGATTGCTGGTTGGATTCATTGGGCTATATATAATCTTCACTGCTACTAACATTTATCCACTCACCTCCAGTAGTGCACAGGTACACAGAGCTGTTTCCATGGTTACCAAGCGTAGAGCGCCTCGCGGACTATATTGGCATGCTTTGCTTTCAAGATATCTATTTATGCAAGCAAATAAAAATATGACAAAGTGTTTATTTAAGTTTGGATTAGTGTCTTTGATAAATAGGTGTCGGGGGTGATTTTCAGCCCCGATTAAATCAATGTTATTTGGCTAACGGAGAGTAAGCTACGCGTAGTCAAGGCAGGAGGGCTTGAGCCTGATATGTCCCCCAATTTATCTCATAATTTGTGTTGAGAAGCTCAGATAGCCTGGGTCTAAAAAAAAAAAGAACTATCCCTTTAAATTTTGAAATTTCAGAAGCCAACTTAATTTAGATAAATCAATTATTCAAATTATATCATTCTGTCATGAGTGATTCATGAATTTGGAAGTTTTTGAAAGCAGGCAAATTTAGTAAAAGAAAACGCAAAATTAATTATTGTCTTGAAAACAAACACATACTATTTACAGAATGGACACACCAAAACCTCTGAAGAATCCTCCTGCAAAGAGACAAAGGTTTCCCACAAAGAAGGTGCTGGATATGTCGCCAGAATTTGCCCCAAATGAGCAGTCTGGTAAGTTTTGTATGTATGATGACATAGATCATATTCGATGCTGCAAATATGTAGGCCTTGTGTCTATTCACATTTGTGTTTCAGCCAGTGATCTTGTTATGAGTAATATTTCTTGAAAACTTGGCTCCCTCTTCTCAATTTCTCTCTCAGGAAATTTTGCTTTTGTCAGGTTTGAGGATGGATTCACTGCAAAAATCTTCCGAACATCTGATATTCTAGGTAAAGATGACACTCCTATTCGACAGCTGCAAGATCTTAGGTCTGGAGGAGCCATTCTAGCCAAGTGGTCAGATGGAAGATTTTATAGGGCCACTGTTGAATATATTGGGCAGCTAGACCAGATTAAAAAAAAGGTTCCAAAGAATAACAATGATGACAGGCACGATAAGGCCCGCCCACATCAACCAACAGTACGGGAGTCTATTCTAAAATTTCTCCATCATCCATCCACTGAAGAGTTAAGCTCACCATCTTCAAGTGACACTGTAATAATTGAGAGCCCACTGTCTGAACACAGCGAAGATGCCAGATCAACATCCCCCCCCTGCAGACTAAACACAGCCAGTCCATCTCTCCATGGGGGCAACGCACCAGCCCCACCTATGTAAATGGGAAACACACCAGCCCCGGTGAGACAGCATCCACAGCCCCCCCCCGGATGGAACGCACCAGTCCTGCCTGGATGGAATGCACCAGCCCCAATTGGACAGCATGCACCAGCCCCAGTTGGACAGCACGCACCAGCCCCAATTGGACAGCATGCACCAGCCCCAATTGGACAGCATGCATTAGCCCCAATTGGACAGCATGCATTAGCCCCAATTGGACAGCACACACCAGCCCCAATTGGACAGCACGCATTAGCCCCAATTGGACAGCACGCATTAGCCCCAATTGGACAGCATGCATTAGCCCCAATTGGGCAGCATGCATTAGCCCCAATTGGACAGCACGCATTAGCCCCAATTGGACAGCATGCATTAGCCCCAATTGGGCAGCATGCATTAGCCCCAATTGGACAGCATGCATTAGCCCCAATTGGACAGTACGCACTAGCCCCAATTGGACAGCACACACCAGCCCCAATTGGACAGCACACACCAGCCCCAATTGGACAGCACACACCAGCCCCAATTGGACAGCACGCATTAGCCCCAATTGGACAGCACGCATTAGCCCCAATTGGACAGCACGCATTAGCTCCAATTGGACAGCATGCATTAGCCCCAATTGGGCAGCATGCATTAGCCCCAATTGGACAGCATGCATTAGCCCCAATTGGACAGTACGCACTAGCCCCAATTGGACAGCACACACCAGCCCCAATTGGACAGCATGCATTAGCCCCAATTGGACAGCACACACCAGCCCCAATTGGACAGTGCGCACCAGCCCCAATTGGACAGCATGCATTAGCCCCAATTGGACAGTGCGCACCAGCCCCAATTGGACAGCACGCACTAGCCCCAATTGGACAGCACGCACCAGCCCCAATTGGACAGCATGCATTAGCCCCAATTGGACAGCATGCATTAGCCCCAATTGGACAGCACACACCAGCCCCAATTGGACAGCATGCATTAGCCCCAATTGGACAGCACACACCAGCCCCAATTGGACAGCACACACCAGCCCCAATTGGACAGCACGCATTAGCCCCAATTGGACAGCACGCATTAGCCCCAATTGGACAGCATGCATTAGCCCCAATTGGGCAGCACGCATTAGCCCCAATTGGACAGCACGCATTAGCCCCAATTGGACAGCATGCATTAGCCCCAATTGGGCAGCATGCATTAGCCCCAATTGGACAGCATGCATTAGCCCCAATTGGACAGTACGCACTAGCCCCAATTGGACAGCACACACCAGCCCCAATTGGACAGCATGCATTAGCCCCAATTGGACAGCACACACCAGCCCCAATTGGACAGTGCGCACCAGCCCCAATTGGACAGCATGCATTAGCCCCAATTGGACAGTGCGCACCAGCCCCAATTGGACAGCACGCACTAGCCCCAATTGGACAGCACGCACCAGCCCCAATTGGACAGCATGCATTAGCCCCAATTGGACAGCACGCACCAGCCCCAATTGGACAGCATGCATTAGCCCCAATTGGACAGCACGCACTAGCCCCAATTGGACAGCACGCACTAGCCCCAATTGGTGCGCACCAGCCGCATGGCAGCCATGTGATGGTTGCAGGGAGGAGGTTGAAAAAATCCTCTGCGACAAGGGAAGGATGGAGGAAGTCATCTTGAGAATAGGTAAGTAATGTAATTAATATCATGTCACCTGTCAAACTTTATTTTGTGAAGTTGAACTGTAAATCAATTTGAAAAACTTTGAAAAACCCAATTTCTGTTGTGTGGTTCTATCATTTTGTTTACCTTTGGATTGTGCCTTGGACACATAATCAACTGTATTTGTCTCCTGTTAGCCCCAATTGGGCAGCATGCATTAGCCCCAATTGGACAGCATGCATTAGCCCCAATTGGACAGTACGCACTAGCCCCAATTGGACAGCACACACCAGCCCCAATTGGACAGCATGCATTAGCCCCAATTGGACAGCACACACCAGCCCCAATTGGACAGCACACACCAGCCCCAATTGGACAGCACGCATTAGCCCCAATTGGACAGCACGCATTAGCCCCAATTGGACAGCATGCATTAGCCCCAATTGGGCAGCACGCATTAGCCCCAATTGGACAGCACGCATTAGCCCCAATTGGACAGCATGCATTAGCCCCAATTGGGCAGCATGCATTAGCCCCAATTGGACAGCATGCATTAGCCCCAATTGGACAGTACGCACTAGCCCCAATTGGACAGCACACACCAGCCCCAATTGGACAGCATGCATTAGCCCCAATTGGACAGCACACACCAGCCCCAATTGGACAGTGCGCACCAGCCCCAATTGGACAGCATGCATTAGCCCCAATTGGACAGTGCGCACCAGCCCCAATTGGACAGCACGCACTAGCCCCAATTGGACAGCACGCACCAGCCCCAATTGGACAGCATGCATTAGCCCCAATTGGACAGCACGCACCAGCCCCAATTGGACAGCATGCATTAGCCCCAATTGGACAGCACGCACTAGCCCCAATTGGACAGCACGCACTAGCCCCAATTGGTGCGCACCAGCCGCATGGCAGCCATGTGATGGTTGCAGGGAGGAGGTTGAAAAAATCCTCTGCGACAAGGGAAGGATGGAGGAAGTCATCTTGAGAATAGGTAAGTAATGTAATTAATATCATGTCACCTGTCAAACTTTATTTTGTGAAGTTGAACTGTAAATCAATTTGAAAAACTTTGAAAAACCCAATTTCTGTTGTGTGGTTCTATCATTTTGTTTACCTTTGGATTGTGCCTTGGACACATAATCAACTGTATTTGTCTCCTGTCAGATCCAGTCCCGATCCGAGAGCTGCATACTCTTATTGACATCATTGGAGAGAGACACTGTGAACTACAGGAGAGAATTCTACAGGTAGAATTGTTACCTTGTCGTAGCCGGTCACTGCCGGTTTTTTTCATTGCAGAATTACATCGGGTTAAGCCGATATCCTTCTGATTGCTTTCAGCCGCGGTAAGGATTCAATTCTTTCCTTTGTCGGTATAAGTGGAAGGCAGATGGCTGTCGTTTTTCTTTCATACAGAAATTATTACAGTGTCTGGCCAGGAAAGCAACTGCGCTTCTGAGCTCCCGCCCTTGGATCCCTCCGACCGGGCGGTGATTCTCAGGGCGGCAAAGCATGCTCGCCTCCCCCCGTGGCGGTTCCTGCTCCCTCACTTTTCAGCCGCGGCGTTCAGCGGCCGAGGGCAGAGGCGTTACCACCTCTGCCCGATTTTTTGACAGAACTACAGGCATCCTGGCAGTCTCCTGGGGCCTATGTGCTCCCCAGGACCCAGTTGGCCAATATGGCGGGTGCCGCGCCCTATGGGTTGGCGGCCCCTCCACAGATTGGGCCTATGTTTTCGCTGCTCGCAGGCGCTACCTATAGGTCTGATAGTGATTCCCAGCATCCCAATAAGCCATGCAGGGCTACTGACAAGCGGGTGTGTAAGGCTTATCAGTCCGCCGCCCTTGCGGCCCGACTGGCCAACACCAACGCACTACTGCTGGTGTACCTGGAGGGTATGCTGCAGGACACGTCCTCCGCTGCCCCCAGTGACTCAGCAAGAGAGATGCTGCGTGTGGTGGACATTATGATGCGTGGGGCTAGTGCTCATGCCCAAGCCCTGGGGCACTCCATGTCCTCACTCGTCCTGGCACGCCGCCAGGTGTGGCTGGCTCAGTCCGGTCTAGCGGACCAGGAACAGGTAGCAGCCCTTACCGCCCCAGTAGTTCCGGGGCAGGTGTTCGGGCCGCCTGCAGAGGCTGCCTTGGAGCAGTCACGCAGGGCGAGAGAGATGTTGGGGGCAGTAGGACGGGCTCCAGCCCCGCGGCCCCCAGCACGCGGGGGTTTTATTCAGCCTATTTTCTGGCCCCCAAGAAGGATGGGGGCTTCCGCCCCATCCTAGACCTGAGAGGGCTCAACTGCTTTTTAAAGAACCTGCCCTTCCGCATGCTCCGCCTCGCCAGTCTCCTCCTTCAGGTGAGAGATGGCGATTGGTTCACCTCTGTGGATCTGAGGGATGCGTACTTCCATATCCCCATACACCGGGATCACCAGAAGTACCTCCGCTTTTTCTTCAAGGGCACAGGGTACGAGTACTCGGTCCTCCCCTTTAGCCTAGCCCTGGCCCCACGCACTTTTACGAAGTGCATGGACGCCGCGCTGATCCCACTCCGTCGCCAAGGTATTCGCATTGCGAACTACCTGGACGACTGGCTAATCTGTGCTCCGTCAGTGGAACGAGCGAGAGAGGATACAAGGTTGGTACTGGCCCACTTGGCCAGCTTGGGCCTGACCCTGAACAGGGAAAAGAGCCACCTCACCCCCTCCAGAGAGAGGGTTTTCCTGGGCCTGGTTTTGAACTCGGGGTCCATGCGGGCCTCTCTAACCCCAGAGAGGCAACAGGTTTTGATGAAGAGTCTGTCCCATTTTGCCGCAGGGCGGCAGGTGACAGTAAGACATTGCCGGAGGCTGCTCGGCCTGATGGCCTCAGCCGCCCAGGTTGTGCCACTTGGGCTGCTGCATATGCACCGGTTACAGCGTTGGGCGACGGCACAAGGAGTGAGCCCGCACGAAGACGGGCGGCGACTCCTCCCTATTACCCAGAAGTGCCTGGAATCAGTGGATTGGTGGCTCACCACCCCTGGCCTCAAGGAGGGCGTTCCCTTGGGGCCAGTAGGTTCAAGGGTGACAATCACCACGGATGCCTCCAAGGCTGGGGAGCCGTCAGAGGGAGCCAATCCGTGCAGGGTTCGTGGAGCCCCTCATGGGCAGGGAAACATATAAACCTGCTAGAAATGGAGGCAGTGCTTCGGGCATTGATCCATTTCCGCCCAGTGGTCTGGCGCAGACATGTTCTCGTCCGGACAGACAGCTCCACGGTAGTCTCCTACATCAATCGCCAGGGTGGGGTTCGATCCCCAACCCTGCATGCGAAAGCATACCAGATCCTGCTATGGGCGCATGCTCGAGGCATGTCCCTGAGGGCAGTGCACGTGCCGGGCACAGTCAATGTGACAACCGATATGCTGTCCAGGGGTGGCCCGAGACCAGGGGAATGGCGCCTGCACCCAGATATCGTGCAGTCCATTTGGTCACTGCCCCCTGTGGTACTCAATGGTGGGCACGGCGGGGACATTGGGTGTGGACGCGCTGGCACACCAGTGGCCTCCAGCCCTGCTCTATGCTTTAACCCCCTTGCCTCTCCTGCCCACAGTTCTGGCAAGGATCAGGAACTCAGGGGCACAGGTTCTGCTGATTGCCCCCAACTGGCCCCACCAGAGATGGATGGTGGACCTAAGGGAGTCGCTACAGGGCACCCCCTGGCGCCTCCCAACCAGGGCGGATATGCTGTCGCAGACCCAGGGCCTGCTGTGGCATCCGAACCCAGAGTTTTTCAACCTGCATGTTTGGCCCGTGGGCGGAGGTGCCCGCAGGGCCTAGAATCAGCAGTGCTGGAGGGCGCTGTACGCCGAGAAGTGGGGCAGGTTCAGTCGCTGGTGCCAAATGAACGGGTCTAGCCCGACCCGGTGTGACGTATCAGTCGTTTTGACGTTTCTCCAGTCCCTCTTTGAAGAAGGTCTGGCAGAATCCACGCTAAGGGGTTATGTGGCGGCCATTTCGGACTGCCATGACCGTATCGAGGGCCGGACAGTGGGAGCTCACCCTCTCGCCAGCTAATTCCTCCGAGGAGCCAGGCAGCTTCGGCCACCTAGATCTAACGCAGTCCCTTCATGGGACAGGCAGCTGGTCTTGAATGCCCTTACTGAGCTGCCGTTCGAGCCCCTGGATGGGCGCAGCCTAAAGCTCCTCTCTTTTAAGACGGCCTTCCTGCTCGCTATCGCCTCTGCGAGGCGTGTGAGCGAGCTGCACGCACTGTCGATACACCCAGCCTGTATGCGGTTGGGGGACAGTAGCTCACCGGTCTCTCTGCGCCCCAACCCCGCGTTTCGGCCTAAGGTCCTCTCACGGTCATACGTCTCTCGGCCAATCGTGTTGGAGGCTTTTCATCCTCCTCCCCATGAGACCCCTGAAGAGGCCAGACTGCACTCACTGTGCCCTGTCCGGGCCCTGCGGTCTTACATCTCCCGCACAAGTGCGGTTAGGAGAACCAATAACCTGTTTGTGGGTTATGGAGGGGCTACGCAGGGGCTTACCCTGTCTAAACAGCGCTTGGCCCACTGGATCGTAGAGACGATTTCCACGGCTTACAGCAGCTCTGACATGCCTTCTCCCTCAGGCGTGGTAGCTCACTCCACTCGGGGTGTAGCTACCTCCTGGGCCTTACTACGTGGCGCCCCACTCGCTGACATTTGTGCAGCGGCGGACTGGGCCTCATCACTCACTTTCGCCAGGTTTTATGACCTGGACGTAGTGTCATCAGCATCGGTTGCCTCCTCTTGTCCTCGGGGCAGCGGAGCAACCTCATATGTAAATTAGTGATGATTCAGGGTTTTTATCACCCGGTGGTTATGTTCCACGTTTCCCACTTGAGTTTGCTCTTCTGGTAGAACAGCAGCCAGCGGTGTATTTTGAACAGCAGCCTTGCGCCTTCAGGACGGCAAGTGCCCTCAAGTCGGCAAAAGAGGTCGGGCGGCGTACAAGCGCCATATTTATGGCGTGACGTGGTTCCGCCCGTAGTGGTGGTTAATTTGATAAACAGTCTCCTAGCAGCTCCTCCTCTTGACGAGGATGACCCATACCGTGGCGTGTTGACCGTATTCATAGAACCAGGGTTACATCCGTAACCCGTACGTTCTCATGTAAACCATGTTCTTCCTTAAGGTTTACGGTGCCCAATAGGAATGCCACAGATATATGTTATGGTCATAATCATAGGAGACCCTCTTTTGGTTCTATTTAGAACCCTTTCGAACAGTATGTAAAATGCACATAAAAGCAGAAAGCAGTGAATTGTAAATTCTCTTGTACATATATTTAATTGAAAACAGTACAAAGAAAATATATTTAATGTTAATATTTAAACACCTGTTTGGATCATTCCACAGGTAAACAGGTGATGCTATCATGACTGGGTAGAAAAGGATATCAAAGACACTTGATATCTTAGTTTCAGGTACTCTTAACAAGCGATACTATAACCTCTCTGCATTTGATTGGATCTCTATGGGAATTGGGGGGTGGGACTAGATTGAGCTATAAATTACACGGGAACAGTATGGAACCCATGGTTGGCTAAATGGCTGCAGGTCATCAAGGGTCTGAGGTATCAAACGAGCCTCAAACCATCACTCTGCTGCCAGATATGCAGTAGATATGGATGGATCACTTTAAGGGTTGTTTCTTCTGATTCATTTTGCTATTGAACTCTATGGAAAAATAAGCCAGGAGAAACCCTTAAAGTGATCCATCCATATCTACTGTATATCTGGCAGCAGAGTGATGGTTTGAGGCTCGTTTGATACCGCAGACCCTTGATGACCTGCAGCCATTTAGCCAACCATGGGTTCCGCACTGTTCCCGTGTAATTTACAGCTTAATCTAGTCCCACCCCCCAATTCCCGTGGAGATCCATTCAAATGCAGAGAGGTTACAGTATTGTTTGTAAGAGTTACAACTTTAGTTAGTCTCAAAAGATCAGAAGGATATCTGAGTGAGCAACAGATCTTTTCCTATGGGCTTGCTTAAAAAATTAAGTGTCTAATTAATTAACATTAGTCTAATGTGGGAATTGTTTTTTTTATTGCTGCAAGAAGGGAATATGAAAAATTAGCTACGACTACATATGCTATCCAGCTAACAAGTGCACAGTGTAGAGACTAATGTCTCTGAAATTAACTCATTTGATTTTGCTCATTTCAAGAATGTTTGTCAACCTAGAGCTAATCATACATTGTTTAGTCGCTATGTTTTGCCACATTAGATAGCTAAATGCTAATCGTGATTAGTTTACAACAAGATCATTTTTAGAATAATCTTTGTTTAGAAGTCACCAAAATCCACTATTTAAAAGGATTATTTTTTTTTTTAATCGCTAGAGCATTTTTGACTTTGATTTTTGGCTAACGTTAGTATAAGCCTATGTTCAACTTCAACAAAACTAACAACGCCTAACGTTAGACCGCTAGCTAGACATCTTTTATTTGGGATTACGTTTCCGTCAAAACCTTTCTATTCTTAGGTTAGTTTCGCCAACAAATAGTCTAAGGACATAACTTCCTGAAATCGTCTGATCCCACCTAGAGCATATGTAATAGGGAAGTCTGTGCTTCTGGATCACTATAGAGATGTCGTGATATATTGAATATTACATTGATGTATTAAAATTGTAGTAGGCTATCTAAAACGTTTTCGTTTTTGGTAGGCCTATTCTGTTTATTAATTTTCTTTTGTAATGTAATAGCCTACAACGGGCAACCACACAGAGGCAAGGTAGCCTACACTCTGCCGCCAGAGTGATAAATAGGCCTATAAATCTTCTTTCTTGACTTACACAGTTGTAGCCTATTGGAAGTGGGTATAACGAAAGTTGTATTTAGAAATCTATTGATCCTAGTGTTTCCTGCTCCGATGATATTTATTTGAGAAAATGCACAGTTGAATCAAACGGAGACGCTATGTTTGTTCTTTTCTACACTGTTTTGCATGGAGCCCCTAAGGCACTGCATAGGTACAAAACTTAACTTGGAAAACCGTATGTAGGCTACGGATGGCAAAACTGAGGGTAGGCTCCGAGTCGAGTATTTCCACGTTATCCACATTGCTAACAAATTCAGCAGAGACACACCGCACAGTCTATTAAAAATAATACTTTTAATGTTGCCTTTCTTTGGTGGATTATTATAAGATATATAGGCCCAAACCATTTTATAAAAGCGATATGGTACTCACCCATACATATTGACACAGCTGTAGGGTTTGCCAGCACCCCGCTTCAAGTCCTGCCACAACATCCCCTAGCCATGCCAATATAGCCTACCAACAGGTTGTTGTTATATGACTTGGGCCGCATTTACACTGCAGGTCTTGATGCCCAGTTCCGATTTTTAGCCTATATCCGATTTTTTTGACCGCCTGTTTACATCTACTTTTGAAAGTGACCCATATCCGATACCTGTGTTTACACTTGCTTAACACTTGAAACAACCCGCATGCGTACAAAAGGGTTTGGTTACCGAAACGAAAAAACGAAAGTAAACAACCAGCCGGCACTTTCTCGCAATGGACGCAAACGAGACCGAAATAATAATTAAAGCAATTGCTTTCTGAAGCATCTTTAGAGGTCCGCAAAATATTGGTCAGATTTTAAGGCGGAGAAGAAAGAGGAGAGCCCTTATTGCAGCCTGGGCGTATGCGGCAATGATCGCTGCTACATCGGTTCAGAGGGATGTGTGGATGCAGGAAAGGACTCAAGATTGGTGGGATTGTGTTGTTGGAACCTTTGACCAGGAACAATGGGTCAACAACTTTCGAATGTGGAGAGAAACATTCGACATGTTGTGCGAGCGGTTATCGCCAAGGCTCTCCTACGAGGATACGGTATTTCGCCGGGCGATCCCAGTGCAGAAGCGCGTTGGAGTCGGACTATGGTGGCTTGCGACGGGAGCTGGTTATCGCACACTGGCACATCTGTTTGGCATAAGCGACGCATCAGTATGCCTGATAGTCCGCGAGTTTTGCCAGGCAGTGCGATACGAGATGGTCCATGATTACATAAAGCTGCCAGATGGTGAGGAGCTCCAAACCATCCTTCACGGATTCAAGAACCGCTGGGGTTTCCCCCAATGCGCTGGGGCCATCGATGGGAGACATATACCAGTCATCGCTCCACCTGAAAACCACACTGACTACTTTAATCGAAAGGGGTGGCATTCTGTTATCTTGCAAGCGGTTGTGGACCACAGATTTTGGTAAGGACAGATATAATTGATATTGATATGCCTAATGAGAAAAACATTGTAGTAACTCGCACTTATGGTGAAATTATTTATTATCATCAGTTATATTGTAGTTAAATAGTATCTTAACTTCCCTTACAAAAAAGTACCATGGTATTATCATAATACCATGTCATCATAGTGACCAAATGACCACAGTATTACCATGGTATTTAAATGATAATACCATGGTTATACTGTGATAATTCAGTCACTATGGTAGTAGCATGGCAATGATTGTATGTACTCTAATAACACTATAAGAGTTTATCATGATCCAGGCAAATACCATGGTATGGTATAAATAATAAAAACACCATGGTAATACTGTGGTGTTTTGGTCACCATGGCACTTTTTTGTAAGGGGTGTGAATTGATAATGTTGTTTTCTGTGCTCTCCAAATGTGTACTTGAAGTGAAAATGTTCGATGTTTTTTTTAAATAGTTTCACAAACATCAACATAGGATGGCCCTGAAGTGTCCACGACTCCAGGGTTCTTCGGAATTCTGATATTTATGACATGGCAGAAGGAGGAGTCCTCTTTCCAAACGTGAGTTATTTTTTCTTGTACATTCACTAAAACATGTACACGGGTCAATGACGTGTTGTGTCAATTCTGGTGTTCAAAGCATATTTATAATATAAAAAATTATATACATTTTTAAAAACACTACACTATATGACTCAACTCTCCCCTCTTTATTTACTCATATGAGTATTCATTATAAGTAATTGTTTGTTGAGCTCTAACTATGGATATCTGTAAACCTTTGTATGCCAACAATGGTAGAAATTTTAACAATTTCAAAATCCATTACTGTTACCCAGAATTACATTTTTCATGTGAGAAATCATAAGATTCACCAGAAAAATCAAATGACAGTTAAAATGAATCACTGTTGTTGAATTATATACAAAACACTCTAATGAAGATAGAAAATGCTTAAATTTGCATTTTTAGCCTTTTTTCTTCTTCTATTTTGAAATCCTTATCCCTGGAACATACAAATTTGGCCACACATAAATAGTCTCTCTCTTATGCTTCTAAAAAGTCAATAACCATGACCTGATCCTTTGTTTATCCCATATCTAATCTTATCATAATAATTGTTTGTACATTAAGTAATGACATTAGGATTTAGGATTTTAAGATCATGACCAATCATATAGACAGTTGTTGTCATACAGTATGGATCATTGATATTGACGTGCAATTATATAACTGAAAACCTTAACCTGGATTTGCATAGTCATGCCATGACCACAGTATTTCTCTTCAGTATGAGAGTTGTAATTATATATTTTCTGATATTTTCATGACCTCAGAGCACAGAGGAGATCCAAGGCACACAAGTGCCCATCATGCTGCTGGGGGATCCAGCTTACCCACTTCGGTCATGGCTGATGAAGGGTTACCCTGACACTGGGAATCTGACCGAAGACCAGCGTTACTTCAACCAGAGATTAAGCGGGACTAGAATGTCGGTGGAGTGTGCATTCGGTCGATTAAAGGGTCGATGGAGGTGCCTGGCAAAACGTCTCGATGTAGACGTATCATTGGTCCCTACAATCATCTCTGCATGCTGCACTCTGCATAATATATGCGAAAAACACAACGAGGCATACAGTGAGGATCCCAATGCAGCTGGACCTCCTGACGTACCAGCAGAGGCTGTTGACCCGTTGGTTGGTGCAGACACCCAACCATTAAGAATCAGGGAGGCACTGACCCAACATTTTGTTGAACAGCACTGAACTATGGTGGCACAATTAATCGTATATGCCAATTTTATATTATACATAATTTTATATTTGAAGCATTTTATTTAGACACAGTATATAGGATTTTTGCTGAAAATTTGAGTACAGCAACGTTACACACTTTTGTTTGCATTGTGGTGTACAATCCCACTGAAAGTGCCTTAATTGTATAATAATAAAGTCAAGTCCACATCACAAAAAGGTGATCGTCAACCCCTACCTACAAGGTGTACAACATTACAATGTTAACATATGAGAAAACAGGGCTCACCTTAAATGCACATAAACTACAGGCCATTCTCATCTCTAAATTGCCTGAATATTAAATCCTGAACAATATTGAATTAGGCAGGCGAAAAAATGGGGGGGGGACTAATTGGACTAGTCATCCTCAAATGGCTGGGGAGTTGCAGATTGCGGCTGGGGGCTGCTTGGCTTTGGCTGGGCAGGATTGATTGGCTGAGAGTGGATGTGGGCCTGGTGAGAGGGTGAAGGTTGGGTATCATGGCGAAAGGGAGGAAGGAGGTGTGTATGATCCTCTTGAAAGAATGGAGGGTGTGAATGATGAGAGGGACCAGCAGAAGCATAATCCTGGTAAAAGGAGGGAGGAAGAGGGTGGGCATCATTTTGGTGAAAAAGAGGAATGGGGTGTGTGTGATCCTGGTGAAAGGGTGGAGGGCGGGCATGATCCTGGTGAAAGGGAGCAGGGCGGGCATAATCTTGCCCAAACCGAGGAGGGTGGACATGATCCGGGTATGAGCTTGACTGGGTGGTATGCCCCGGGTGAAGGGGTGGCATCTCAGGCTGGTGAGATTGTCTTCCAGCAAGGAACTGTGTAAACAGGGTCATCATCCTTAACTCGTGGGCATGCTGGGCTGATTGCAATTTAAGGTGAAGCTCGGTGTCATCTGTCTGGGAGAGGCAATCTTTAATCTTCTGACCAAACACCTCCACTGTGGATTCCATTTTGTTTTTCCGCTTCTTGCGTGTTGTAGATGCACCTGTAGAAAGACATCATTAATTTCTTTACATGGTGAGCAATTAGTTTATGGATTACTTTATTACTTTTGTTTATGGATTACTGCACTGTGCACCCCTATCATTCTAGCTGTCTTGTTCTATTAACAATTTTGTGTGAAAGGATGTACAATACCTTGAACGACTGAAATAACTATTTGTAAAAAGGACATAATATTTTCTGAAGAACAATGACTACTACAACATTATGAAATCGTACCGGTTCCACTACGCTCCTGTTGGTGTGTGCCAGGTGTTGGTGTTGAGGCCCTTGAAGTCGCCTCTTTGGTGGTGACACTGGATGAGGTGGTTGTCTCACTAGATGAGGTGGTCTCAGGTGTGTCAGGAAGCTGATCTGGTTAAAGGCAAATGTTGTCTTGTAACATAAAAAGTGACTGATATGAACTAAAGATATTCAAAATTACACTCAACAAGTAGGACTAACATTAGTGAACTATACAGACTATAATAACAAAAACAAAATTGTAATATAGCCTGTTGAATTCCCGTAGCATATTATTTAGACTATTGTAGCCATCACCAAATTAGAAATGACGTTACGTTACCCAGCTAACTAGCCACGTTAGGTTAGGTATGTGATGTCATCATGCTTAGTAATGATGATAGCTAGCTAGCTGGTAACATCATTACACCCTTGTTTCTAAACAAATAGGCTAACACTAACGTTATTGATAATATCACATAATTTTTTCTAATCTGGCGATGGCTAAACTAACGTTAGTCTAAATAATATGCCAGCTAATTTAACTAATGTCAGCAATAACTTTAGTTCTTCCTTACCAGTAATGTTATCACACTCCGTGTCTTCCCCGTCCACTGACGATGCTGCTTCTTGTCGGGAACTATCTAGTATCTCAGGTGGTCGGCAGCTAGGTTTGTCACCTAAAATGACTTCCATTTGGTCGTAGAAGGGGCATGTAATACGACCATTGCCACTCTTACTGTTGTGGTCTTTGACCTCCTTGTATTTCGATTTTAAGGTCTTGATTTTGCGCTGACACTGTAGCCACGAGCGTTTAAAACCTCGCTCTCCCATCGCGGCTGAATTTTCTTCATAAACGGATTTGTTTCGGTACAAACCCTGTATTTTGGCCTGCGCCGACTCTTCGCCCCAAAGGCTTAAAAGACAGGTAACCTCGGCAGGTGTCCACTGGCCTGAGCCTTCGTCCTCCATTTCACTTGCGCCGTTTTTTTCCCAGCGGAGAGTAGTTGTGCACGTGAAAGTAACGTTATACGTCATTAAAATGCAAAAAAGTACAAGATCGTCGCATTTTCAATGACGTGCGAATCACAATGACAGGGAATATCCGATCTGTCCGTTTAGATGGCAGTCGCATTGGCAGATATCCGATTAATATCAGATTTATTTCCACATATGATTGAGGCCTGAAACGGATCTGAGAATATCCGATTCCATGTGCTTTTTCCCTGTTTACATGTTCATAATACATATCCGATCTGTGCCACATGTGAGCAAAATATCGGAATTGGGTCACTTTTACCAGGTAGTGTAAAGGCAGCCTTTAATATTTATCCCGTTTCCTCTAGTGTGAATTGTAGCCATGATACTTTTGTGTCTGACTTTCCTGCAATGAACACTTTATTTACAAATGGATTTAACATTGCAAAAACGATTGATTTCATTGAAAAACCCCACGTAGACAATGGATTGCAAAAACCGTAGGCAATATGCCCGAATTGCAAAACTGTAGGTAACCTATAGATCGCAAAACTGAGAGTAGGCTAGCCTACGGATTTCCACGTTAAGATTATATATATATATATATATATATATTTTTTTTTTACCTATGCTTTGGGGGGCTCGGTAGTTTAGCCTAAATCGGAAAATAAAATAAAAACAAACGCTGCACTTGTGTGGCAAATGGCCAATTTATTTTAATCAAACGTTTGCATTACATGAGCTCATTCTTATTATTCTGTATTATCATCATAATTAGCCTATAGGCTATATTCAACAAGTCTACAGCCAGTACTTTCATTTGAAATATGCAGATATATATCGATAATCATCGAGAAATTTCCCCAATTATTGCTGCTTGAAAGAAGCATGAGGCCAGGCCTAATAAACATCGAAAGCAGCCTTTCACTCATTCAGCTATCTTGAAACTCTTCCTGCTTATATGTTGTCCTGTCTATCCTTACCTTTTTTTAAACAGTACTACAAAGTAGCAGGTATACACTCTTCAGTTTTAGCTTATTTACACTAGCTAACATTATGTTTTTTATGCATTAGGCCTACAGAAGATTTTACGTGATTGAGCCATTTGTGCTGGTTAGCAGTGCTCCGTGCGCAGTTAAAAATGGACTCATTTCACACTTTTTGAACTTATGTAAACACAACAAACGGACAAATATTGAATAAATCTAACTAAGTCACAAATATACAGTCATCACCAAATGACTGACAGAAACAGAGTTCGCTAAATAGCTGGCTGCTGTTTGTGTTGTGGCGATAGTAATGGTGCTGGCCGAGATTTTACCGGAAATGCGTAGTATAGCCGCCGTGCATAGATCCAATTATCTTATGATTCATACATTTATATTATATATCATTTAGCTACTCGTAACAAACACAGTGCAAAAACAAATGATATCTGAAAAGCGATTGTCAACATACAAAAATGGCGAGTTACTCATGCATAGCCTACAAAGCACTATCTGTAAGTCATTAATTAAAACGTGCAAAAAATAGGCCTGCTGTTTAAAGTATTGATATCAAAAACAGGCCAAGTTACAACAAACAATATTGCCTATCGTAGCTCACACTAATTAAACTAGCTCTATTCCAATGCAATGCTGCCCAGTCTTTCCTAAATTATTTGATGTAACTTGGCCCGCTTTCATCTACACCACTTTTGTTGCCTAGTAAATGTAACGTTAACCATTATAAGTTATTATTGTATGACTTATGCTAGCTATACAGTATATTCAGTTAGCTAGCTACAGCCCAGTCACATACAGTTGTACAAAGTCATACAATGATGATGCGAAATCTGACCGCAAATTAAGTGTTGCAAGAGGTGAATGAGGCTACGATGTTGCGGGTGAAATGGATGTCCTTTACACTGTCATGGGTCTGTGGAAGTTATAGGCAAACTAATAATAATAATAATAATACATTTTATTTATCTGCCCTTTATTTATCAAGGACACATTACAGAGTAGGGGGGGGCAAAAAGAAACTTACAGGGCAGAGTGACAGTCAGAAATACGGAGGCAGAGCAAAAAGTAATCTTTCAGCAGTTCTGTGTACAGCAATTTTTTCCATAGTCTATGGTACAGCTGTTTTAGCTAGCGTTGCCGTAAGAGAACCTGTCCAACTAATGATTACCATAAGATGTCATAATGCTGGTGCTGGCTAGCTAGCTACACTTCAGTAACTAGTTTTATTTTTCATTTTAACTGAACTGAGCTGAAGTTAGCAAGCTACCTAGTCATGCAGCTGGTCCAGACAGCACAGCTACATCGGGCCCACATAGGTGCCCTGTTGTCTGTGCGAGATGTTGCGTCTTCCTCCAATTGACGTAACGACAGACAGAGCATCTGAGCTGTGCTCAATGTGCTGGCTGGGGTTAACAGTTACAAATTCAGTCCAAGGTTTTATGGCCTATCTTGTAGTCATACTGTTATTATGTGAGGTTTGCATGTGAAATGATCGACCCATGAATCGTCATCATCATTCTCCCCTATACTACGGCCCTGTTCGGGACTACAGTCATTCACACACATATGCATATGCACGAATGGACGGTAATGCACGGAACGGAGAAGCTATTTTAAAAATTTTCTACCAATTACATTTTATTTATGGAAATTAAAAATGTTGAACATATTTTGGGAATTACTGGTGGGTTACAATTTTTAAATAATTAATTAAAAATTATAAAAAGGCTGTTTGCGCTCATTGTTAAATGGCCCAAAAATCGCCTTTATGTTGTCATCGTAATCTTCTCATCGATACACGATGTCATCGTCGATTGGCACAACCCTAACAGACACTGAATTTTTGTACCATTTATCCAAATAAGCGTCTTTACCGCTTAAAAATGCATAATTTCCGCATGCTGCTTGGACCCCGTTAATTCGGCTACCGCTTGCGGTTTTATTTTTTATTTCAATTTGGTTCACTACTGTTACAAAATAACGTATACAGGGCAACCCTAGACTGAATAGTCTAAACTTTGAATAATTTCTCTCATAATAGCTATTTTAGCCTTTAAATAAATAATACATTTTTAAAAATGAATTACTTCCTTCAGCCAGAACAGCTGATCTGCAGGAAGCAGTAGAGGAGTGCCATTGGAGGCTCTCAGTAAACAGGTTTGCAAGTAATGTAACACTGGCAAACAGGATTTCAAGGATTTCAGTGTCATTAAAAGTCGTGCTCTATTCCGTATGAATATTGAAGTGTTCTTTATTTCGTAAAATTAACGAACATGGAGGTGTTAGTTTCATTCCATTCACAAACAGGCTGTATGTGACCCCCAAATACCCATACTGAGTAGGTGTGGCAAAAAGTCTTTAATTTTATTTAGTCTTTTAGGTACTCCGTATGCTTCAGGGAAGTCCTGCCATGCGTTGTCTTTTTGAGTTTACAAAAATAGAAGTGACAACAGAGTGTGTGGGAACTCTTCGGAAGCCGAATTATTCCGTGCTCGGGAGCAACAGGAGGCCCAAGGAGGAGCTTGCGGTAGTAAAATACCGCATGTTTCTCCAAAGCATAGTTATTTTTAATTTCTCCTTACATTAGTTTGTATATGTTTGGGGGCCATAATCTGTGAGGAGTTCAAATTATGCATAATTACAAGAACAAATTCTAGTTCTCTGCAGAGTGAATTGATGTCATGGTCTGCAGGCTTACGTTTTCTTTTATTTTTTCGCTTTCCCTTTAGCGCCTGTTGGACGTCTTTTCTTTGCTTAATTGTCCGTGTCCGGCTTTCGTTCGTTCCGACAATTAGTGATTGCACCTGTGCGGCTTCCGCTGGTTATTTAAACTCTGCGTCTTCCTTCTTCCGTGCTTCCATGTTATATCTCATTTCACTGGTAGCCGGTACGGTATAGGACACGGAGACTGTCCGGTTAGAGTTTAAAAGTTCAGGTTATTTTTAGATCTTCCTTTTCCCGTTTTCACTCTATCTTTCTGTTTCTCTACCCTCTTTGGTTTGCTGCTTTAATTATTTTTTCTCCTTCTAACTCTCTGCTTTTTGGAGTTAGAGGAGTTTAGCCTCACTGCTTGTCTTTTCAAGCTTGCTAGTTTTTCTTCCCTATTAGTGAGGTTGCTTTGATTTATTTAAATAAATACATCTTACTGGAGGTTAGAGGTACTTCGTTTTCTGTTTATACCTATTCTCGTAGTTCGAGTTTTGTCGCCCGTTTAATTCGGGTTGTTTTCTTTTCTCCACTTTAAGTCTCCGTTGCAGTGCTTCCTCGGATTGAGGACGGAGTTATTTTGGTTTTCCTTTTATTTATTTTTCCCTTTGCGGAGATCCTTCCGTTCTATTGGTCTGCACTTGGTGTAGACTTTCTGATTCCTTTCTGTCGCATCTGGTCCTCCGAAACAGACCCTCCCCCCTTACAATTGACTTAAATTTCAGCTTTTTTTGTTTAAATCCATTTTGTTGAAAGACTCATGGCACCTTTTACTTTACTACTAAACAAAGTGATTTAGTTGAGAAAGAAATCTATCTTAAAAATGTGAACATAAGTGGATGACAAATGGGAGATTTACTTGAAAACTTACAGCACTGTGGCAAACAGCGGTTACTTGCCAGACATGGGAACCCAATCCTGCTCTCTGGTCCCTGACAAGCATGATCGAAGCATTACAGATATTACACTTTACCATTCACATTCATGAACACGTTTCACCAGACTCCAAGTGAAAAGTTGTAGCAAATTGTTTTATTTGGTACTTACCCATTTAACGTGGGTATGGAGATATTGCATTTGTTCAAGTAACGTTCAAGTTATACATTTTTGACACGTTTGGCAGAGTGGTAATAAAGATCATCATATACTGAGGCATGTCGGCGTGGGAACTAGTAATAAAGATCATCATATACCGAGAGGTATGTACTTGTGGGAACTGTAGTAATATTTAAATAAAAGCTGTTGCCCAGAAATTTCTGTTGAGAACAGCTGAATTTATAATCTTAAAGTCTATAAGGAATGTATTTCTAAACCACCTTGCCTTTCTCCCTCTTAGCCAGGACATATAAAAAGTTTAGGTATCCTGTGAAAATTAATACAAAACCTGTGTAATGTAACGTTCCTGCTGAATAACGACCGACGAGCCAGTATGATGTCTCAAATTCACGGTTTATTCCAGAACAAGCTACTGTAGGCCGTAGCTCACGCCATAATTAATTACGGAGCCTGTAATAAATAAGCTCCGGAGGCAACCCATCACAACCAACCCATGAAATGGCGGACTTACATTATATACCCCGAACTGACAGCTCCACCCCCCCACTGCCCCACCAACCACAATGTCACATGGCCCCCCCCCCCCCACAACAGCCCTGGCCTTCCCGTTTGGCAGACAGTAGGTTGAGTGACAGGTGACCCCACAGACATGTGCAACAATACAACAGGCAGAAAATTTAGTGGAAGTACAGTACACATTCCCTAGGGTCGCTACAATAAGCTTGCCAGGTAGTTACCAGAGAAAATTTGTACACACCTGTGCATTACACTGGAGGTAGTTGCCAAATCAACATTTAACTTTTTACTCAGATGACTAGTTGCGTGAAAAACTTGGAGAGGGATCTCGCCATGGAGGAGGATGCCTTTTTACACCTTCTGAAGCCAAGTCATGTCCTTGCCTTCATCACGGGCAGCAGTAACATTCCAGCCACAGGGTTTATTCCACAGCCCAAACTGGTGTTCATACAAAAAGTTCATCCCATTGCACACACGTTCAAATGAATTGCACATATTTGTTACAGTACTAAAAACAAAACCATTCATAAGTATGAAATTCACATAGGGGAAAACCAAAACATGTGGTAAGGGACAGAGAAGCAAAACAGCAATGGCTAATGTGGTGTGTAAATGTATTAAACACACAAGAGAACTAAAGATGCAAGTTACCTTCATTACAAAATTATAACGGTCAGAATTATTTGATTCAGAGCTGTGGGCAATTGTTTTTATTTTCTCAAATAAAATGATCAGGTTGTGACAATTCATGGCCCCATGCCATGTACAGGTCAAATATTCCATAATGTTCTGTATTGAGCATCATCATCAAAAAAAAAAACATAGTAGTATGTACCTGTTAACTTTAAAGGGGAAATTAAGTACTACATGTAATTTACATTTACATATTTACATATCATGCTTTCCTGTGGTAAAAAATCGCATGCATGTTTATACAGCATCTTCATTATGTTGTACTATTTTGACTATAAATCTGTTTTGGTGAAACAAAAGTAATTTCAGATCTGAACTATTCTTTACCTAAAATTATAAACCTTTGTACTGTAGTACTGCTTGATTGACATTTTTTGTTAGTGCTCAATGGTTAAGTGATCCCCTCCATACCCTTATCACAGTGCTTGTTATATGTTCCATATGGGTGTGATATGACATGACTTTTTGGACCTGGTGAGCAAACGGGCAGCTGCATTTTGGACCAGTTGTAGCCGATCCACAGATGATTTTTTAAGACAGGTAAACAGTGAATTACAATAATCAAGCCTGGATGATATAAATGCGTGAACCGACATTTCCAGCTCTGCATGTGACACGATGAACCTGAGTTTAGCAATATTTTTCAAAAAATTTGTTTCTGATTTTTCCCCTTTTTCTCCCAATTTAGTAGCCAATTGAACCCTATTCTAATTCAATTACCCCGTGTAGCAACCGCTAGAGAATCACCGCAACGCAACCCCGTCAGCCGGCGGTAGGACGGGAGGGCGCCACGTCCTCTTCAGGGCGTGACTCCTCCTAGCTCCTGACCGTGATTCCAGCCCGCCCAGGGCCGCTATGCATGCAGCGATTCTCTCCGAGCCCCTACCCCCACCTGGAAGCAGCCGCCAATTGCTGCTCCCACAGGGCGCCGGCCATGCTCGGATCTGGCAGGACCGGGGCGCGAACCCCGATCCTCGGAGCACAACTGCACCGACTGAAAGTCGGCGCTCTTACCGTTGTACCACCGCAGCGCCCGAGTCTAGCAATATTTCTGTGGTGGAAAAAGCAGCTGCGGGTCAAAGATTTAACATGCTTGTCTAGATGCAAAGATTGATCAAAGTTAACACCAAGATTTCTAATATCAGAGCGGACATTTCCTTTTAGGGACCCCATATGGTTTGCAACCCTCACGGCAACACTATCTGAGGCTATGATCAGAACTTCAGTCTTTGCCGCATTGAGCTGGAGGAAATTACTCGCCATCCAGTCTTCAATGGCAGACAAACATTTGTGTAGTATGTTGAGTTTCAGCATATCATCAGGTCTAAAAGAGAAATACAGCTGGATATCATTCGCGTAGCAGTGATATGACACACCCTTAAAGTTACTGATAATGAGGCCAAGGGGGAGCATGTATTAGGCAAAAAGAAGTGGAGCAGGGTAGGGGAGCAGAGTTGGACTTAAAAGGGCCAACGGCCACGGCAAAGCTTCTCTCTCTGAGGTAGGAGGCGAACCAGTCTAGGGCGCTCCCAGAGACGACCACCCACTCGCTGAGCCTATCTAACAGGATGCAGTGATCAACCGTGTCAAAAGCTGCACTAAGATCTAACTGGACCAGCACGGCATATTTGCCTGAGTCTGCAGACATCAAAATATCATTTAAGACACTGAGGAGAGCTGTTTCTGTGGAATGGTTTTTACGGAAGCCTGATTGGAATTTGTCTAAAATATCATGGTTTTTCAGAAAAGCAAAGAGCTGGTTGGCCACAACTTTTTCTTAAACTTTTGAGACAAAAGGCAGCTTAGAGATGGGCCTGTAGTTTTTTGAAAGGGAGTGGTCGAGGTTGGGTTTTTTAAGGAGGGGCTGAACGACCACCTGCTTAAAATAGGATGGGACAGAGCCAGATTCAAGAGAGTTGTTTATAATGGAAACCAGACGGGGGCCAACAGAGCTGATAATTTCCTTTAGCATAGATGTTGGTAAAATATCTAACGGACTAGAGGAAGATTTCATAGAGCTCACTAAGTCGGTTAGGTCATGCAGGGAGATACAAGAGAAGCTACTCAGAGTTGCCTGCCTAACTGGGCAGGTGGGAAGGGGGGGAGGGGGAGGGGGTGATACTAGCCCTCACATCAGCAACCTTGCTCACAAAAAACACAAGAGTCCTCATTTGAAAAAACAGGTACAGAGGGGAGAGGAGAGCTAACAATATTATTGATGGTTTTTAACAGTACACTGGGATTTTGCTTACTAGAAGTGATGAGGTTTGCGAAATAAGCAGCCCTAGCATTCTTAACCAATACATTGAATTCAGATAAAAGATCTTTAAGATAGATACGGTGGACCTGGAGGTTGGTAGATTTCCACAGCCGCTCTGTTTTATGACATTTACGCCTAAGATTGCGAATATCCTCATTTAGCCAAGGGGAAGAATTAACAGAGGGGACACTACGAGTTACCAGGGGGGCGACATCATCTAGAATAACCAAGCAGTGTGTGTTAAAAGCGTGAACCAAACTCTCTACGTCGTCATGACAGAGGTCTAGTATGTCACTGTCAAAAGCAGCCGAGAAATTCTCCACTGCGAGGCTGTTTACAATGCGCAAGCTTTTTACCCGCTTCACCGATACATAATCACTGTCAAAAACCAAATTAAAAAGTACACATTTGTGATTGGTTACAGATAGCTCCTCAGTGCCAACAATACTGACTTTTAAACCAATTGTGAACACAAGATCTAACGTGTTGCCTTTGTTATGCGTAGGACCAGACACATGTTGGGTGAAATGAAATGACTCAGTAACACTTAAGAAATTTACAGCAAAATTGTCTGAGCTATCATTTACATGTATGTTAAAATCCCCGATCATAAGGACTCTCTAAAATCGGATGATGGAGGCTAAAAAGTCCCCAAAGTCAGATAAGAATAACCCGTTTTTGCCAGGAGGACGATAGATTAAAACACAGTAAAACGGATTTGAACGTCCGACTTTAGTCATTTGCACTTCGAAAGAAGAGTAGGTTGCAGTGCCTACCTTGCGAGTAGCGAAATAGTCTCTGTGAATCTAAGCAAGTCCCCCTCCTTGACCTGTTGTTCTGGGGGTGCAGGAGTAGGCACAATTTTGGGGACAAAGTTTGTTCAGTGAGACCAAAACCTCAGCTTTCTGCCAAGTCTCTGTGATAAGCAGGAAGTCCAAGTCCTTAGTGACGAAGAAATCATTCAGTATGAACAATTTGTTGGCAATAGATCGGGCGTTTAACAGCCCAAAACAGATGTAGTCAGAGCCCGCTCTGCCGAATGTAGAGGCCCGAGGCAATGTGCGCAAACACCCAGGCACTGAAGCCACTCTGGAGTATGTCTGGCACCATCTTACCAGGGCAAAAGCAGGCGGCTCCGACGGTGAAGCAGGGAGGATGGGTCGAAGGCAGGACAGCCTCACACTGGGGCCAGCAGCCATGGAGATGGAGTGGAGCATGGAGGAGGAGCGGCATCGGGTTAACCTTCGAATCCTTACCGCAACTCCAGCTCGTCTTCCCCTTCGCCTCGCCCGCTAATTCCGGGGGCAGTCGCAGCATGGAGACCAGATTGAGCCAGGTAGCTGGAAACGCCGAGCGTGGTGGGAGCTCCATTGTTCAGAAAGTTGCGACAGAGAATTCACCACCTAGGCACCAATATCCAGCAGTGTTTGGCGATCGTACAAAACAGCCGATTTTACACCGAAAAAACAGATCAACATAACCAGAAACAGGACAAACAATATCGGTAGCAGGCGAAGAAGAATAGCAGCCGATATAGGCGCGGCCATCTCCGCCTATGAAAAAACCTATGGATGGGATGTATTGTCATTACGGTACAACTGGACTGTCGTGCTGCTTCTGAACTTTTAACAATTTGGATATACAATGACAAGTAAAGGAAGATTGTGAAAGTCAACTGAATTCTGGGTTGTTTTATGCACACATTTATTTAGTCAGTTTTCTTTTTTGGTCACTGTTGGTTCATTTGGTCAAAACAAACTCCTGAACACTCTGAAGGAGGGCCTTGGCATGTCTGCCATCATCTGATAGTGGATTTATTGATTGTGATAGTTCAAGCCTGTCTCTTCTTCCAAGGGGGCAAAAAGTGTCCCCTGATGAAGGGTTAACAGTACTTTGTGGATTAGCCCCTTGCCTTGGCTCTGCGCTGTGTATGTCCAGAAGTTGTCTTTCTCCCATGTAGAGCTGTATTGGTGTTGCATTTCCCTCCGTAGACAAGGCATGGTGATTGTTAGCATCTTTGAATTCCTTTTTTTCTTTCTCACCTCCGTTTTGCCTCATATCTTCCCAGATTGCAACATTTTCCACTCCAAGTGCGTACGCTGAGTGGTCGCCCAAACTCCCAAAGTCCATTGATGGTTTCAGCTCGGTTATTGTTGGAACACTTAAGGAACATTATCATTCTGCTGAACCCATCAATTGCCCCATGGACAACAAAATTTCCATCTAATAAGTTTGTGATTCCCATCAATGTGTCATATATAATTTGGACATGGAACACTGTACACCCTCCGATGTATTGTGGTGGTCCTACTTGCTTCCACACCTTCGGAGTCCACCTTCTGCAGTGCCCGTCTTAATCAGTCTCTCTGGACAACAATGTCCCTTGACCGCAAGTGCCCATTCAGCATTACTTCACCCACATTGAGATGATCTGCCTTTATCTGTGCTATTACAGAGTCAGGTTCTGGTTTATTAATTTCTGTGAACCTTGACACAGGGATTACATAGTCTTTCATGAGTTTGTACTATGTCTTTGTGAAATCCCAAGCATTGAAGCAGCCCGGGTTTTTATCACACCTTGTGACAAGATATGGACAATGTCTTCTTTTGCAACACTTGGTTCTGCCAATTCCTAAGTTAAAAAAAGGAAAATGTACACATTAGCCTTGTCATATGACAGCAGCTGCTTGACATTGTAACCAACAATAGATGACATCCTCTTCAAGTTACTGTGGCACTACATTTGCTTAACAGTAGTGCATCACGTTAATGTAGTGGAATTTCCATAAAAATAACACCAAAATGATCTAAGCACAAAGTAACATCAATTAAATACTTAATTCTGACAATGAAATTGATTGACATCTTCTGTCTTATTGAATCCCCCAATAACGAACCATGTCATCTACATTAAGATCCAGTCGCGTTCCGTCTACTGTAAAATAGGCCTTCTGTAACCTATACCTTTACAGCCTACAGATATTACAATATACATTATCCCTCTTTTTAAAAGATAGGATCCAACTTTTCTTTCTCCTCACCATTTATGTGGAGAGGGGGATGTGTGGTCTTCCTGCATCTCCTAAAGTCCACAATGATCTCCTTGGTTTTTGTGGTGTTCAGGACCAGCTTATTGTCCGAACACCAGTCAACCAGATGTTGGACCTCCTCTCTATAGTGTGTCTCCTCATTGTTGGATATAAGTCCCACTATAGTGGTGTTGTCAGCAAACTTCATTATAGTGTTAGAGGAGTGGATGGGGGTGCAGTCATGGGTGAAGAGAGTGAAGAGGGCTGGACTAAGCACGCAGCCCTGCGGTGCACCTGTGTTCAGGATGAGGGTCGAGGATGTGTGGTTGCCCATTCTGACATTTTGTGGTCTGTTTGTGAGGAAGTCCATAATCCATAAGCAGAGTGAAGTGGCTAATCCCAGGATGTTGAGTTTGTCTACCAGTTTATGGGGGATTATAGTGTTGAAAGTGGAGCTAAAGTCAACAAATAGCATCCTGACATATGTGTTTGGATGCTCCAGGTGGGACAGGGCTGTATGAAGTGCGATTGAGACTGCATCCTCGGTAGATCTGTTTCCTCGATAAGCAAACTGGTGGCTGTCCAGATCAGTGGGGGTAGTGGCCTTGATATGAGATAGCACAAGCCTCTCAACGCACTTCATAACAACTGGTGTTAGGGCAACTGGGCGATAGTCATTAAGGCTTTTAATTGCTGTCTTTTTGGGCACAGGGACGATGGTGGTGGATTTAAGACAGGTGGGGACTGCAGCCTGTTGTAGGGAGAGGTTAAAAATGCTGGTGAACACCGCTGCTAGTTAGTCAGCACATGACTGACTGTGCGGCCTGACACCCTGTCTGGACCTGCTGCTTTGGTGATGTCTGTCTTCATCAGAGTGGATCTCACCTGGTGGCGCTGTAGGATGAGTACATGCTCCTCCTTGGTTGGTGTCCTTTGAACTCTGCTGTTATGGTTGTCGAAGCGTGCAAAGAACTGGTTCAGGGCGTCAGAGAGTGCAGCGTCATGGCTCATCTGTGAGGTGCTGCTCTTGTAGTCTGTTATGGTTTTAATGCCTCTCCACATGCTACGGGGGTTGTTGTTTTCAAAGTGCCCCTCAATGCGCTGCTTGTACCTGCACTTAGCGTCTCTAATGCCCTTCTTCAGTTCTTTCCGGGCATTCCTGTAGGCCAGCATGTCACCTGTCCTGAAGGCAGCATCTCGTACCCTGAGCAGAGACCGTACATTTCTGTCCAACCATGGTTTTTGGTTTGGAAACACCTTGATGGTTTTGGTGGTTAGTACTGTCTCAGTACAGAAGTCTATGTAGGCCAAGACAGAAATGTATTCCTCTAAGTCTGCCCCCTGTGCGAACACTTCCCAGTCTGTGCTTTCAAAACAGTCCTGCAGTAGTGAGGTGGCTTCCTCACTCCAGACTTGGGCAGTTTTAAGAGCTGGTCTTGTTCTACAGATTAGAGGTTTGTAGGATGGAGTCATTTCCAGTGAGATGTGGTCTGATAAACCAAGGTGCGGAGATGGGGCAGCTTTGTATGCTCCCAGGATGTTTTTGAAAACTTGATCAAGAATATTTTTGTCTCTGGTTGGTAAATTAACATTTTTATGGAGTTTGGGCAGTATCGTCTTTAGTTCCGTGTGATTAAAGTCTCCTGCCACAATCACAGTTCCCTCTGGATGTGTATTCAGCTGGTTATTGATAACGCTATGCAGTTCTACCAGGTCTGTCTTAGCATTAGCATGTGGTGGTATGTAAACAGCTGTGATTATGATGGTAGTGAACTACCTCGGCATAAAGAAGGGTCTGCATTTCAAAGCCAAGTATTCTATGTCTGGGGAACAGTGTGTCCCAATAATGTCCGTAGCTGTACACCAGTCATTATTAACATATATGCACACTCCACCACCTTTGTTCTTACCGGAGTCTGCAGTCCTGTTTGCTTGGTAAACAGAGCGGCCTGCTAGCTCAATAGCCGTGTCGGGAATGGTGCTGTCCAGCCAAGTCTCTGTTATGATCATCACACAGCTATCCATGTTGTGCAAAGTAATCAGGGCCTGAAACTAACTTTTTGGTCTACCAGCCAACGTTAACGTTACCGGTTTCGCTGCCAGCTGTCTCTCCTCTCTGTCTCACTGGGTCTTTTAACCCCTGTGATGTGTCGCCACATACTGCTAACGTTAGCTAGATATAATAATGTTAAATCTAGCTTGGTGTTTCGTAGATATTTTGGCTGCCTCTCTTGTAGCTAAAGCCGGTGTTAAAAATAGCACTTCTCTCACTGACTGAGGTAACGTTAGCTAATGTTCGCGAGACGCTCGACAGGGGGGCTCTCAACCAGCTCGGCCAATCAGAGCACTGCTGAGAGCAGTCCCAGGTAATTATGGGAGTCGAGGTATTATACATAATTGACTATTATACTTGAGAAGCTTAGTTTAAACTACAAAATCTTTCATTTACATGAAAAAATTGTAATGGCCCGAAGTCCTTTGGCTACCCGCCAAGGTGGCGGGTGGAATTCGTCAACCCACACGCCTACACGAGTTTCTACCCGCATTTGGCGTGTGGCAGGTGCTAATTTCAGGCCCTGGAAGTAATCCTCAGTCTTATTTCATCCATCTTGTTGACGAGTGACCGGGAGTTGGTAAGAAAGAGACTCGGCAGGGCTGGTCTATGCGGGTTAGCCTGTAGCCTCGCTCATAGGCCGGCTCTCTTGCACCGCTTTTGCTTTCTTTCCTTGCGGCCGCTGTGGAAGTAAGCTGTTTTGTGAAGAATAATGATGAGAATAACCGGGTTGTGGGCCGCGTAGAGGTTGTGTGTAAAGGGATGCCTTTCCCTTCAAATAGTCCGCCACAAACGGTGATAGGGTGAAGCAGTCGAAAGATACTGCCACTGCTATATTAGGATAGGGACAGTTAGGGAAGCAGTGTTGTGGGAAAAAAAAAAAAAGTAATGTTGTCTGGGCAAATAATTTATTATTGTTAATAATACTATAATTCTTGTTATAATTTGTTTGTATATTTCAATTAATCAAATTAGAACAAATACCGCCTCCAAGAAGTGTACCTCAAGGTTTGATAGTTCTTTGGGTTGTGCTAATATTGTATTTTACAATAAGTTTGGGCTGGTTAGCCTTTACCATAGATCCATTGCACAGGTTGTACAATCAAACTAAACATAATTGGTTAAACAATATTGTAACAGAAGAACAATAGAAAAAAGATAAGGAGCGCTCACAAAATACAACAAATTCGGGACATTTGTTGTATTTTGGATGCTGTATATAATGCTGAAGGAAATTATGTAAACAGCAGGGTTTCACTTAGATAGATAGTACTCCACTAGAAATATTATATGTCTGTTATTGTGTATGTTATTCTGGGAAAAGATTCAGTGGGAAAATAATTAACATGAGAACAGTTATATGGAGTGAAATCTCTGTGGTGCTATTCAGGGATTGATAAAGTCCTACCCAAGGCCATGGAAACAGGAGAAACATTTGAAATATGTTTAGACAGGTGGGCAGACGGAGCTGTTTGGCTGGTGTGTACCCCATTGAGGGAATTGAGAACTGAAGAGGTAGAGGGGGCATTCAAGGGGAGGAGCTACGCGAGTCACTAAGTGCGAACTAATAGGGTAAAACATAAAGGCGTGGCTACCAAGGACAGAGTGGTTCCCTGAATTACATATATTTTTTAAAAACATGGATGCAAAGTTATTATAATTTTAAATTTTTCATTTAGTTTTTATTTTTATTAGTTTTTTAATTTCACTTTCTAATTTAGAGGGAGAGAAATTAAATATTGGTTTTGAATGTTTCAAATGACCAATCCAGATTACAGATCACAGATCAGGAAGAGGATCAGAAACTAAAACTAAAAAGAATTCATGATTAATTTTTATTTTATTTCAGTTCGTTTTGCAACACTACATTAGTTTTAGTTTAGTTTTAGTTTTTAAAGTAACTTTAGTTTTTATTTTTATTTCAGTTAACTAAAATGTTTTTTTTATTTTAGTTTCAGTTTCAGTTAACTAGAATAAGCTTGCATGGGCGGAAAGAAAAATAAGGATATGAAAATCCGGAAGGGTGAGCCTTTAAACCCAAGACCCAAGACAGCTCTCTCCTGCATGAGTGAGTTATTTCAAACAGACTATGGGCATAACATGAAAAAATGGAAAAGGCGGACAAGAGGTGGTCCCTTGTATTGGCCCGAGGAAGGCACTTTTGGGCTTCAATACCTGCAATCAGTGGAAACAATTCTGTGTAGAAAGGAGAGTAAGGGCAAGTTGGGCCAGAAGGGAAAGTTGAGAACTCACAGAGTACATCTAAATCAATGGAAGAATGAGTCTTTCAGACGGAGAACGTCTGTGGAGAGGAAGAAGGAGCATCAGCCGAAGGCGGACCCCCAACCAGCGTCATCGGAGCGACCACCAGACGAACGGTGGCCGATGAATGGAGCCATTAAGGCTGCAGGCCTGTATCCCCTATTGAACAACATTGTGGAACAAGAGGATCTGAGCCAGGGGCCTGAGACTACTATGAGGATGAGGCCAGAGTTGGTGAAAGTGAAAGGGACCCTGGATGTACAAGGGAATTTGGAAACTGTTTTAATAAGATCAAAAGTTTCAGCAGCATGCCCAGAGGAAGGAGAACCAGAGACAACCCGGAGTGACAGCCGAGGAAACGAGGTAAATCCCACAAATAGTACACCATGACCACACCTCATGGCAGCCCAGAGAATCAGGGAATGACAAGTTGCAAGAAAGAGACAGTCAAGTCGCCGGGGGCACGTGAATCTGAAGGGAGCAGCAAGCTAGGATGTGCCACCGGATATCAACAGGCAATGGAAGAAGCAGAGGGAGGTGATATGTGAGAAGAAGAAACGAAACCGAAAGGAGAATCAAGAGCTGGAAGAGACCCAAGGAGAGGAGAATATGATATCAAAGGGAAAGTGAAACTAAGGTCAACTGCCCTTCCCAGAGATGAATCAAGCTCCTCTGATAGTGACGGCTCAGATGACTACAACAAGGGAGAAGAAAGTGACAAAGGAAATGCTGAAGCAAACCCGAAGGGAGGTGAAAAAAGCAGAACAAGCATTCCTGTGTGAAGGAGGGTACTCGCAGCAACGAGTTCAAGAATTAAGGCAGGCCTACGATATCAGTAGTGATATCCAGAACAGTGCCAGAAAAATCCTCAGGAGGAGTGGCAGAAGAAGAAGAGCACCTGATCGATACACCCCAGGGGAAGAAAGAGAGGAAGAGGATGAAGAAGAAACCTTCCTGGCCCCATTGCAAGTCATACCCCAACCAGAGAGACAACAGCCACTCACTAAGTACACCCCATGGTCGTCAATGGACCTGGAGAACATGGTTAAGTATTTACCAAGAATAACAGAGGGAGCAGGGCCATGGATAGCGAAGGTAGAGATGAGGACAACTCACCTGCCCCTGTGCATGGGAGATGTTAAGCAGCTGCTAGCAAGAGCAAGATGTGTGGGACACCAGGTCACGGAAATAATGGACCTGGTAGGCCTGAAAGGAGTTATGGACACCCACAAGATGGACGGGGAATCATTCAACAGGCACAGACCAGGTGTGTGGGCCACGTTGAGGGGATTGTTTCCACATAAAGCAAACCTTGCAGAGATAACGAGTGCAGAACTAAAAGAAGGAGAGGACATCCATGATTTTATCAACAGAATGCAGGAGACATGGAACACAAATATGGGACAGCCATTTGATGCATCGCAAGGAACATCGACAATGTTCTTTCACACGTTGTGTAAAGCATTGCCCGATCCAGTGAAAAAGGCCCTAAACAAGGTTGTGGGGCTTTCCCAGGAGAATTGGGATAAACAAAGAGCCCATCTTTTCCACCACGTGAGGCTGCACAGGGAAAATATGAATAACTCAGAAGGGCAGAATAAATCTCTAAAGAAGCTGTTACTTCTTCAGATAGCCGAAAAGGAGAAAGAAGAACAGGGAGCAGCAGTGATAACCCAGCAGATACAGGCACCCCCACCCTCACAACAAGTCCAAGGAGGACAGGGCCCATCCATCGAATGGGCAGGACCAAATTCCCAAGGGCCAGTGGCAGCAGAAAGGAGACTGCTGGAAATGTGGGAGGATGGGACACTGGGCCAGAGACTGTTGGACAGGTCAGAGAAGAGGCAGAGGAAGGGGAGGATTCCAATCAAGAGGCTGCATGAACTAAGGAGCAAACCCTGGGGGAGCAAGGACCCGAGAACCAGATAGCAATGACCCCACAGCAAAACATGTATGGGCAGTAGCAGGAGGGATGGCAGCCACAACAACAATGGGGGATGAGTTCCCATCAGAATCCCCATCAATAGGAATGCCCTGAGAATCCCACACCCCTAGGACCAGAGGGAGAGTGTGAGGCAAGGGAAATGCTATCTATAACATCCAGCTGTGCCACAAATTAACCACAAATTGATATTCTCATAAGAGGGAAAACATGCAACTTTTTACTAGATACTGGGGCAACCTACTCCTGTATTGGTCTGGATGGAGCACACTTGCCACTTACAACACATCATATTAAAGCAAAAGGATTTTCAGGGATAACACAAACTGTTCCATTCACCAAAGAGCAAAAACTGTTGGGAGAGCAACAAATTGCGGCAAGACTCCTATATACCCCTAACATACCCGTAAACTTGCTAGGAAGCAATAATGACGCTCACAGAAGAACCAGAAGAGTACCTACAAGATGTCCCAAAAGAACTCTGGGCAGAAGGGGGGCACGACATCGGCCTCATGCGGCCAGCTGGACAGGTGAAGATACAACTGAAACCAGGCATGATGGGACCCCGACTCCGTCAATACCCCCTGAACAAGGATGCAGAGGAAGGAATTAGCACCACTATACAAGACCTTCTGAAAGCTGGGGTGATATACCCTACAACCAGCCCATGCAACACACCAATCTTACCAGTTAAGAAAATGGTAGGAAAATGGAGGATGGTACAAGACCTCAGACTACTCAATGACTAAGTAATTGCAGACTACCCAATTGTACCCGATCCCTCAACCATATTAACTAACATCCCAAGTGATACAACCCACTACACAGTTATAGACCTATGTTCAGTGTTTTTCTCAATTCCAGTGCACCCCGAGTCCCAGTATTTGGATACAGAGGGCAATGGTACACTTATCAAAGACTGCTTCAGCGATATGTAGAATCCCCTAGCCTGTTCAATCGAATGGTCAGAAATGACCTAGCAGACTGTGCCAAAGGGGGGAAGCATTCTAATCCAGTACGTGGACGACCTTCTCCTATGCAGCCCAAGTATGACTGCATGCAAAGATGACAGTAAGAAACTGTTACAAGAACTGGCACTAAAAGGCCACAAAGTATCCAAAGTTACAGTTTTGTCAAGAACAAGTGCAGTACCTGGGTCATACTCTTAAGGAAGGGAGCAAAAGTATTTCTGCAGAACGAATTGAAGCAATCACGAAGGTGCCCAGACCGAGAACGGTGAAAGAAATTGAAAGAGAAAGAAATGCAGAGATTCCTAGGAATGACGGGGTACTGCAGGCAGTAGATTTGTGACCATGCAGAAATGGCACGGCCACTAAGAGATTTGTGCCTAAATAAAGCAGGAAGACACCGAATTGAGTGGTTCCCAGGGACAGAATCAGCTTTCACTGGACTTAAGCAAGCATTACAAACAGCTCCAATTCTGGGACTCCACCTGTTCTGTGCAGAAAAAGGGAGGTTTGCCACAGCAGTATTGACCCAAAAATAGCAAGAAAGATACAAACCCATTGCCTATTACAGTACGAGACTAGATGCAGTAGAAAGAGGACTCCACACATGTGAGAAAGGACTGGCAGCAGCCGCCTTTGCAGTAGAGAAGGCAACGCCAATAATAGCAGGGCATGAAGTTAACCTGTATGTGTCACATGCAGTAGAAGCACTACTCAGTAGAGGGAAATCATCCCTAACTCATCGGAGAGTATCAGGATATGAGATCCTGCTCACACAGCCAGGATTGACCATTATCAGATGCAAAGCTGTGAACCCAGCGGAATTAATGATGACCCCAGAAGAAGGCCAACCACATGAATGTGAAAGAGTGGTGGAAGCAGAAGCAAGAGCAAGAGAAGACCTGCACCAAGAACCACTGGTGGCTCCGGACCATGTGTTCTTTGTGGACGGTTCAGGAGAGCCGGATATGCTATAGTACGACAAGAAGGGCCATGGACATATCAAACGATAGAAGAATCGGCCCTAAGCCCAGGGACAAGTGCCTAACAAGCAGAACTGGTAGCCCTAGCCAGAGCCTGCAGAAGGGGTGCAGGACAACTGTTAATATCTACTGTGACTCAGCGTGTGCTTGTGGGGTAGTACACAGCTTTGGGGGAATATGGGCAAGACGAGGGTTTCTCACTGCAGGGGGAAACCCTATAAAAAACATTGTTGAGGTAAAATAACTGTTGGAGGCCATGAAGCAACCAGCAAAAATTGCAATTATAAAGTGCGCAGCACATACAGGCGGAACAGATCCTGTGTCAGCAGGAAATGATTATGCAGATAACGCTGCTAAACTAGCAGCAGAGGACTTGGAGTACTGGCCTACAGCAGATCAACAGGTGCTTCTAAATATAGAGAAGGTGGCATTGCAGGACCTAATAGAGGCACAAGAGGCTTATACAGTGTCAGAAAAGGTGGAATGGGAAAATAGAGGATGTGAGTTAGATAAGTCTACAGGAATGTGGCGGCAATTATGTACAGGGAAAGCAATTGCACCAAGCGCACTAATAGAGGTCTTTTGCAGAGCTGCCCATGGTGTTGGCCACTCTGCAGGGGGGGAGATGATGAGAGAAATACAGAAACATTGGTTTATCCCAAAACTAACAGAACATGTTACTAGCATGATATCAAGATGCAAAATTTGTCAGGAAGTAAACATAAAGGGATACCGACTACACCAGGCTCTATGCCACCACCGGTGGGTCCATTTACCCGTTTGGTAATGGACTACGTAGATATGATCGATCGTGCGGAAGGCAAAAGATGCGCATTCCCCACTGCGCATGCGGATTCTAAAACTGTAGCTAAAGCCTTGGCAAGAGAAATTTTCCCCAGATTCGGGGTCTGTCAGACCCTGAGCAGCGACAACGGTTCACATTTTACGTCTGACATGATAGCAGACGTTTGTAAAATGACAGGTATACAGCAGAAATTTTCATGTGTGTACCATCCCCAGGCAGCGGGTATAGTAGAGAGATGCAATGGAACACTAAAAACAAAATTACAGAAATTACAAACAGGGATGAGTTGGGTACAAGGTCTACCATTAGCACTCATGGCCATGAGAAATAGTCGGAACACCCCATGAGATGGTAACAGGAAGAGTAATGCCAATCCCCACAATAAGACCGGAAAGTAGGGAAATAGGTCTGGAAGCACTCGAAGAAGAACTCCATAAGTACCTGAAGAGACTAACCTAGGCTGTGAGGTCTGTCTATTCTCAGGCGAAAGAGGCCCAGGGGCCAGCAGTCGAAGACCCAGAGCTATTAGTGAATCCAGGGGAGTGGGTGTGAAGAACTTTAAAAGAAAGTGGAAGCAACCCAGACAAACAGGACCCTATCAGGTAATATTGGCCACTCCAATACCTTGGTCCCTGACATTACGGATAATCTGACTAGCGTAATACATGCCTTAGGGAACATTAAAGAGGCATTCGGACCATCGGCAAGTGCTGGATCCTCCGCAATGGGATGGCTGGGGACTCTGATGCCTGTAGTCATAGTAGTTGGGATAGCCTTCTGTGGATGCAGAGTAATCTTGCCATGTATTAAAGCTATGATGTCTAAGTGGCTGGGAGCAAGAATGGGGGGAAGCAGGAATGATGATCCAGAAGGAAGAAGTCGCGGAAACACCGGTGGGATATGAGGTGGTAAACTTAGCAGAAGGCGAGGAAAACAATCCATCAGATGATCCCATTGAAAGCAAAGAAGTATTGATGAAACGGGCTGAGGCAGTCCACCAAATGGTCTTAGGAATACCTCGGAGACGCACCGTATGGGAACCATCCATTCACCAGGTATTCCAGATGGGAGATGGGTCTTACACGAACGAACACGGGGAAAAATGCAACGAGAAAGGAGGGCTGCTGAACTGTCCATATGGAAATCCTTTATGCGAATGGGGAGTGAAGGGAGGAACAGGATGGAAATACATGAGAATGAAATTTGGAGCCGAATGGTGTAATCAGATAGATTGGGAGAATTATTTCATGCCAGGGCTGTTGGAGGAAGATGAAGAGTAAGAGGAGTATCCCCCGTACGCATGATCACACATATCACATATACTGACTACAGTACACGAAGAAAAGAACAACTCAAAGGGAACATAATAAAGCCCCCAACTGACTAAAAGCCCTTAGGATAGATAAACCAGACACATAAATAGATTAAGGGACAGGGCGAAGAAGATAGGAGACACCTGAGTGAAGTGCTAGTAACCTCTCCTCAGGCTCCTCAGGTCATGGGCTCCTAAGAAGAGGAACAAGACATTACAAGTATAATCCAATTATTTTTATATAATCTTTGTATAATTATAGCAAATCAAATCAGATATATAAATAAATACAGTAGCCTTTTGATTTTGGATATTTACTTTTTGATATATCCTCTGTTAATTAGAGGAAGTATTAACTCAGTTAAAGTACAAACTATGCATGAAACTAATCCACCACCAATGTTTATTTTTCATATATTATAAAATTGAAATGTCATAACTCCACCGGGTGAAACATCAACTAGGGAGTGTGAGACCAAATGGTCTCAAAGGGGGGAATATGTGGAAGTAAGCTGTTTTGTGAAGCTGTGTAGGCCCAAAGAAAACCAAAAATGCAGAAGCCTCATATAAATAATAAAATAAATACAGTCTAAGATTTAGTGAAATGTCGGGGAGGTGAAAAACCTTGGAGGAGTCCTCCGTGCTATCAACTAGGGAGACATCTAGAATCCCCCATCAAAACAGGAATGTCTCCCTCTATTTTTTACAAGAGTTGTACTCATAACAATGGATAAGCTAGATCACGCTGACCGAACAAGTGGGAAAATAAGAAAAAATAAGAGAAATTACATGGTCTGACTAACAGGCACATGAGGATAAGTCACAAACAATTTTATTTGGTAGATTAAGAGTGCCCCCAAGCGCATAGAGTAGGAACTGGTTATATGACATGTTTATTTTTCGCCTAATTTGTTATTGGATAAAATAAGATACGTATGACAAAAGGGTGTCACCGCACTTTATTGGTGTATTAGTTAGGTAGAGGAGGAGTTATGATATTATACAAACTAATGTTTGTTTTTGTTTGGGGAACTCCTAATCCTCTGCGTAGGGTAAAGGACCTCCCGTTGGCGTCAGCGCTTAATAAAAGGTTAAACTGAATAGAAGACTCTGCTATTTCCTTCATCTTCATCTTGAGAATTCTCCAGCTCAAAACCCATCTCAAATTGAACCTAATGAGGAGAGAGTAAAGGACTTCCCTCCGCACTGCTCAGACGCCTCTTAGGTGGGATGATGATAATTCCGCTGGGCTCCTCAGGACGCAGGACCTCCAGTGGAATAGAATTCAGGCTTTCGGAGGTGTAATCTTGCCACCGATTTCCGATATTAAGAAGTTTGGCTTGTTCGTAGTGTATACGTGCACCAAGTGCTTGAACTAGTAAACTTACTGTGACTTGAGTAATGGCGGCAGCATAAACGCCGAGTCTCCTTGCCCCCGAACAAAGAAACTTATTAAAAAATGTAGCCTATAGACTAAAGTGAAAGTTAAATTCACAGCGATTAGTGGGGGATGGAACTAAGATCTGGAATTACAAAGTCAGAAAACTTAAATAATAAAATAATCGAGAAAAAAGGGCAACAGAAAGCCAAACAGCAAGACACCCCCACAAACAAAATGGCTGGAAAAGAGGGAATTAAGGAATTGCTTCTTGAAATGAAGATGACCATCACAAACAAAATTAAGGACTTTAGAGCAGAGTTTAAGGACTTTCGTGCAGAAACGGAGCGGGACATTAAACAAATCATGTCTCAAACAACAAAACTATGCGAGGATTTGAAAAAAACGGACACTAGAATGGAACAGATAGAGGGCAGAATTGGTGAGTTTCAAGACAATGAATTAATGCAACATAAAGCTATGAAACACCTGATGAATAAACTGCATGAAACGGAAGAACAGGTAGACTATCTGGAAAACAAATCAAGGCAAAATAATTTGTGCATTTCAAACATTATTGAAGGAAGTGAAGGCAATAATATGTTCCGCTTTCTTGAAAAATTCTTTACTGAAGTATTGGAGGTACAGGAAGATTTCAAAATCCTACGGGCACATCGCACCTTCCATGGAAATTCACAGCGCAAATATAGGCAGATAATTGTAGCCTTTCTTAGCAATGACATAAAACAAAAAATACTCAAAGCTGCCTGGTCGAAGAAAGAGGTTGAATTTAAAGGGAACCGTATATTCTTTGAACACGATTTTACGTCCAGGGTCATGCAGCAAAGAGCCCTGTATAACCCAATTCGTAAACAACTTAGGGAAAAAAACGTTAAGTCGCACATTGTAGCTCCTGCTAAATTAAAGGTTTTCAATGAGGATGAGACAACTACGATTTATGGAAACCCGCAAGCAGCAGTGAAGGCTCTGAAGGAAAGGGGTCTATATGCATGTGATACAGAAGACTGTATTTGACTGGGGGAAGAGTTTGGAAACCTCTGCATGGATTTTAAAAGGGGGATTAAAGGGCAAACGGACAGAAACAAACTCACAGCTCTCATGCAGAAGATGGATCAGAAGCTGGGACAGGAAACTTAGGATCCCCTTTGGTCATCAAAACTAGTACATATCCTTAGCATCTCTCTCTCTCTCTCTCTCTCTCTCTCTCTCTCTCTCTCTCTCTCTCTCTCTCTCTCTCTCTCGTTATATCTGTCCCTATCCTATTGGGGTGTGCCTAGGTACCTGGGTGTGGATGTGTCTCTGCTGTAGGCTGGATGTAGCCTACGTATGTACGCGCTATATACTGAGTGGATGTGTGTGTATGTATTTGTAATATATGGGGTGTAGATGCATGCGCGTACTGTCTGAATAGCGAGTGCTCTCAGTAAAAAAAAGCAGGCGTAAGGCATTGAAAGCTCTGATATAGGTTATTGTTCTATCATTATTATTATTTGCTGCTGTCTATTAAGATTTGAATAATTGGGGTGGGGTGGGGGGGATGCAGGGTTAGGTAATTGAACAGTGTTCTCTTGCTCACTCCCTATTTCTCTCTCTACCCATCCAGTTGTGCGCAGAGTATGAGTACAGTGTGTTATATGCTGGACGTACATGTGTTTGTTTTAAAGCGGTATGCACATACATCAGCACTATGCGCTGTGGGGGAGTTGGGTACTGTACTGTGGGCCTTTATGTGTCTGTGTTACCTGTTGGGATGTGACTTAGATTATGATTGTGTGTCCAGGCTAGGTGCTTTAAATCGGATTCAAAATTGACAAGCGCAAGGTAATGCACACTTTGACACAGGCTGTTCTATTTCTTTTCATTATTATGTATTCATTTTTCTAATAATTTTCTATCTGTCTGTTAATTCTTGAATAAATATAAGATGGGGAGTAGGGAATTAGGGAAGGGGGAAGGGGGACGGGGGGGGGGGGGGGGGGGGGGGTGTAGGTTATGTACCCATAATCTTTCACTCTCGGAATTAACGATCTATAGGAGAGTATTAAAGGGGAGGGGGACATGACTGGAATGCTATTGTCCTTATTTAATGGTTAAATGCTTAATAATCCTCAATGAATAACAAGCAGGCAATTACTTTAATGTGTCTGAATACCCATGTGAAGAAAAACACATGGAAGAAAAGGGTAAGCTACCAAGAACTCAAGGTAGTGAAGTGGGAAGTCGGCTCAGTTCTATCATTCTCCTTTTGTTTTTTTGTTTTTTTTGTTGTTTTTTTTTTTTTTTTCCTACCTACACAACCTATCTGCCTCGGTCTCCTATTTGTCATCAACCATAGGGTCTTCAAATTTACCAAGCTTAGACATTAACATGTGCATCAGATGTCAAAATGTTCTGTCAAAATTTTGGAAAAATAGTGATAGTTTGATCTATTTATTTGCTTCATGGTCGAGATAAATATTATTTCTTTAAATGTTAATGGATTGAATAACCCTATCAAGAGGAAAAAAACTCTTCAAAAACTGAAAAACGATAAAGGGAGTATATTGTTCCTCCAGGAAACGCACCTGTCAAGCGAAGAACACAAGAAATTAGAAAAGATTGCTAATGCACAGGTTTTCGCTAGCTCCTACAAATCAGCAAGAAGGGGAGTAGCTATAGTTATTAAATCGCATATTCCATTTGAAAAGTCAAAATGTTTGCTGGATCGAGAAGGAAGATACGTCTTGGTAGTAGGCAGAATATCCTCAGTGGAAATATCACTTTTAAATGTGTATTATCCCCCCGATGAGGGTCCAGAATTTATGAATAAAATAATTGATTTAATAACAACAGAAACCAAAGGAATCACCATTATGGGTGGGGATCTTAATCTTATATATTATATATATTATATTGTATATATTAATCTTATATAATTCCCTGCTTCAGGACACGGGTTTTAAACATAAAATCAAAGGAAAAATTTGAGAATATTTAGAATTTAATGATCCAATTATATTGTGGGAAGGGGCTAAAGCAGTGCTGAGAGGAGAAATAATGGCATATTCATCTGCTAAAAAGCGGGAAAGAGAAAAAATAATAAGAGATCTGGAAAAACAAATAAAAACTATTGAAGATTAACTTAAAAGGGTAAACAGGGCTGAAATAAAAACAAATCTTCAAAAGAAGTGCATAGAACTCTACAAATTATTGACACAGGAAACTGAGAAAACATTACTATTCACTAGACAAAAATATTACGATGGCGGACCGAAATCATTGAAAATTCTGGCTTATAAACTCAAAAAACAAATGAAGAAATCGCATATTACAAAATTAAAAGACAATACTTCTAAAATATTAGCAGATAAAAATGAAATAGCAGAAGCATTCGCAAATTACTATGAACAACTATATAAAAATGAAACTGGAAACACAGACTTAGAAAAAATTTAAAATTACTTGAAACAACTTAATCTAAAACAAATTTCAGAAGAACAAAATAGTTTTCTTATTAAACCAATAACTACAGAAGAAATAACACAACAAATAAAAAACCTTAAACAAGCAAAACCTCCTGGAGATGATGGGTACGCTAATGAATTTTATAAGGAATTTATGGATCAGATAATACCCATAATACAAAAAGCATTCAATTGGGCTCTAGAAACAGATACTTGGGCACCAACCTGGAACTCATCTATGATCACGGTTATACTGTATATAAGGATGCTTGCTCATCATACAGACCAATTTCACTGTTAAATACAGACCAAAAAATATTAACAGCGATTATAGCAAATAGACTGAAGGTGATTATCCCGGATATAATTAATACAGATCAATGCGGATTTATCCCTAATAGACTTTTAACAGATAATATTAGACGTACGTTGAACATTATGGATCACTCCCAAAAATTAAAAACTCAAACTTGTTTATTAACATTGGATGCAGAAAAAGCCTTTGATAGGGTGACATGGCCATGTATATTTGAAACTGCTAGGGCGTTTGGATTTCATTCATATTTTATTTCATGGCTAAAAGCAATGTATAGAAACTCAAATGCACTCAAATGCTCAATGGCACGCTATCAAGGCGTTTTAAAATCTATCGGGGGACAAGGCAAGGAGATCCGCTCTCCCCATTAATATTTGCTCTATGTATGGAACCTTTGGCTGAATCCATAAGACAACAAGTAAATATAAAAGGAATTACTATAGGTCATCAAACCCATAAAATATCACTATACGCCGATGATGTCATAGTGTATCTATCATCTCCAGAAGACTCCTTCCCAGTGTTCTTCGAAACCATCGGTGAGTATAGTACATACTCGGGGTACAAACTGAACGAAAATAAGTGTGAAGTGATGGTCCTAGGAGAACAACTGACAAGAAACATCAAAAATACGTTACAACTTAAATGGGATCAAAATAAAATAAAGTATTTAGGTATTACAATCCCCAAGAACTTAAATAATTTATACCGCTGTAATTATCATACCCTAGAAAATAAAATTAGGCAGAACTTAAATAGATGGAGAACAATACCAGAATCTATATTTGCAAGAGTGGATACTATAAAAATGAAAGTGCTGCGACAATTCCTTTTTCTATTTCAGGCACTACCACTCCCCATACCCTCAGTTAGTTTTAAGAAATGGAATGGAATGATATAAAATTTCATCTGGAATAATAAAAAGCAAAGGATCAAATTCAAAAAATTAACTTTTTCAAAAGTAAATGGTGGTCTGGCACTTCCAAATTTACGTAATTATTTTAATGCTACACAAATTAAAAATATAATGATCTGGATCAATGATAATTCCTCAACAAAATGGCGAACAATAGAGAGTATAAGTGTGGATATTTCAGTTAAAACATTGCCCTTTATTGGAAAAGACACTAAGCAAAATAAAGGACAAAATCAATGGGTAAATATTACACTTACCACATGGAAACACATATGTAGGACTCAGAACTTAAAAAACGATTTACTATTTCTTAGAGAAATGTCATGGGATCCAGACTTTACACCAAATAAAATGGACAATATTTTAAAAACATGGTCAATGAAAGGATTAAAAACATACTCTCAGCTGATCAGGAATGATACAATAGACTCATTTGAATCATTATCATTAAAATTTGGACTACCACAATCTAATTTTTTTAAATATCTTCAGATTCGTAGTTATATACAGACTAAAATAAAACAAGCAAACCCTAAGGTACACCCACTAACAAAGTTTATCATTGAAAATCAAAATAATGTAAAGAAAAATGACCTGTCCAAAATCTATAAAATATTGCAAAATGACTTGGAACGGGAGGAGACTAACACAAAACTTAAATGGAACTCTGAACTTGGAACCGACTTCTCAAATGATGATTGGCAAGAAGCATTTTCTGGTGCACATAAAACTACAAATTCAAAATTTTGGAGAGAATATTCATGGAAAATATGTTCAAGATACTTCATTACACCAAAAGTCCAAGCAAATTATTGTCAATCCACGACATCTAAATGTTGGAGAAACTGTGGTGAAATAAACGCAAACTACTCCCATATATTCTATTTCTGTCCAAAATTGCAAACTTTTTGGGATAAAATTATTAACATTATACGTCAAATTTTTTAAATTAAAAGAATTATAGAGCCAGAATTTATTATTTTAGGTATTACTCCACCAGATTTAAATTTAGAAGTGGATAAATATCTGTACAGAATATTAAGAATCTCTGCCATGAAGCAAATAACTTGGAGCTGGTTAAAACCCAATTTACCATCAGTACAAAAATTGGTGAAAACAGTAAATGATATAGCAGAAATGGAGAGGATGACTTTTAAAATAAGAAACCAGGATATAAAATATAAAACAAGATGGAGTAAATGGTCATTATAACAAATGTTTTTCCCCTCTCTCTCCTTTTTCATATATGCCTGTGGCATGTGTGTATGAATGTATGCACAGGTGTATGTATATGTATATATAGGTATATACTTTATGTGAGTATATATAGTATACAGGCTAGGTTAAAGTTTATGGAGGATATTCCTTCCTATTTCTTCCACATTTTGTTTCATTTCTTGTTTTGTTTTCCCCTTTCTTTAATTAATTTATTAGTATATATATTTTTTTTCCCTGTCTTTCTTTGGAGTACTTTACTTCATTAAAAAAAAAAAAAAAATATATATATATATATATATATATATTGCTGTGTAAAGGAAGTAGCAATTGAAAAAATGAATGAATATCAGCTATGTACATAAACCGGCAATAAAAGTATTAAAAAAAAACTAGTAAACTTATCACACACAAAATAACAAAGACGCTGCTGTTTAACGGAGAGCCCCAAGCCGCTGCATCTGCACACGCCGCCATTTAAATTGTAGCCTATGATTAGGGTATTAATTAAAACCAAAATGTATCAGCATGATTTCCCCGCTTTATTTCAGACATATACGTACTGAATTTTCAGCCCTGAATTGTGACTTAGAAACTCCGTATTCGGCAGAGCTGTCACAAACTGTGTACCAATATAGATAAAACACGGAGTTTGTTGTTTCCACTCATAGTTTGTTTGCAGGAGAAATTAATACCTCAGTTGAGCAAAATCTTGGCGCCGGTGCCATGGCATCTAGGTGAAGGGGTTAATCAGCATTCCTAACTGATAGCTACATTTCTACATTAGCCTACATTTTCATTTACACAAAGGTTCAACAGTGGTTCATTAGACCACTTTTTTAAAATCTCCAAATAGGAGGAAGGGCTTGCACAAACAAATGTAGAAGACATATACGTTTATGCACATGTATGTTAGAAGCATGGCCGTAGTCAGCTATGAGGTCAAGCTTAGCAGTTACTATCGTTTTACTCTCGTAGTTATCTGACTCCAAATGAAACTAGAATTTGGTTTTAATCATGCGTGGATCTCGGAGTGGTTACACTCGACTCTTCCTTGGGTACCACCATTACTCAATATATACTCCCGGGATTAGCACTATTGCTGAATCTCAGTTTGTTGGAGAACACAGAGGTTGGGGGTCTAGCCAACACAATACATGCATTATCTTTTACATAGATAGTTGTGAGCCCAGGTCAGCGTGCATTCAGAGGGCTCCTTAAGGCGAATTTGACAAGAACCGACGTAGAACGTCCAGGGGTTCTCTTCACATCAAATCACCATGCACCACCAATCCCGTTTTGCTGGCAGAACTTGGCTGCCTTCCCAACTTGAGGACCGCCACTAAAGACTTTTGCTGTACCAGGCCACTGATCAGTTGGTCCTTGGTCAGAATTGTCCCCCTGAGTATTCAGTTGTAATTTAGGCTGAAAAGGGTATAAGATGGATTAGAGTTATGGAGACCACGCAAGTTAAAAATAAGAAGAATTTAATAACAGGCAGGTAGGCCATTATCTTAGAATTAGCAGTCAATTACAGAATATAGAGATTTAAGAAAGAAATACAGAGTTAAATATCTTACCTAGCCTGTTCAGCTACACACAGAATATGCACGGTGTGGGAAGTCGGTTACAATCTTCCCAGATAGGCTTGTCTCCCTTCCTTTTATACCAAATCACATGTTTGAACCAGACGGCAGTGCCATAAATTAACCTGGAGGGGTGGTCAAATCTGGAATTTAGACCCCCACCTTTGGGGGATATTGAGTAGGGAGAGGGAAAAGGAGATGATTACCAGAGAGGACATTCCACTGTTATAGTTTTTCCCTGAGTTACTGAAACTATGCTTTATTAAACTTAATTTGGTATGAAATGTATTTCATTCAATTCCTTGATTTTACCTGAATACATACATACCAAGTATGTTAAGGTGATGTAATATTATGGTGCAGTTGTCATGTAAATTCCCTCCTGATGAACCATTTCACATGCAATTCCTGTTACTACTACATAAGACATAATGTAACAATATAATGATCACATGTGCAATGTTTGTAAGTTTTTACAGGGTCTGTTTACTATCTCAACAGAGGTTTTAGAGTCCTGATCCAGGAGAGAAGTAAAGGGTGTAATGACAGAGGTGCCCACATGAGGGCACTGTGGTATTGTCCAGAGTCTTTCCCATAGGAAATGACCAGGTGTTGGGTTACGGGAGAGATCACAGATGTTCTGGGAGGACATTCCTTTCCCATAGTTTGGCTAGGGGCTTGATGGCCTTTCCGCCCTTAATGCCCCTAGAACACACATACACAACCATGACAAACAGTCCAATTTCCCCTTATCTCAGTCTTTCCCAGATGGGGACATTCTTGGGAGCAAATGGCCTGAAAGCCCAAAGGAAGTCCGAGTAGCCTATTGTTTTATTACAAGGCCCTCTGGTCCTTTGAAGTGCATGACGAGCCTCCGTTCTCAGGTTCTTTCAAATGGCAGCCTTTCCTGAGTCCCACTTTGATTCCCGCCTACAATTGCAACAATAAATTCTAATGATTTGAAAAACAATTTTCGCCATTTACTGGGCCATCTCATAGCATTGTGGAAAGGAAATCTATATTGACACCGGGTTATTTCTGTCATTTTGTATGTTTATTGTCAAATCAGAAATATATGAACAATGATTGGTGACAGGTAAAAGGAAGATGACACGTTGATACTGGAATACATCTTATGCAAATACAATTTAATTTATCCATACGTTACCATAACTGGCAAGGAATGCTATCTTTCTTGACATTGGTCCCTCAAAACACATAATGACTCCCAAGTAACCCAATGTCGCTATGTACTATATTCATCATTCATTCATACAAACTAAAATCACCTTGTTAAAGACCTTGGATGGAATTCAATTTAATAAGTTCATTGTCAGGGTACAGAGGGACCACTTCCTGTCATGTAATTTGAATAAATCATGAACACTGAAAGTAGCTGAATCGTGTATGCTGTGTGTTTTCTGTGAAAATAATTCTGAACAGACTGGTCAAATAAAGGATATATACAGTGAACATATATTTTTTATGTGTTTTGACTCTGTACTCCAGCACTCCAGATGTGAAATGATATGATAACTGTGAGGCTAAAGTGCAGACTATAAACTTTAATTTGAGGGCATTTTCTTCCATATTGTAAGTGAAGGCAGCTGCAGTACAGGTCTGGCATAGCATCGCCAGTGAAGATACCCAGCATCTGATGATTTCTAAAGCTCGCAGACTTCAGGCCTTGCACGCAAAGGATACTATCATTTCATAGCAACATTATTAATTATTAGGATTACAATTTCCCTTTATGTCACTAGAAATATCTTCAATGCATTAACTGTACAACTCTAAAGAAGTCCCATGAGAGACATTTATCATTTATATTGCTAAAGATATTCTGCAATAAATATGCTTTAGAAAACATGCATATAAATTATGATACTTAACATAGCTGCATAGATTCTCACATTACAATGTATGGCTACCGATGGCTACGACGACCCCCCCCCCCACACACACACACACACATCCACCCACCCACACACACACACAGACAAACACACACACTCTCTTATCATTTCTCGATTCAAGACATTTCAGGTTTTTCTTGTGGAGTACTTTGCCCAAATTTCAGGCAGCACACAGAAGTGTCTGGCAGAGGACGTTGCAGGCATGGGCACAGGGATGATAGCTTTGATGTCCGACTCATAGTACCAGACCTTGTCCCCTGGAAACTGCATAGCTGGCACAAAGAACCTGTTTTCTCCCACTCTGCTCATTGTATCAACCTCGTATTGTTCACCAACGATCTGATAATGAATGAGAAGTAACGTAGATTAACCATGTTCCGTACAGTAACGATGTTCTGTACAGTTGACCTTCTCCCGCCATTCATTGAATAAATACTTCCTGGTTATGAATCACATTTATATCTGTGTCATCGTCATTTCGTCCTCTTTCATCACTGACCAAGAGATAGTGCACCCCGCCCCCCGGTCCAGTGAGATACCCGTAAGTATGCTAGCTGCACCCGCTCATGCTAACTCATGTTCGAGGGGGAAGCTAACGTCCCGACTGCAGCACGGGTGGGGAGACGATTAGAGCAGCGAAAATGTACATTTCGATTTAATTTATGCTTCCCACAGTAACGTTACTAACGTTAGTCTGCATGAAATGATTATTATGTTATCACAAGTTGAATAAATGCTTTGAAATGGGCATTTTTTTACCGTCAATTCAGCACAATGACCGCTTGGCGCCAGTCTCACATCAAGGCAGCAACTCTGTCAACAGACGCTGTTTGCACATCATCGGTCACATGACAAAATGATTGTTTATAATGATTTTATTTATATTCACACACATTTATTCACACACACTAACGTTATATAACTTTAACAACTTGATTCAAATAAAAAATAATTCACATAACATTAACATTAACTAATTAACATAACATTACTGATTAAACGAAACACTAACATTACACTGAACACACCACTGAACTGAACTTAAAGGGTAAGTTCGCTATTTTGGACCTTGGACCCTATTTGCGGTCCGTCTTCCGTGAACCTGACCCATGAAGTCCATTTTTTCGCTGATCGGTCCAGTATTGAGTTCGGTACAGATTTCCTGTAGGCTCTCACTGGGCTACAATGGAAGTGAACGGGGCAATCAGAAATGTTCGATAAATGTGCTTTCATGTACAATAAATGAGACGGGAAGCTCAGGGTGTATTGTTACCGGTCTCAGTATGCTCTCTTGTGAAATGTATCTCAATCCGAACATTTTTACGTGCTTGGCATGGCTTGGAAGTAAGCATTTCTCTGTTGCTTGTTTGCGCTGCACTCGCGGAGTACTATGTGTCGGGGGTAGGGGAGCGGGAAGGTGTGCCGGCCGTTTACGAAACTATCTAGCTGAGCAGTCTGCGTTTGTTTACCTGCAGCAACGTAGGCTACAGTTTCCACAAAAAAACTTGGATGATGGATGACTATAATGATTACGAAGACGAAGAATTCGATTTTGACTTTGACGTTACTGGCTACAGATTTGAGCCAGAATACACGGACACGGAACTACAAGAGATGGATGATAAGAGAGCAAGAGAAGAGAGAGAGGCTGAAGTTGCGCAGGTAATGTTATCCGAAGTCGCTGCCGAGGCTAGACCAAGAATTTCGGGGGACTTTTGGTGTTCTTGCAAGAGGTGCAAGCAGATGCCCAGAGAGGAGGAAAGTTTGTGTTGTAGGGAGTGGGATCTGTTGCTACCGAATGCCATTGAAAACCTGGATGTATCCGTGGATGACACTGGATCATCTCCATTGATTACCATTACACTATGACTGCCAACAGATATGTGATAGATGAGAACTTTGGACAGGACACCATGCGTCAAGCATTTGTAAATAAAACATTATAGAATTGTAAAAAGTTATAGTTGATGAACGTTTCCGACAGTTTTGTTACAAGAAAACAACTTATGTCAAGCTCGGATTTTGTTAGTTGGTATTGAGTGCTGGGTCAGAGGACGCGCTCAAAAAAAATAAAAATGTTAGTAACGTTATAGCTAAATATAACTTACCTCCGCTCCGGTGCTTGATAGTGCTGCAGGTCCGACACGAGGAACAGCTGTGTTCTTTAGAAACCAGTGTTTTGCTTCTGATTTGCGGTTACAGAAATCAGTAGCGTCGAAATGCGCTCCACAAACTCGCGAGTCTGCCAAACGGAGTTGATTGACTGGAGTGTTTATGTCGATCCGTAAGACAACCAGCCAAAGTCTCAATCTTTCTGGGTCAGAGAACGGGAGCCTGTGAAAACTGGTATTTGAGCGTCCAGACATTTTATTCCCACAACCGGGGACTGCACATTCGCGCACCATTGCTGTGATGAATTATTACAAATGATGATTACAAAAACTGCGTTACAAATATTTCTGCTGTAGGCTACTAGCTAGTGAACTCCAACGGGAGGTCAGGATTTGTGATCAACTGCTTTTCAAGCGCCCCCCCCCTTCTCTACAACGTAGCTAGACTGCGGAAGTTTACAGTGCGAGGTAGTGCGGTCGGAGAAATAGTTCTGTTTCAAATGGAACTGTTGTTTCAACGTTCGGTTTGCGTTTGCGATAGCCTACATTTCACAGGAGAGCATACTGAGACCGTAAGAATACACACTGAGCTATAAAAGCACATTTATCGTTGTTTTTCCATAACATTTCTGGTTGCCCCGTTCACTTCCATTGTAGCCCAGTGAGAGCCTACAGGAAATCTGTACCGAACTCAATACTGGACCGATCAGCGAAAAAATTGACTTCATGGGTCAGGTTCATGGAAGACGGACCGCAAATAGGGTCCAAGGTCCAAAATAGCGAACTTACCCTTTAACATTAACATAATTAACAATTACTAATCTAACGTAAATCAAATATAAGTTTTTTTTTTTAAAGGAAAGTAAAGAAAAGCCAGGGAAAGAAAAGAAAGATGCCAAGAAAGAACAAGCAATATACAAAGGAAGTGTTAGGAGTAGCAGTAGAGGAGGTGAAGGCAGGAGCTAGTTTGAGGAAAACTGTACAAAAATATGGTATCCCTCACACCACCCTGGCAGACTACAGGAAAAATACATATTCCCACAACCCCCACCCCAATTCAGCCCTGACCCCTGCAGAGGAGGAAGCCCTCCTGTCCTTCATCTTCTGGATGGCGGACCACGGTTTCCCGATTACCAGATCCCTGGTGAAGGTCCTGGCCATCGGGATAATCCGGGAGAGTGGGAGAAGCAACACCACCAGGGTCAATCTTGAAAAGGGGCCTAGTGACATGTGGTGGTCACGGTTTAAGGCCCGCCATCCAGCACTCACCATGAGGACGGCAGATTCCCTGGACAGGGCCAGGGTCCACGGCGCTACCCCCGAAGCCATTGAGGGCTTCTTCTCCAACTACGAAGCCCTCTACATCCAGCATGATTTAAAGAACAAACGCCACCTGATCTTTAATTGTGATGAGACTGGTTTCGGGGACAAGCCGAGGTCCCGCGAGAAGGTCTTGTGCCAGACCGGGAGAAAGCACATTTATCAGCAGCAGCAGACCACACGGCAACACATCACGGTCCACTGCTGCGTGAGTGCAGCTGGTGAAAGCATTCCCCCTTTCATAATTTTCCCTGGCTGCCTCCCAAGCACAGCATACAGGCTGGATGGTCCCCCCAATGCCCTCTATGGCATCCAGCAGAAGGGCTATATGGATGGGGAGCTGTTCTTAAAATGGCTCCACCACTTCATTAGGTACGCACCTGAGGAGAGACCCATCATCCTCATTATGGATCAGCACGAAACGCACGTCTCGAAGGAAGTGATCGTCTTATGCAGGGACAACAAGATAGAAATTCTCTGCCTACCTGCCCACACAACTCACGTCCTCCAGTCCCTTGACGTCGCTGTGTTCAATCCCCTGAAGACCGCCTTCTCAAAGATGGCATCCAGGATGGGTCTGGTGCGGGGTGACATAGTAGTGGGGAAAAAGCAGTTTTCCCCCCTCCTGAAACACGTCTACCCCACTGCTGTCACCGCCGAGAACGTGAAGGCTGGGTTCCGCAAGGCAGGGATCTTCCCTCTGTCGAGGGAGGCTGTGGACACAACCCAGGTAACGTTAATACAATAATTCTTCCTCTAAGTTACTTGCATTTCTTTTAAAAGTGTGCTAATGAGTTTTAAATATGCTTTACTTACTAGGTGGTGAGAATTCTCCCATCAGCAGAGGGAACTGATGCCACTCCAGCCACTTCCTCACCCACGCCATCCAGCACTCCCACCACTCCTCCCGCCATCGCCACGCCATCCAGCACTCCCACCACTGCCTCAGCCACGCCATCCAGTGCTTCCACCACCAGCGCCTCAGCTAGTGCTCCACTTACTGGGACAAATATATCTGCCACTCCCTCCGCCACTCCAGCACCTTGCCCCACCTGCAAGAGGGTGACTCCGAAAAACTACCTGGTGGCAGCTGGGATAATTCCGGAGTCACTCGCCAACGTCCTCATGAGCCCTGCCTTGGAGAAGCAGGACAAGGTGAGGCGTCGCCTTCTTCTGCCAGCCCGTGTAATAACGAGCGACGAATATTTCAACCTGGTGGCACAGAAGGAAGCGGAGGAGAAAGAGAATGAAGATAAGAAGAAACGGAAGGAGGACATGGCAAAAAAGAAGGAGGAAAGAAGACAAGCCCAGGAGGAAAGAAGACAAGTCCAGCAGGCAAAAAGGCAGAGAAAGCAGGCCCCACCTCCGGCTGAACAAGATGGAGAACACTGCGCCATCTGTAGGTGTCCCACCTGGCTCTGCAGATGACACCGTAGATGAATGGGTGCAGTGTGAGATATGCCAGTTGTGGTTCCACCTGCAGTGTGCAGAGGTGATGGAAGTGCCTGACACCGAGTGGCTCTGCACGAAATGTTGTCTGCATCCATAAACACATATTACACACACACACAATTTTTGTTAGTTGTTTTTTATCTTAATCTTGAAAATTGAATGGATTCATTAACATGATTTGATATGTTTTAACCAAAATAAAAATGTAATACTACCTTTCTTCTGCTTCTTCGTTCATAAGGTTGTCTTCAATCTTCAATTGTGAGCCATTTATTAATGGCAAAATGGATGCTAATAAAATAATAATTTGATTATCCACCGACGGTTGGTTTTTAAAAATCAATGATTTCAACGGCGAAAATCGACGTTAATAATAGTCATATTGATCAGTTGAACGTTAAATAATAATCATATTGATTAGTTGGATGTTAATTATAATCAATATGATTATTATTTAACGTTCAACTGATCAATATGACTATTATTAACAACGTCGATTTTCGCCGTTGAAATCATTGCTTTTTAAAAACCAACCGTCGGTGGATAATCAAATTATTATTTTATTAGCATCCATTTTGCCATTAATAAATGGCTCACAATTGAAGATTGAAGACAACCTTATGAACGAAGAAGCAGAAGTTTTTTATCTTAATCTGGAAAATTGAATGGATTCATTAACATGATTTGATATATTTTAACCAAAATAAAAATGTAATACTACCTTTCTTCTGCTTCTTCGTTCATAAGGTTGTCTTCAATCTTCAATTGTGAGCCATTTATTAATGGCAAAATGGATGCTAGCTAATAAAATAATAATATGATTATCCACCGACGGTTGGTTTTTAAAAATCAATGATTTCAACGGCGAAAATCGACGTTAATAATAGTCATATTGATCAGTTGAACGTTAAATAATAATCATTTTGATTAGTTGGATGTTAATTATAATCATAATGATTATTTTTTAACGTTCAACTGATCAATATGACTATTATTAACGTCGATTTTCGCCGTTGAAATCATTGATTTTTAAAAACCAACCGTCGGTGGATAATCAAATTATTATTTAAATAATAATCAAATGTTAAATAATAATCATTATGATTATAATTAACATCCAACTAATCAATATGATCAATATTAATGTCAATTTTCGCCACTAAAACAGAACAGAACTCTGTACGGAACATTGTTGGTATACTGTACAGAACATCGTTAAGCCCTATGATATTCCGTACACAGGCGGAGGGGGGCTTTTTCCCACTTTTATCAAATACTATTGGTCCAAGACACATCAATCAAAGTGTAGACTGGCCAATGGGAAATTTCCCCGGAGAATGAGCACACAAACTTGCTTGTCAGCCTAGCAACAACAGAGGAGTGGTCGCTGACATGCTCTGAAGCAGGGAAAACTGTACGGAACATGGTTAATCTACGTTAGGCCTATTAGTAAACAGTTTGAAATCTTATGCAGCTGAATGTTAAAATGTCAGCATACAAATTGAGCTGTGCCATCTTCTTTAACATACCTGTGTGACTGAGCCAGGGTAGAGATCTCCATCGTAGTCAACAAGGATCCATGTTCCGACCTCTATTGTGGGATCTTGCTTCTTGTGGGATTCCTCCACCTCCACCTCTTTTGGACAGAAAATGAACTCTCTCGGAGAGAAACAGTCACAGGAGGGACTGCAAAAGCAGGAGACATCTCTGGTTCTGATCTTGCCGGGTTCTGTGGCAACAAGCTGCAGAAAAATGAATTGATTAGTTCAATATTTGAAAGACTTTAACGATCATTAAGTTACTTCAAATAAAGTTTTACACATCTTAATTGTGGTAAATGTCCATGATACATCTGCAGCTATCGTAAGATAAAAGTAGTTGACGATACGCCGTATTGTATTTTGGCCCATTAAATCACTTTTCAAAATGTTCTGCCATCATTTACCGCAAAAATGTAAACAGACTTAGGTAGTTTTGATGTCATTAACGTAATACAATGAGGCAGAAGTTATGTACCATAAGTGAATTTCAGAATATGATAGACATAACACAAGCATATTTTCAAAACAGAACAGTATTTGTTGTCATTTTAAACAATATTTACATAAACATGCTTTGGGTAAGTCTTTTTTTCCTCCATTGGAAGCTATCCTATTCACTGCTATGCCTGCCAAAGCCATAATTCAAATGGGTGAGTGCATTTAAATTCAGTAAACAGCAGAAAATGAGCTCAGCAAATAACCAAAACAGCATAAAGTGGAAGGACAGCCACTGTCTCAAATAAATCACAGATTATCCCTTTAAGACAAAGAAAGAGTGAAATACAAAAACACATGAGTAGAGCTTACCTGATGCACTTTCATTGTCCCTGGCACTGTCTTGAGGGATGGTGGAACCAATTCCCCACTTGTTGTGATCTTCTCCTCAGTTACCTCAAAAAGCTTCACAGAGGTTTGTTTGGACAGGTTTTCCATTAAAGCATGGGCATCAGGAATGTCTGTCCCGTAGGCCACCATCCGATCCGCAAGGTTTTTGAGAGCACCTCCAACTCCATCAGGGGCTCCTTTGCTGTGTGATGCCTCTGTAAAGTTCCAAGTCACTGCCTTGAAACCTTTCAAGAAGGGGACTGTTGAGGCCAGGTAGAATGCAGTTTTGTTTCTGTACTGCGAGGTTGGCCCATCTGATAGGAAGTGAATCCTCTCTGCAGCAGGGTGACTGGCTCTGACATAATCCAAGATTGGATCGAGGTGTGCCCATGTGGCGATGGCATCATGCTGGAGGCTCTCTGAGAGTGTCGCAAATGACTCCACCTTTCCTCCACTGAAGTACAACACTCCAGTGTGAAGTCACCTGCTGGTGTGACCAACCAAAGTGAGTGTCTTTGATCTCCTTGCTCCATTTGCAGTTGTAGTTTTCGCTATAATCGACATGGACTACAACTTGGTCCTCTGTTAAGCTGTCCTTCAGCATCTTCAGACGGGTGAACTGGTGCCCAATGTTGTACAAATGCGTACAGAAACGGGGTAGGTCCTCCTTGGTAAGGTCTACAAGCCGCTCTATGCTTGCAAACTTCTTCTCCAGGATAGTGTTTTTTACCTCAAACTCTGATGTAGAGCCATCTTGGTGTTTCTTGGTGACTGGAGTGGACCTACTGACCCACTCTTCCCAAGACACAATGTTGTCCTTTGTGTTAGGATTCATTTCGACCGGGAATGTTGCCTTCTTGCACTTGTCACACCTATTATACATGCAGTCGATGTCTACTGCATCACATACCGATGAGGCCACCACTTCCGTTGATGACATGGTTCGTGTGATGCCAAGCTGGTGTAACTTTTTCACCTTGCTATTGAAATTCTCATGAATCTTGCATCCACAAGTCTCCCTGTCTGTAACTCTTGGGCTAACAATCCAAAAAGGCCTATGTTTGCAGAATTGAGACCGAGAGATCTTCAGAGTGGGATTCTCTCCAATAAACTTCTTGTGGAGATTTTCCATGGTGTCAGTCAGGTACCTCTTCCTGAAGATCTGCCCGCCTTTCCTCATTTCACCAGCTTTTCCATTGATCACGGTTGTGATGTCGTCCCTGTGTAGGAAGGTTTCAACAAGAGTTCCCATCCTCTTCCTTTTGCTGACTGTCACCAACCTCTCTCTCCTCTTTTGGGCCTGGTTTGCTCTGCCTCTGTTTTCCTCCAGTCTTCTTATCCTCTTCCTCGTACACTCAAGTTCCCTTTGTTTTTGCTTCAGTTTCTTCTCCATGTCTCTCAGTTTTCTCCTCAGTTTTGATTTAGTTTGTTTCCTTTTTGGTGTTGATGTTTGTGGAACCAATCTTGGGGGTGGCTGATTTAGTTCGATTGGTTGCAGGACTCGGCGAGGTGGAGGCATGACATTTTCTTGCTCTTCTGGATCATCAATACCTGATGGTGGGGTGAGATCCATGATGATCTGCAGATTTATTTTTTTTGCATTACACCTATTGGAATTCTCCCTCCACTTTTTTTGTTGTTTTTTCCTTTGTTTTGCATTCATGTCTTTGGCTGACTTTAATAGACCGCTCTCCTTTCGTTTTAGATACCTGCAAAAATATTGCCAACGTTAGTTATAACACTAACACAAAAGTGCTAATAATACAACCCAAAAGTACTCAATATAATTATGCGTTAATAGAGCATTAATAAAGCCTCAATAAACATGACAATGCATTAATAACGCTCTGTGTACATTGAAGTATGGTTAATATAATCCCATGTTACATTTGACATTTAAAAAAATGTCATGACTTTGGGACCCTTCAGTATGCACATGTGCAAGTACGGCAATTTTCTGGCTTCTACTCAAAATATAGGGGTCTACTGTACATCTAGTGTAATCATTGACCTATAGGTGGCGCTATAGTTTCCTACCATATGGTACTGTATGAGCTTGTCTTCAGCACTATGTAAGTATGCAAACTTTCTTTTCCCTTCAAATGTGGGCCTACCTCTCTCTTTCCTTCCTCCTGTACTCCTCAAGTAGCTCGGGATTGCTGTAAAGCTTTTCCCTATGTTTCTGCACCCTAGCTCTTGTAGCAGCCTTCTTCCCTTCCGCCATTGTATATCTTCATATCAAAAAAGTTAGATTACTGGTCTGTTATAGTAACTAACAGACAATAATAGGAAACTATTCTTATATTGATTACCGTAACATCATAATTCATTACCGTAACAGGCAACTATATGACGTGGTAATGAAAGATGGGTGTTACGGTAATGAATGCTCTTTAGCTTAGCTAGAATAAAATGGCAGAAGCCATGATGACCTTGAAAAAAAAAATGCACCATCACTATATGCCTACTCATACCCTTTATATTGTAATGTTTTAAATCAATATTTTTTTCAAAAATATGAAATATTACATTGTTACAGTAATGTACCCCTATGCTGTGGTAAGAGGGGTATAAGAAGACAAAAGGTAAAACTTTTAATATCAAAAGATCACAGATAATCTTACCTTGTAGCCATCTTGAATCTTCTCTTCTGCGTGGTGCATTGTGGGTCAATAAAACTTTATTGACAAATATACAGTAGTTTTGACAGGCACATGAACAAATGTTACGGTAATGAAAGCTGTGTGCTCGGACACTCCTGTTTTGGCCAAAATTATATATAACATATTTTCTAAACCCCAAGAAATGATTATTGTCTGTAAATATATACTACTCTAAACAATATTTAAAAGTTTTTTATATGTTTTATTAAATATTTATTTTATTGGAAGAAAGCAAAACCTTGAAATATTTGTCCGGACGCATTACGGTAATGAATTTTTAGATCAAAAATCTACTGAAAAAACACTAAAATAATATTAAAGTTAAAAACAATTAAATGAACCATATAGTAAGCATTGTGTGCTTTAATATTAAAATGAATTATTTTACATTCTCAGTGAATATGTGTATCAATTCATTACAGACATGGCTTCAGGTGGTTTCATGAGAATCACCCATAAGCAGCCTAATGTTTACAGGTATGTTACCACAACAGATGACAGCTTAGCTAAATAATGTAGTTATTCGACAATGAAACGGTACCCAGTGGTTTAATTCCAATGGAAATTATATGTATTTATTCAACACTTTAATTAGCTTGGAATTTCACTACGGCATAGTCCAGGGTGCTTAGCCAAAGTCACGTAGTTTAGCAAAAGAAACATTGACTACCCTAACAATACAAGTCATTAAATAATGTAAGTCAGCATTAAAACAACCTTCTCTTGTTCTCCTCCAATTCTTCAAGATTTTGAAGTAAAAAGGACATCTCTGTTGCCTCCAACTCCTCCGAAACCATAAACAACGTTGCTAACTCCTCCATGTTGTTTTTCTTCCTTGGTTCAGAAACGTCCAAAACTGTCCCAGTTCGATCTGCTCAAGCGTTTGTCATTTCCGCCTGAGTCAGGCAAGCCAAGTGAACACCGATGTGTACTCGAACACGCCCTATGTCTCGGGTAGCCAACGTTAGGTATGAGTGAATATCGTGAAATGTTAGGTTGTAGTTATACTAGTTGCTAGGGCCAGGCTATTGAAATGTAAATAGACTTTCTGACCAGTAGCCTGAGTGGAAGAAGACAGTAAGGTGGAGAGGGCGGAAGTCAGCTGACTGATCGGAATAGGTTCCCGGATTTTCAACATTGAGTTTCAAACAAAATAACAATTATAATAGGAAAAATAATAATAATTTGGCGGATTGTACATAAACTGGTCTGTGACTGGACTGGAGATGGTAGGGGCTAGGGAGGGGAGGGAGGAGGGGGATTTAGAGGAGGGTATGAACACAAATAATTGGTCTAAAATGGAAAAGAACTAGGAGAGATAATAGCCACAGTGATAGCTCTGATGATAGAGGGGAATATTCCAGGGTGGTTAGGAGGAAGGTTGATGAGGATCAGGGATTACAAATTATTATAAAGTTCAAGGAAGGGCATGCTATTAGGAAAGTAAGCCCGTTTGCTTTGACTCGGGTCTAAAAGAGAAGATTGGTGACATTGTGATGGCAAAGGTGATGGCTGATGGAGGATTATTAGTCAAGTGCAAAAATGAGGAGCAGAGAGGCAAAGCTTTTAAGTTAAAGGAAGTGTGCAATAAAATGGTGGAGAAAGTGAGGAATACAGGTGGAGGGCCACTTTTGAGGGGTGTGATTTATGGCATTCCAATTGAAGAAAACCTGGAGGATTTGAAGGTAAATCTAAAAGGAGGTAAGGTGACAAGCATTAAGCATTTGCAAGCAAGAAGAGGAGGTGAAAAGATGGAGTTTGTCAATCTTGCTAGAATTTCAGCAAGGATTCATGAGCTACTATGTCAGAGCATATGTACCACCTCCTCTTAGATGCTATAAATGTCAAAGGTATGGGCATATTGCAGCTGCATGTAGAGGAAGACAGAGGTGGTGGAGGAGAACATTATTATGGGAAGTGTGAGGAAGGGGCAGAACTGAAATATGCTAACTGTAACGGTGCACATAGTGTGGTATATGGAGGTTGTGTTGTTAGAAAGAAGGCAATGGAAGTGCAGAAAATTAGGGTACAAAAAGACATATCCTATGCAGAAGCAGTTAAGTTGGTTCAGAAAGAGAAAGACAGCCAAACAAAGTGTGTTGGAGAGTAGTAGGGGTGATGAAAATATACTTTTAGTAAAGAAGGAGAAATTTGTGTGCTTTCTGGCTGACGTGATTTACTGTACATTTCAAGAAAAAGGTAGATTGGGAAAAAATTTAAATAATAAGAGCGCAGCAAGGTATCTGGATATTCAACAGATATAAGGTGTTCAGGAAGAGCTGAAAAGACAAGAGCAGTTGAAATTATGTTCACAGGAATTATTGTAATTATTTTTATACTTCAGTGGAATGCAAGAAGTTTAATTGCAAATGGAAAATCGTTTAAAGGTTATATTAATGAACTACAGAATAAGCCGGATGTATTATGCATTGAGGAGACATGGCTGAGGCCTTCAGTGGATTTTATTATACAAGGATATATTTGGAAGGATAGGGAAAGTGGTAGTGAGGGAGGGTGTGCTACATTTGTGAGAGAGGGAATTCCATATAGAGCGGTAGTTATAACTAGGGAAGGATCTGGAATATGTGGTTGTTGAGGTTTGGTTAAAGAACAGCAGTTTAATTATTGTCAATTTTTTATAATCCTTGTCAAAGACTGGTACAAGACACTTTGTAGATAATTGAAGGACTTGACAAAAGAAGGGTTATTTGGTGTGGGGATTTTAATGCTCATAATACTGTGTGGGCAGGGGAAAAGAGAGATTATAATGGAGTTGAGGAGTCAATGGAAGCTAAAGGAACCTTGTGTGTTTAAATGATGGAAGCAGCACAATAATTAATCATAGTACAGGGAGAGAATCTGTATTAGACCTAATTTTTTCCTCACAGTCACTGGCAGGATTATGTGCACGGGAGGTGTGGAATCACTCAACAGTTGGAAGTGATCACTATCCAATTGTGTGTCAAGTCGGTATGGAGAATAATGTGGAACCAGATGATATAATGGAAAGGTGGGTTTTTGGAAAGGCTGAGTGGGGTACATTTCAAGTAATATGTGAAAAAAGATTAGTGTTGATAGACAAAGAATTGGATGTAGACACTTCATTAAAGAGTTACAGCAGCTATAATAGGAGCTGTGAATCAGGGCATTATAAAGAAGTCTGGTAAAGGAAAAAGAAAATTGGTGCCCTGGTGGAGACAGGAGTGTTCTGTGGCTGTGAAGAATCGAGATAAGGCTTTTAGGGAATTAAAACGGACTCACAACTTCCAGAAACTAATAAATTATAAAAAGTGCCACGCAATGGTCCGGAAAATCATTAAAGAAGAAAAAAGGAAATATTGGCGAAATTATTGCAATACACTTGGGAGAAGCCCACCAATAGAAGAGGTGTGGGGAATGATACATAAGATGAGTGGAGTGAGGAAAGAATGGGGGTATCCTGTGCTAGAAAGTGATGGAATATTAGCAGTAGAAAATGAAGAAAAGGCAGACATGTTAGTAAAAGCTTTAGTTAAAGTACATAGTTCTGATAACATGTCAGAAGAGGCAAGGCAAAGAAGGGAAAAAACAAAGGAAGATCATTTAGAAATGTTGGATTGGAGAAATGGAAACAATGACACAAGCATTAATGTAATTTTCTCATTAGAAGAGATGAAAAGGGCAATTGGCAAATCTGGATTAACATCTCCCAGAAAAGACCAAGTTTGTTATATAATGTTAGAGCATCTAACAGATATAGCTTTGGAAGTTGTTGCTGCATGCATGCCGTTTTGGAGCTGTCCTGTTAATTACTGAATAAAGTGTTAAGGATCTGGGTCGGGACTGGACTCAAATGCACGAATACAATAATGCTCACGAAGAGCGTTTATTACTTTGTCCAAAACTCCAGAAGTATAGGGAGAGAACAGGGAAAGGGACTGGATATTGGGCTTTGTGTTCCGGGAACCGGGTCTGTAGGTTATAATAAATTTAAAACGGGCAAAAAACAAAGACCAGCGAGCTTGACGGGAGTTAAGGTGCTTGGCGGATTGAATGTATTCGAGATTACGGTGGTCATTCAGGACAATAAATGGTTCCTCCGCCCCCTCCAGCCAGTGCCGCCACTTTTCCAAGGCGAGTTTAATGGCGAGTAACACAGTCTCCAACGTCGTAGTTGCGTTGGGCAGGGGTGAGTCAGTGGGAGAAGAAGGCGCATGGGTGGGTCTTTTGGTCCAGGGCGGAGCATTGGGAGAGTACGGCCCCAACGCCGGTGTCGGAGGCATCCACCTCCACGACGAACTGGCGGTTGGGATCCGGGTGACAGAGGATGGGGGCCGTGGAGAACCTGGCTTTGAGAGTGGAAAAGGCATGGTTAGCTTCAGGGGGCCAAGTGAAGGGAACGGAGGTGGAAGTGAGGTTGGTGAGGGGGGCCGCGATCTGGCTATACTCACGGATAAACTGCCTATAAAAATTGGCAAAACCCAGGAATTGTAACAAGTGCTTGAGGGAGGCGGGACGTGGCCACTGCCAGACAGCTTGGATCTTGGCGGGGTCAGCCCGGATCTTACCCTCCTCAATAATAAACCCCAGGAACGGAACCGAGGGTACATGGAAGCTGCATTTCTCCGCCTTGACGAACAGCTTGTTCTCCAGCAATCTCTGAAGAACCTGTCGGACATGCTTGACATGATCTTGGGGTTTTTTAGAGAATATTAATATGTCATCAATATATACAAATACAGACTGGCCGAGGAGGTCACGTAGAACGTCATTAACCTCTTAATACCAAGGGCAAAATATACCAATTTTCACTAGTGACCAACAAAGCTGTTTATCTCAAAAACTGTAAAGGCTACAAATATGGTTCATAGCTTTTATTAAAACAGAGAACTGCACTATTATGACTAAGCAGTCAGAATTCATATACATACACTTTTTGCTACTTAATTACAACAATTTATGTACAGAAATTGTGAAAAAACTAAAAAAAACGGGTACCTACATTCAACTTTCTGATTTTTTACCTGATGAGCTACAAGAGCTATGGAGGAAAAAACTCTTTGCGATTCCTCAATGATTCCCACCCAAACCATTCAAATTCTACAGAGTTTTTTTCAGGTGAACCATTTCGGTTACCAAAGTTGGCACAAACTGTGCCAAATTGTGCAAAATGGCAAGGTTCCAGAAAAGTCTCAATAGCTTGTTTGCATGTGACGTCATGTCACTGCGTTGCAGTGGCGCGAACTGCAGATGGGGGGCAGGAAGTGATTTGCAGATTAGGAAAGGTTTTTGCGCGGTTTACGGCTGTACCAACCGATCGATTCGGGAAAAAAACAAGGGCTACTTTCGAGTCCTGAAAGTGGTTACACATAAAGGGGAGAAGTTTAAAAAACTCACAGAGAAACGGCGGCAGACGTGGATCAAATATCTCCGTCTTAAGTCTGGAGGAGCAGGAGTCAGACAACGCTCATATATGCAGTGACCACTTTGTGAAAGGTAAGGCTACAGTAATTTAACTACTTACATAGCTGGCTAAAACTGACAAAAATACAGACCAGGAGGCAATATTGCTGGAAACATAGCTAACGTTACATCTGTGATATCACCCTGTGTGTTTGTGTTTCGCAGCTAGATAGCTAACGCTATCTTCCGGTGTCTTTGTTTTTAGCAATGCTAACGTTAGCTAGCTATCACGGCCAGTGGTTCTCAACGTGAGGATGTGAGGTCCTTGACAGGGGTCCAGGGAGTCCACAGTAAACTTATGAATTGTTAAACTTCAGCATTATTTCTTTTACAAGACGTTAACACAATTACAGAATGTAGAAGAATGACTGTTTTGATCATAGTTTCTCTCTTATCTCTCTACCTAAAATACAGATAGTGTTAGTCTTGGAATTCTGGACAAAATCATAACAATAAAAAAGATTGTCAGATTTGTGGTTGAGAGACAAAATCTTATCAAATGGGGTCTGTGGCCCTAATGTGGACTGAATTAGGGTCCTTGATATGAATAAGGTTGAGAACCACTGCCATAGACTTAAACAATGTGAAACTACTGTTATCCCTCTTTGCTGTCACTGTGGGGTGTTTATCACTTTGCTATTTATTTTATTCAGGCTGCCCGAGTGCTGTCAACAATGTAGACTCTCCAGACTGGGCTCCTACGGTTCATCTTGGTTACCAGCAAGGTAAACCAATGACCGAGGCATCACGTCAACATGAGGAAAGGTTGAGGTCCAGAAAAGCAGATGAGACCTGCACCAAAGCAGATGAGACCTGCACCGACAGAGGCATTGCTGGACCTCGGTGAGGGCTCACAGAGCCCAGAATCAGAATACTTCAAAGGTAAATGAAATATAATGCATGGAGCTTTCATGTAGCCAATGTTACATTAAGTATTTTGACAACTATGTATGTCACTTGTTTACATCAGAATTTAACCAAAATAATTACCACCACCTTGATAAATACAATTTGTAAATTATAGAACTAAACTATCTTTCTCCCTCTTATCCCCTTTGCCAAATATATTCTATGTAGACGCAGGATGCCAGACAGACCTGACTATGGATGATCTTGTGAAGATGGAGGATGTTCTGAATCACTCAGCAGCGGAGCTGAGTGACCTCAGGAAAAAAGCACTGGACACAGAATTTAGTCCAGATGCTTTTCAGAACAACGAAGAGAAGACTAAATTTTACACAGGATTGCCCAATTTCTTAGTTTTGATGCAAGTGTTTCGGCTATGTGAGCCACACATCACCTCTAGCTCTTTGTCCGCACTTGGCATACTTCATGAAAGATTAGAGTTTATAATAGAGTGGCCAGAGCGAGAGGTGCTGCAAGCTACGATGCCGATGTCATTCAGGCAAGCATTTGGATGCAAGGTTGCAGTAATAGTGGACTGTTTTGAGGTTTTCATTGAAAGGCCATCTAATTTGCTGGCAAGAGCACAAACCTGGTCCAATTATAAACACCATAACACAGTTAAATTTCTCATTGGCATTGCTCCTCAAGGATATGTCACATACATCTCTCGTGCTTGGGGAGGGAGAGTGAGTGACAAGCAGATAACTGAAGAGAGTAGCCTTCTAAAGAATTTGTTACCTGGAGACATTGTTCTGGCAGACCGTGGCTTTGCCATAGGGGATAGTGTAAGATTTTACTGTGCTTCATTGAAGATGCCTGCATTCACAAAAGGTAAGAGCCAGCTATCTGCATATGAAGTTGAGCAAACAAGAAAACTCGCTAAATGTGCATATTCATGTGGAAAGGGTCATAGGATTAGTGATAAGAAAGTACCAAATTCTGCAGAGTAGGGCAATGCCCATTGAACACATGGCTGTAAAAGCAGGTGAGTCACTGGCGCTGATTGATAAGATTGGAGTCATTTACTGTGCATTATCCAATCTTTCTGACTCTGTTGTCCCACTGGAGTAAGCAATAGATATTCTATTCATCCAAAGGTCAAACAGGAAAATAAGATGCCTTCCCTGCATAGTTGTGCATAGGTTTGCATTGAATGATATGTTTTGAGGTAGATTTATGATTATAAACAATGGGTGAATGTTTTCTCAGACCTCCACTAACTGGGGTGGGTGTAGTTGTTCTAGCCCTGACTACAAATAAACTCCTCAAAAAAAGTTCGGAAACGTTATTTCGGTCGATTATTCCTCCCCTTTAATAATACCAATTGGTATTGTATTTTATATCGTTGGAAAGCCTGATTAGTCACCTTTACAACGAGGTACAACTTGTAAGGATCATGCATTCGTGGAATGAGCAACACAGCTAACCGTGTGGGTAGCGGCCCAAAAAAATGTGCCAAAATCCCCTGCAATATTCTTCTGTTGGTATTCACTCTCGTTTTGAGCTTCAAGTGCTGGCAGGTGGAGAACGCTATGCAGATTGCTGCACAGATCGCGTGACACCTTTCAATGGGGGCAGTGTCATGGTGTGGGGCGGTATCTCTCTCACAGGCAAAACAGAACTTGTCATCATTGAAGGCAATCTCAATGCAGTGAGATATTGGAATGAGATTCTGGAGCCAGTGGCGATCCCATATCTCCAGAATCTGGGACCTAACTCCATCCTCCAGGATGACAACGCTCGCCCCCACAGAGCCAGGATCATCACAGAGTACCTCCAGAATTTGGGAGTGGAGAGGATGGAATGGCCTGCCGTGAGTCCAGACCTCAACCCAATTGAACACCTGTGGGATCAGCTTGGGCATGCTGTACGTGCCAGAGTGACCAACGCAACCATGTTGGCTGACTTGCGGCAAATCCTGGTTGAGGAATGGGATGCCATCCCACAGCAATGTGTGACCAGGCTGGTGACCAGCATGAGGAGGAGGTGCCAAGCTGTTGTGACTGCGTATGGATCTTCCACACAGTACTGAGGTCCCTGACAGTGTAAAATGAATAAAGTGTAAAAATGACCAATATGTGTTGTTTTTTCCTTATTACTGTGGGAGAGTGCAATCATCCAATCCACCAAGCAACTCAAAACGAGAGTGAATACCAACAGAAGAATATTGCAGGGGATTTTGGCACATTTTTTTGGGCTGCTACCCACACGGTTAGCTGTGTTGCTCATTCCACGAATGCATGATCCTTACAAGTTGTACCTCGTTGTAAAGGTGACTAATCAGGCTTTCCAGCGATATAAAATACAATACCAATTGGTATTATTAAAGGGGAGGAATAATCGACCGAAATAACGTTTCCGAACTTTTTTTGAGGAGTTTAGTTCAATGTTGGTAATGTTCAAATAATTAGCATTCCTACTATTATTAGGCTCTGCTTATAATGGCAACCTACTATTATTATATTTCTTCCTTTTGATGTGAATGTTTCCATTTCAATTTTTCTTCTGTAACATTATGTGACTCCCCCTGCTGGGATGTACCTGTTACCTGTGATGTGATATCTATAATTACTCACACCTGTTGTCTGTGTGTATTCATTGTGACTTTGCCAGAAATACGCTGAGAAAGGGAGTCAGCCCAAAAACGTCCATGTGGCTATAAAACAGTCAGTTTGGAGTGCCGTTCTCATCTTTCTTTTGTTCAGTTACTACTTTTAGGATTCAGCACCCAGTTATAATTTTTGTGAGTTGAGTGAGTGATGTCAAACAAAATAGAAATATTCAAATATTCCTATAAAATATTCCTTACAAATATTTCATACTTCATTTTGTTTAAAAAGTGTTTAGAGTAAAATGTCCTTATCAGTTTAGACAGCAGAATTGTGTGTCACGATATCCCAAAATCACCACATCACGATATGATTCCACTGAAAGACGTTAAATGATAATATTGAATAATAATAATAAGGTCTATATTGAATTATCACCCAGCCCTACTAACTCATAAGTCTTATTTAAATTGACATCACAAGGTGGCCTTGGCATATTTCAGATATCAATTTATTTTATTTCTGCCTATATGACTAAAGCTGTAACGTGACGACTCCATCTGGTGAGGCTCCCATGTATGACCACTTCGGATTCAGCCAAAGTCCACTGTCCATGCAGGAGAAACCCTCATGGTCCACACTTTGCAGTCGTTCATATTGTTTTCTGGCTGTTGCCTCATATTTACATCCATACCTGTAATGCATAAAAGTAGCAATAGAAAGAGAGAGAGTTGCACAACCATAATTAGTAACTGATTTACAAAATGTGATGTGGGTCAGCATTTATAGGGACAATTCTAGTGCACTGGTTTACATCATCCTACTCCAGACCTCAAAGCTTAAACATACTCCTAGCCAGCCCTAACCTTTGTGTCATAATAGGTCAATTGCAGATGTCCTTATCTTGCCATTACTTTCCCCTAATAAATACCTTGTCGCAGCTGTAGAGAGCTTGTGTGCCTCTGGGTAGCATATGGACTTCACCAAGGACTTTGACGGCTGTGAAAGACTAGTCTGTAGAACCTGCTTCAGTTTAGAGGCTGTTATCCTTCCTGCTCTTTGGCTGAACCAGATTGTTGATGAGCTCTGGTTTCTGGTCTCCTCCTCTACTGCCTGGACCTGTGACTGTGTTAGCTCTTCCAGTCTGAAATCCTTGCATGCTTTCTGCAACTCTGTTGGAGGTAGCTGCAGTGTCTCTGGTGTCCTATACGCAGTTAGTGGTTTAGGTAGCTTGCACACAGACTTTGGGACAAATTCTCTGTAATATGGTGACCTGGACATCAGTGCAGCACTTTTTGGGGAGTTTATGTGTAAAGCCTTGAAAAACTGAGTATATGTCTCTGATCCTTGCTTCACTCTTGGACACTGAACTGTGGGACTCTCACGCCGCGTTCACACAGCGAGCAACATGGTTGCTGGGTCGGTCAAGTCTACTAGGCTGGGGGCGGGGCAAGAGCTTCCCGTTGTGTCATCCAAGTCTGCTCGTACAGCTACAATTTTTTGATGAAGAGAAACAACGGCGGTAGCCTACATATAAGAAAGACATATTTGCGATGCAGCCTATTCTTTATAGTTATGTCATGACACTGATAATTATGTGTTCTCGCTAGCTAGCGATAGGCTATATCCATCTTCGTTGCGAGCTGGCGATCTTTATCTATCTATTATTCGGTTTTACAGTAAATGCTGGGCCAGTTTGGAGTGTAAGGGCATGTTAGACTGGAAAGCTGACCAACATCATGCTGAACTGTATACAAATAAAGAAGCTATACCGTCTTTCATCATCGAAACCGATTCAAGACCCTTTTATTTCTCGAACGTAATTGCAAGTACCGGCGGTTTTATACATAAATCTATCAATCTATCTAGATAGATTTATGTAGCTATAAAACTCAACACGTAGTTTGGGATCAATGTGATATTGGTAAAACAAGCCACATATATCCTTTAAGGTTATGTTATGACACTGATAATTATACAATGATAATATATAAATTATTCACTGTTACCGCTGCTAACCCTATTTCGCCTAGCTTAGTTTGATAGGCTATATTAGGCTACGTAGCTAGCTAGGTTACGGAACAATTATTCAGGAAATGGTTTCGTGTCGGTTGGAGAAATATGAAACGCGGAATTCTGATTGGCTGTTACGGCCGACGTCGGCCAAAAAGTTAAACTGTGGGCAACATTTATCGGCCGATTTTGGTCGCTCAGTTTTCTAGTTGCTCAGGTCGCTGAACGTCGCTCAGCTTCATAGAGAATGAATGGACTTCCGGCAACTGGGCGACCGAAGTTGCTTGCTGTGTGTAGGCCTATGCGGCGTCAGGTGTTTGTTTCTCACCTGCAGAGGTGGAAAGAGTACTGACAAACCTTACTCAAGTACAAGTATTGTTACTTGAGTGAAAATTAACTCAAGTACAAGTAAAATTACTCGTCCAGGAAATTACTCAAGTAACAGTAAAAAAAAGTAGCCTATTTAAAAGTACTCAAGTAAAAGTCTCACCTCACCTGCGGTCTTTCCTTACTTATAGCCTATGCTTAAACAACAGGTCATCCATCGGCCCAACCCTAGTCTAGTCTTTCATACTGAACAGCTCATTCAGTATTTTACACCTCTGCTCACCTGTCCTCCCTGTAATGGCATCATCTAGTTTTTGCTTTTTAGATTTTGCAGATGAAAAGTCTATCATCGCAACTGGAGCGGCAGGAATCTGAAAGCGCGAGAGGCATAGAGAATAGAAACGCTTTAAATGTATCCCTACATACAGCTCACACTGAAACAAAAGTAAATGACGTGCATTTGATTACCTTTTTGACATGTGATGGCATTAACCACTTGCACTTTTCCATAGTGCAGGATTCAGTCTCTCATTTTAACACCCGCTTCAATGGCGAACAGAACTGCTCCAACATGCGAGCAGGATTCTGACAATCTGTTGGTAGAAAGGAGGGAGAAAAGGAATTACGCATTTACAGATAATTTATAATACTATTACAAGCAAATATAACACAAACAGCTGACAGACTGCTTTGTTTAAGGGGTTGAGAACCTAATTTTATATACTGTACATAAGCGGTGCTTCTCTAAGATCAACAGCTTATTCTTAAACACCAGACAGACATGATATGATATTTCAAACATAACTACATATTGTTTCTAGAGCAGCAATAGCAGGCTAGTTTACCTCAAAGTCACTATATAAGCTAATACCTCATTGGAAACAAATAGTATTCTTGAGATCAGATGACGTACAATATTTAACATTATACCTAGTTCTGCAGTCACATTTTCGTGTTCAAACAACTGAACCAATGACTCAAACGGGTGGCTTGATTTTAAATGTCAGAAGGATTAAATGTATAGAATAATTTAGAGTAACATCAGACTAACTTATAATTTGTTCATATTATGAAGATCAGTTACAGATGGGTAAAATAGATTGGCTCTGAGGATGAAGCACAGTGGCTGTGTTTACAAGAAGCATGAATCATTACGCACCAGGTGACAGGTATGTTAGTAATTTTAAACGTCTTTCAGGTCTCATCAGCATTTTTGCCGTCAAGTTGAGTCTCACAGCATACAGACAGTTCTCATTTTAGCTTGTTCATATCATCCATTACGGATAATTATCGGGACAAACAGGACAGGATTCAGAACAACTGCTCGTTGTTCAGGACGTCTGGTCACCATCAGACAGACAGATAACGTTAGAGAACTTCATGCCAGCTAGTAAGCATCATTTTACAACAGCGTTATGTTAAACATGCCTTGAGTTATTATGACTTACCCAGCCATACAATCACAATGTGCTGTGACAACTTCTCCATTTTGTTTCGCCACGATCCACGTTTTCAACGGTGTTTCACCAGACCTCTGAGAATGGTTGACCTAGTAAGGTAGAAAATAGTAGCTACAGTTAGCCAGCTAACGTTTAGCGCGTAGCCTGACGCCAGTGGTGTATCCATGTACATTAGAGTTGAAATAGCAATATAAAAATAGTGATTCTCAAGCAGATTTACTCACCCGGGCAAAAACAAGACGACAGTCATTCAATGCTGCTTTCGATCCGAGGTCGTTGACCCAACCACACACAAAATAGTTATAAGCCTCCAGACTCTTGTACGCCTTCATCTGGCTAGCCGTGTAGTAGGAGGTCTGGAGGACGAGGTAATTTGTGTTGTCGATCGCCTCCACGCCAGGCAAATCGGCCAAGACGTGAGAAAAATCGCTTTTCCTCAGCGTGTACGGATCATATCCAATATGTTTATACATTTTTTGATGATACCTCCTGCGTGTAGGCCCGTCCAACGCTTTTGTGTATTGACTTTCCATCATTTCAAATCAGTGTTCTTCACTTCCTGCCCCCATCTGAATTTCGCGCGTCATCAGAATCACGTGACTGCAAACAAGCTATATGATTTATTTTTTAGGTTTTACAATAAAATGTGATTATTTGTCAATATTGGCAATAAAAGTTCATTTTTAGATGTGTTTTTGATGTGTTTCATATTACACAACTAACTAGCCTACCCATGGTCCCCAAAAGGCTCTCCAAACCCATTTTGTCAGCAGCCATACCACCATGCAATCTGCTCCTGTTTAATTACTGAAGCTAAGCAGGTGTGGGCTTGGTTAGTACTTGGATGGGAGACCTCCAGGGAAAACTAAGTTGCTGCTGGAAGTGGTGTTGGTGGACCAGTAGGGGGCAATCTTCCCTCTGGTCAAATAAATCCCAATGCCCCAGTGCAGTGATGGGGACACTGTGCTGTAAGAGATGCCGTCTTACGGATGAGATGTTAAACCGAGGTCCTGACTCACTGTGGTCATTAAAGATCCCATGACACTTATCGCAAAGAGTAGGGGTTTCCCCGGTGTCCTGGCTAAATTCCCAACCTGGCTCTTTCAATCTGCCACCTAATCATCCCCCAGTTTAATTGGCCAATAATAATTCTCTCTCTCCACCTTAGCTGATGTGTGGTGAGCATTCTAGCGCAAAATGGCTGCCGCTGCATCACCCAGGTGGGTGCTACACATTGGTGGTGGTAGAGGCGAGTTTCCCCCTTATCACTGTAAGCGCTTTGAGTATTGAGAAAGGTGCTATATAAATGCAAGGTATTATTATTTATTATTATTATTATGTAGCAGCACAGTGAATCTTGTATTCCACCAGAGCCCCATTAGCCAGAAATGAGTCCAGGTACAGATCCTTTCCAAAAAATTAGAATATCATGGAAAAGTTTTTTTTTTTCCATAATTCCATTCAAAAAGTGAAACTTTCATAGATTATAGATTCATTACACACAAAGTGAAATATTTCTAGCCTTTATTTGTTTCATTTTTCATAATTTTGGCTTACAGCTCCAGAAAACCCCCAAAACAGTATTTCAAGAAATTAGAATAGTGTGTCAAAAATCAGCATTTACTTCAGTTATTTCAGAGAATGAATGTTTTAGACTGAGTGTCACACTATCATCTAATTTACTCAAAACACCTGCAAAGTTTATCTCAGTTTGGTTCAGTATGGGGAAGACTGCAGACTTGACAATTGGCCAGAAGACCATCATTGACACCCTCCAGAAGATGGGTAAGCCACAAAAGGTCATCGCTAAGGAGGCTGGCTGTTCACAGAGTGCAGTGTCCAAGCATATCAATAGAAAGTTTAGTGGAAGGGAAAAATGTGGCAGGAGAAGGTGCACAAGAAAAAGAGATGACCGTAGGCTTCAGCGGATTGTCAAGCAAAGACGATTCCAAAATCTGGCGGAGATGCAGAGGGAGTGGACTGAGGCTGGAGTCAGTGCTTCAAAAACCACCACGTACAGACGTATCCGGGACATGGGCTACAACTGTCAGATTCCTCGAGTCAAGCCACTCCACTCATTCTCTGAAATAACTGAAGTAAATGCTGATTTTCGACACACTATTCTAATTTCTTGAAATACTGTTTTGGGGGTTTTCTGGAGCTGTAAGCCAAAATTATGAAAAATGAAACAAATAAAGGCTAAAAATATTTAACTTTGTGTGTAATGAATCTGTAATCTATGAAAGTTTTCCCGTTGGGAAATAATAATAAACCCCTGCATAATAATCAACAACAACAAACTCATCCTCATGTTATCATGTTATCTCTCCCTCATGTTACATCATGCATAAATTGCTCGTTCGTTTACCTGCACAGCCTGCTGTACTGCATACAGAACAATTTACTCATGTGGAACAAAACAAACTCTTCAGACGCCATTTCATTAAAAAAAAACTCGGAACAGCTCGTCTCAGACACAAATAGATAGCTAACTGCTGTGTGTAATTTTGCTGGCTAGCTTGCCATTGTTACAATATAGTAATGTTAGCTATATTCATTTAATTCAGAGGGATTCGTTTTATACATAACAGTGAATTCGCACTGGTAAGCCGGCAAAAAGAAAAAATGTTACCTTACACCACTCAGCATCACTGAGACAATACCGCAAAAATATATTTGGGCTAGGACCTGTTGCATGGAGAAACTACTGAATAACCTAGCCATAACTAACCAAAAACTGTATGAAAGAGACTAGGGGTGTCACGATACCGATTCAAAATCGAAAATCGATCGAAATGAGCGTTCGATTTCGAACTTCGAAATCACAAGCTGGTTCGCGATTCTCCAAGTTTTTTTTTTTCTCTCCACCCCCGTGCTCTTCTTAGCCTTTCATGTGATGGGTAAAATGTAAAAAAAAGTAGCCTACTTGGCCATCTCTAATGTAAGCGTTTCCGACAAGACGCCTTCCACTGCATTTTGTTCGTCCACGCAGGCGTGCGTCCGAAGAAAAAAACAACAACGATATTTCAAAGAAGACACAGCTGCTAGTTAACGTTAGCTTACCGGTAGCCTGCATTACTTTTCGACACATGGCCACTGCCGGAGTCAGAGATGGAGAAACAGAACTGCAAAATCCTCCTGCTTCCCTCAAGTCACCGGTGTGGCAACAGTTTACCTTCCCCGTGAGTTATATAAACAACGAACGCGTCATTGACAAAAAAACGACAGTTTGTCGGCTATGCTACACACGAGTACCATACGCCACCTCAGGCAACACGTCAAATATGGCAGGACACATTCGCAGGCATCACAAAGATTACCTATTCGGTGGTGGAGAACGCTGGATTTAAGCATTTAATGCAGAATTAATTGCCTTGACGACAATGTAAATGTAAATGACCGTTGTCAGGGCATAAAACCAATGTGTAAATTGTTAATAGCGTGGTAAATGTTCAACTGTTTATTATTCTAGAGTCTAGTTTTGATAAAGCTCTTAACTGTTTAGGTGTGTTTAAATATTGTCATATTTTTGTTATTATTTATAATTGTTATTATTCAAATAAAAGTTACTTATTGAGAGCGGCAGTGTAGTATAATGGTTAAGGAACTGGCCTTGTAACCGAAAGGTTGCAGGTTCGATTCCCAGGTAGGACACTGCCATTGTACCCTTGAGCAAGGTACTTAACCTGAATTGCTTCAGTATATATCCAGCTGTATAAATGGATAATATGTAAAACATGATAAAAAAAAGTTGTGTAAGTCGCTCTGGATAAGAGCGTCTGCTAAATGCCTATAATGTAATGTAATGTAATGAGAAACAAGTATTTTTCTTTACAAATCAAGACTCGATAGTCTAACAATGGCATAGCCATTAGTTAGACTATAGTGCTGGAAAAAAAAATTGTGCTGAAAAAAAATCGAAAATCGAATCGAATCGTGACCTTAAAATCGAAAGTCAAATCGAATCGCGGATTTGGAGAATCGTGACACCCCTAAAAGAGACTGTAAAGTAAAAAGAAGAACAGCAGCAGTTGAATTGTGCTTTGCTAAACGGAATGTAGCTAGCTACGCTACAAGGTAAAAACACTGCGCCATCTTGGTTCAATAATTACGCTTGGTTGCCTCCTCCTCTTACGCGTAGTCCGATCTACCTGACTGTCGAATGCTTTGTGTTGAATGAGGTCAGGGTCGCCCGCAGGATTTCTTCCCGGGGTACGCAACAGAGGAGGCCAAGCCATAGGCTACATGAAAACAAAGCCACTACTTAGGACTAACGTTACAACGTAATTTACCGATATATTTTGCACTCATAGGGTTGCATATTACAAGAAGTTCTAACATAGGAGTAGGCCCAGCCTACGTTAAAGTCGGATCTTTCATCAGCAAAACCGGAGAGACTTACTTCACAATAGAATGGAAATGTTGCGCGCAAAAAGATGTTACGTGACTTACAGTAGCCTGATCTTTCATCAGGAAAACCGGAGAGACCTCACAATAGAATGGAAATGTTGCGCGCAACAAGCTGTTACGCGACTTACAGCACAGTTAATGTTAACACAATGAAAACACTTCTGACAAGTCAATGTAACTATCGAACATGCTCAACAAAATGTATTCACTGCTTAAATTTCTAATAAAATATTATCACTGAATGCTCGCCAATTGTGTGTGTGTGTGAGAGAGAGAGAGAGAGAGAGAGAGAGAGAGAGAGAGAGAGAGAGAGAGAGAGAGAGAGAGAGAGAGAGAGAGAGAGAGAGAGAGAGAGAGAGAAAACACGCCACTGCAAATAAAAGAACATGTTGCCTCAATCACTGCATAAAAATAAATAGCATCTTACCCTTAAGCCCTATTTGGACAGGATAAAGTTTTACAGGGGGAGGTGGGGTAATGTAATAATTACTGGAAGAGCTCCGCTATTTTAGTTCCCATGTCTGTAACTTTTACGGACTGCGCGCTCCCGCAACAGTAAAGATTCGGGAGTCTTTTACCAACTGTTAAATGTCCTGTAAAAATTACCCCAGGTTAAAGCTATCCCGTGCGAATTGACATGTCCGGTAAAATTCTGTTATTTCCTGTGATAAATTAGTTTTCTCCAGTCTTTTCTACTGGTTTTTCACGTAAGCACTCGAGGACGCCTTTGGTTGTGCTCTCTTCGGTCCAACTATTGACCGACCTCTAAATGAATGTAACGTTACAGTAAATAAGAAGACAGAGAGCAAAAAAAAACAACAACAAAAAAACAGGCTAAAAAGTAGGCTACAGTGTGGCAACGCTTGTGGCCGTTTTAGGTAAGCTATTGTAGCCTAGCTATAGCCTTACATACATGTTTCTTTTCAAGCTAACGTTAATAAAGAGGTGTACCGTGTACTTGCAGGATTCCTCACGCTTTTTGTGGACATGTTTGCCATGCCAACATTGTCTCCACGTAGTTTTTTTTTTTGGCGGCTCAGTTTGCAGTGAAGATAGGATGTGTAACCTTGTATGACTCGTGGGGAACATTTTCGGTGTGACGACAACATAGCGTAGACACTCCCATCTCTGTAATTCTAGACGCTGCTTACGGAGATAGCTACTTTATCCCGTCCGAATCGGCCATTAACATTACAGACGTCCTGTGGTAATAATTACTTTACAGACATTGTCCTGAAAACGTATCCCGTCCGAATAGGGCTTTAGAATGTGAGATTGACCCTCCTTGTCCCGGTTGCGTCAAATTCCCTAAGCACCCGCTCTGTGTCGATTTCAAAGTCATTGTGAATGTTCATAATCGCCAATCACGTCTGTCATGCTGTTCCGTAGGTAGGTTTTCAGACGTCTCAAACAGCTGAATGAGCGCTCGACCGAAGCAGTAGACACGGGCATCGTAAGAAGGACTTTCAGTATGCTATGAAGTATTTGTTTAAGTTAGTTATCTTGACTGACAAGTAAAAAGGCAACTCTAAACTTTTCCCGGTCTAAAGAAAAAGGTGATCCTCCAATCACTTTCAACGGTGTTAACGGCGGGATGGTGATCCTCCAATCACTTTCAACTGTGTCTTCCAATCACTTCCAAATGTTTGAAATATGCAAAACTTGGAAAATACAATAACCAGGCAATACAACGAAGACAATGAGCAAATATCATTCCTCAACATCGTAGAAACAGAGACGCAGAGACTTTGACAATTCACGTCAGTTTTAATGGAAATACGAATTTTGCTGTTGTTGCTAAGGTACGCAGACTGCGTACTCTGCGTACAGCTGGGGGCGCCACTGAATGAGGTCTTATCTGAAAGATAAGAGTCTTGGCTATTGGCTGGAATATTTGACAGACAGTTTTTTTTATTGTTTAAAAAAAAATTTGTTTCTGATTTTTCCCCATTTTTCTCCCAATTTAGTAGCCAATTGAGCCCCTATTCTAATCCAATTCCCCTGTGTAGCAACCGCTAGACAATCACCGCTACACAACCCCGTCAGCCGGCGGTAGGACGGGAGGGCGCCACGTCCTCTTCAGGGCGCGACTCCTCCTAGCTCCTGACCATGATTCCAGCCCGCCCAGGGCCGCTATGCGCGCAGCGATTCTCTCCGAGCCCCTCCCCCCACCCGGAAGCAGCCACCAATTGCTGCTCCCACAGGGCGCCGGCCATGCTCGGATCTGGCAGGACCGGGGCGCGAACCCCGATCCTCAGAGCACAACCGCACCGACTGAAAGTCGGCACTTTTACCGCTGTACTACCGCGACGGCCCCGACAGACAGTTTTAAAACCCAATGGAAAGCAAATAATACTCGCAATGGAGGTGGGTCGATGCAAGTTTTTCCCACTTCAGATAGGCCTATTATGCTGTCAGTCAAAGAAATACACCCAATTGATGACAGTTTTGCATAAATCTCTGCAATCAAGTACAAAACCACTTTGGCTAAAATATACTAAGCCACAGGATTGGTACTCCAGAAACTGGCTGAGTTTCACAACGTCAAACTGAACACAGCCAAACTACTCGTGATGAAGTGCAGAAAAGCACAAGTCGGTTTAAAATTGGAAAAAAAGTATTTCAAAGTATTTTTTTAGATATTTTTTTCTTGAAGCCTAAAGGTATAATGATTTTTCAAACCAAAGTTTTGTGAAATACAATTAAGCAGAACAGTTTACCAGCACATTGTTTATGGTGTGACATCACGCTGCAATACATGTTTGGGAATTAGATCGGAGTTTCCAACGTTATTTAACTTGACGTTTTGGGCTTAAAAACCACTTTCCCAGAAGGAATGGATATATCTTAAGGATATTTAATCAAAATATTGAGGTCAGCAGTTTATTATATATTATGAAGTGTCAGAGGGGGGTGTTGAACGCCGTCTTCCATTCATCTCCCTCCTGGATACGAATGAGGTGGTAGGCGTTGTGGAGATCCAGCTTAGTGAAGATGTTTGCGCCATGCAGGGGCTCAAAAGCAGAGTTGATTAATGGCAAAGGATATTTATTGTGCACAGTAATGGCATTGAGACCACGGTAATCAATACATGGGCGGAGCGAGTCGTCCTTCTTTGCCACGAAGAAAAACCCTGCTCCAACTGGCGATGAAGAGGGTCGAATAATACCTGATGCCAGGGAATCATGAATGTATGCTTCCATGGAAGCCTTCTCAGGAACGGACAGGCTGTAGAGGCGGCTTGACGGGAGTGGAGCACCAGACAGCAGGTCAATACAGCAATCGTAGGGTCTGTGGGGAGGTAAGATCTGGCTCAGGAGCTGTAATAGGTGCCCTGGCGCCCCCGGATGGAGGCAGAGCAGAGCGAAGGCAAACGGACTGACATCGAGAGCTCCAGCTTTGAATTTGGGATGTTTGCCAGTTGATGTGTGGATTGTACAGGCGAAGCCAGGGCTGACTGGAGACTGGGTAGAGTGGATGATGAAGAACTGGATGGTCTCATGGTGGTTTCCTGACAATACGAGTTGGAGCGGAATGGTGGAGTGTGTAACCCGGGCCAGGATATTGCCATCCAGGGTGAAGGCGTTGAGTGGATCAGACAGTGGTTCAATAGGGATTCCAGATCTGTTGACCAGACTTGCATCGATAAAGTTGGCGTCGGCTCCTGAGTCGACCAGGGCAGACAACGAGGTAGATTGGGTGCCCCACAAAAGGGTAGCTTTCAATTGGAAGTGGGACTGAGCAGAGTGAGAAGTCGAGATAGGGCTCGCCAATACGCCCAGTTTTACTGGCGAGCCATCCCTTTTGGGCGAATGGGATAAGAGGCCAGGTGATGGTCCGGATGACCACAATAGTAACAGGAACCGGAGGTCACTCTTCGGCGATGTTCGCCGGCATCAACAGTAGTACTACCCAACTGCATAGGTTCCTCCTCCGGTGAGTCCAGCACCCTGTTGGCCCCCTCTTCTCCCAGGCTCGGGCCCAAAGCCGGTTGTCAAGGGAGATGGCGAGTGCGATTAGGCTGTTCAGAGAACTGGACTCCTCACAGGTTGCCAGCTCATCTTTCAGGTCCTCACTGAGGGCCTTGAGGAAAACCCCTTGGAGAGCGGCATCGTTCCACCCTGATTCAGCCGCCAGAGTGCGGAATTGAACTGCCATCTCAGCCACACTGCGGTTGCCTTGGTGGAGCTGGAGTAGGCGTTGGGTAGCATCGCGCCCATGGACTGGGTGGTCGAAGATCCGATACATCTCTGCAGTGAAGGAGGTGAAGTGGAAACAGGCGAGTAACTGGCTGTCCCATACAGCTGTCTGTCGCCCACTCATGTGCGCTTCCCCCCAGGCAGGCCATCACAAAGGGGACTTTAATGGAATCCGAGGAGTAGGATGAAGGTTGCAGGCAGTACACAATGTCGCATTGGAGAAGGACACTTCGGCACTTTCCCAAGTCTCCCAGGTAGTGCTCAGGATGTGGCACACGTGGTTCCCTGCCAGGAAGGAGCTGCGGGCTGAGGCTCAGGAGGAGGCGGTGTTTGACTGGCGTAGGCCCTCGAGAGGCGCAGATGAACCGCCATCTGGCTAATCATGGTAACCATCTGAGTCACTTGGTCCGAGACGCTCTTCAGAGTCTCCTGGACGCCTTCCAGGTGGAGGCCATGTTGATCGATCAGTTATTTTTCCAAAAGGGCAGTAGCCTACTTTCATGGTTGAGAACGCCATGTTTGCTTTGACGGACACAAAGCTTGACGGACAGCAACAGTTACTACTGTTGTTATCATGCGACACGCTGCGCGTATTGGATCATATTTTTTTCTCCCCTCCAATATCCGATCCAGCGTTCTGGGCCAGTAGCGGCCCGATACCGAAGATCGGATCGGGACATCCCTAGTTCTAATGGACCCAGAGAAAGTCTCGGCGGTTAAAAACTGGCTCAGTCCAGTATCGGTAAAGCAGGTACAGCGCTTCCTGGGCTTTTTTTTTACCGGCGGTTTATCCGCAATTTTAGCACGGTAGCCGCTCCTATCACAGTACTTACTAAAAAAGCATCATCTGCTCGGTTCCAGTGGAACTCTAGGGCTGAGGCAGCATTCGTGGAGCTCAAAAAGAGGTTAGCTCCGAACCCATCCTGATAACCCCCAAACCCTCCCTCCTCTTTGTGGTAGAGGTGGATGCATCAGAGCTGGGAGTAGGAGCTATTTTATCTTAGCATTCTCCGCTGGACCGCAAACTGCACCAATGCACGTATTTCTCTCATGCTCTAATATCCGCGAGAGAAATTACGATGTAGGGGGACCGGGGGCTGTTAGCGGTCAAATTGGCGTTGGAGGAGTGGCGCCATTAGCTGGAGGGAGCAGAGCACCCTTTCACGGTCTGGACCGACCACAAAAATTTGGAGTTCATCCGACAGTCCAAGACGCACAATTCTCGGCAAGCCCGATGGGCTTTATTCTTCGCCTGGTTTAGATTTATTCTAACCTACCGACCCGGGTCGAAGAATATTAAACCGGATGCACTGTCACACATTTTTGACTGCTCCAATAAGGAACCGCGTCCTGAGTCCATCGTGCCTGTTTCCCAGATTGTGGCCCCAGTGATGTGGGAGATTGAGGCGGCCGTGCAGGAGGCGTTGCGCTCCGACCCAGGTGTTTGTCCCGTCCCGGTTGAGATCTCGGGTTCTCCAGTGGGGGCATGCCTCACAGTTGGCGGCCCATCCTGGCGTTCACTAGATGAAGGAATTTGTGTCCCTTCGCTTTTGGTAGCCTAAATTAGAGAGCGATGTGCGTGAATTTGTCGCCACATGTGCGGTTGTGCCCGTAACAACGGCTCTCGGTTACCACCCTCGGGCCTCCTATGCCCTCTACCCGTGCCCAGCCGTCCCTGGAGCCACATCGCCCTTGACTTTGTCACCGGCTTGCCGGCGTCCCAGGGTAACACAGTGATCCTGGTAGTGGTGGATAGGTTCTCAAAAGTGGCCCACTTCATCACCCTATCCAAACTGCCATCAGCACCAGAGACAGCTCAGCTGATGGTGGACCACGTTTTTAGGATTCACAGTCTCCCCCTAGACATGGTGTCCGACCGCGGCCCCAATTCGCCGCAAGGTTCTGGTGCTCTTTCTGTGCTCTATTGGGGGCGTCTGTCAGCCTGTTTTCCAGTTTCCATCTGGAGACTAATGGACAGACGGAGCACACGAACCAGGCCCTGGAGAGCACCCTTCGGTGCCTAGCCACTTCTAACCCCACGTCCTGGAGTCGCCATCTCGCCTGGGCGGAGTATGCTCATAACACCTTGTGTAACGCCGCTACAGGTCTCTCTCCTTTTGAAGCTCAGCTGGGGTATTAACCTCCCTTGTTTCCTGAGCTGGAGAGATGTGGAGGTACCTTCCGCCGGCTCCTTCATTCATAGGTGTCAAGTGGTCTGGAGGCGTGTGCGCGCCTCTCTTCTCCGCGCCTCGGCCAAACAGAAGGTGGTGGCCAACAGGCGTCACCGCCCAGCTCCCTCTTACCATGGTGGGGCAACAAGTGTGGCTGGGCACTGTTTGCCTTCAGCTGCCACGCTCGATGCATATCCATCCCACCTTCCATGTCTCGCGATTGAAGCCGGTGCTTGTGAGTCCCCTCACCCCAGCAGACAAACCGCCACCTCCCCCCCGGTTTGTGGAAGGAGGCACCCAGTTTTTAGTAGACTGGGAGGGTTACGGTCCTGAGGAGCGCTGCTGGGTCCCCTCCAAGAACATTCTGGACCCTACACTCATTAGGGACTTCCGCAGAGATAAGGCTGAGGGATCGTCTGAGGTCGTCCCTTAGAGGGGTCCTGTCATGGTTTGTGGCAGCCTCCTTTTATTTCTGCGGTCGTTCATTCTTGGAGCGGCGCTCGTGCCTTATTTTTATGTCGTCCATTCCAGGCTTTCGTTCTATCCTGGCACTTATTATTCTCACCTGTTCTAGGTTACCTGCCAGCTATAAAACCTCTGAGCTTCCGTTTTCCGGTGCTTCTGTGTTTTCTTCGTGTTGACATGTAGCCGGTAAACGGTAAAGGATTTAGGCATCAAATGGCGACCACTTTGCTCCATTGCCTGGCTTTGGAGTAACGCTGGACTGGCCTTTGTTGCGTTGAGTTTCCTTTTAGGATCCTGCTTTGCTTTTTGCATTCTCTGTCCTTCGGTTCTATTCACCTGTGCTGTTCTCTCTCAGACAGTTCTTGGTTTTCCGTTTTCCTTTCCACCTCTTTGTTTGCACTTCATACTCGTATTGAGGGTGAGAGGTTTTCCTTTTCTTTCTTTGACTACACTCGGAGCTACTAGTCTATTTCGGCCAGTCTATTTCCGGGCCGCCTTATTTTCTATTCTTTTATCTCTCTATTTTTCTACTCTCCGGTATCGAGAGTGAGAGGTAATTGTTCCTTTTTATACCTATACTCACGAGTTTTTTCGCCCATTATTTTCTGGGTTGCTATAATTTCTCCTCCTTTTCTGTTACCTCTGTTTTGTCACTCTTAGTAAGAGTGAGAGGTACTTAATTTCCTTCTTTCATTCCTTCCTTATCGCGGATTATATCCGTGCTTGTGGTTAATTCTTTCTCAGGAATTAACTTTCAGATTCCCTCTCCGTCGCGTCTGGTCCTCCGAACCAGGCTCCCCATTTTGGGGGCTATTGAGGAATTTGTACAAAATGGGCCTATTTGTGATGAATGGTGTAGTCAACTCCTGAGTCTGAATTAGTGAGACTAAAGTGCACTGCAAACAGGAAGAACAACATGTGGATGCGTAAACAGAACAGAAGATGGGGTGCGTCCCAATATTCTTCACTCACCACCTCCCTTCCTCCACTCCCCCACTACAACTCCTCTCCTACCCGGAAGTATGCAAAACTGCCTGAACGTTTTGAGTACAATTATTTACATGTACAGTATACAATGTACTTGACATTGCGGTTTGTGTCGAGACATTCATTAATATTTAACCATTAATACGTAATTAAGATGTAATCAGCAACACTAGATTAAAACACAAAGATCTGTTTCCGGGTCAAGGAGGAGAGGAGGTGGTAGTGGAGCAAAGGAGGGTGCATTTTTCGAGTATTGGGACGCACCCATGGTGTTTCTGATTTCCAGTCTGAAGCCCGAACAGGAAGCACACCACTGACAGAGGCCCATCAGATTGACCCTGTGGTACAGCAGCAAATGTACCATCATCTTAACCTGAAACAAGCAGCTGTATTCTATGTAGTAGAGTGGAGCATAAAGTTTGTAAGTGGTCTAAATCCTGAACCATTCTTTTACTATAGTAATGGTGGAGCAGAAACAGGAAAGTCTTATCTTGTAAAATGTATTCACACAGAAGCATCCAAAATACTGTACAAACTTCCCACAATTAGTGAGGAAGTGGACATTTCCATGCCCTCTGTGCTATTGACGGCGTTTACTGGCACTGCATGCTTTAATTTGCAGAATGCGAACACAACGCACAGCCTCCTCAAGCTTACAAAATCTCCTACAAACTGGATGAAGTGAGAGCAAACAACCTACTACTCCTATCATATCACAACTAGCAATTCATAGCCTACTCTTTAAACTTAGCAAGCAAACTCGCATTTTCTTCAGAAAATGTAACCGTTTCTAGTTTTATGTTGTGGTTGTGCGGTCCAGAGGTTAATCTTCCAATGTCTCAACTCGAGCCTAAAGTAAAACTTCATGTTATGCACACAAGTCTCACTGCTAGAAAAAAACATTAAAAACCAATTCCTAATGGTTTTGATGGAATTTCATGTTTTTGTGATGGATTCTGCTGGTTTCTGATAGTCTTTATTGGTTTTCCAGTGGCGTCTAATGGTCATCTGGTGGTGCTCTGTTGGACTCTAATGGTATCTGTGGGGATTTTGATGGTCTGTAATGGTAACCTGATGGGAGACCAAAACCAAGATGTACCAATTCCCATCACGTAATGGTTACCAGGTTTCTAAGGTTTTTTCTAGCAGGGCTTTCTTCGAGTTATTGGCCATCACTGAACAAAATCTTTTTCGATTGGCTATATTTCCATAAAGAGTTAAGTTTGTTCTTATAATTAAAGGCGGATCACGTTATAACGAGATACTGATTGGAATATATTTTTATCTGTGCAAGCAACGCGCTGTTCTAATAGCGAGATGTTTTCTTCAAGACTATTTTTTTTTTCTTGTTATAACATAGGCTGGCTAGATGTCCTCTTTTTCCCGTACATTTCTTCTTTTTGGGAGCGAAAATATCCGTCCAGCCTGTTTAGGATTTCCTTGTTCCATAGACCATATAAACAAACAAATAGCCTAGTATTATGTTCATTACGCCCGTCTATCCCTGTCCTCTTTTTCTGAAATATGGTCACCCTATATAACGACACGTTCAAGTTTCTCGTTATAACCAAAATAATACTTGTTATAGGGGGGGAAATATTTTCTCACTGTGGCAGTAATGCAGTACCTTCAAGTCCTGCTTAAAATTATGTTAATATTTTGCAGTGGAGATAAAATGAATGCAGAAAAGGTTTATGGACTCAATAACAGAACTAGGCTACTAAATTCAACATTTATATCAAAGGAAGCGAAAAAGGAAAGTGGTTCTGTAGGCAGAGTTGTAGCCTACGGTCGAAATGAGCATCATAGCATAGCTATTATAATCTTGAACAAGGTAATGAATTTGTTCAACACACAGACAGTTATATTAATGTGTCCAATGTCGACTTTATAAATCGCCAGGTAAATAAACATAGGTTATTGTTTTGAAAACGCAACGGATTAGTCTGAAAGCATTGTCTCCAAAGATGGCATATTACAACCGCGAGAGGGGGCTGTAGACTAGACATTATGATTACTTGTAATTAAATGACTATGCTGTACTACATAGATGCTAAAAATGAAAGAAAAACAACCCATCAAGCGATACTCACGAAAAAATTTAACAATTACAGTTTTTTATGTTTTTTACAGTTAGTTCAATGGCCTATCCACTAATATATATAATAAATAACTTAGTCTTGTTTGTTTATCAAATAAAATGTATCAGGTTAAGTAATGCTATTGTTCTTCTGTTCTGAGGGGAACTGGTAGTAGCCTACTTTGTGCCATTTCAATGACAAAATTCAAGGGAAATCTGGTTGAACGCCAAGAACATATGTAGGCCTTAGGCTAGGCTACTTGTAACAGCTATTAACCCTTTTCTTGGGTTCGGCTATATTACAGCATTTTTTGGAGGTATTGTATAATTAATTATACAATCACGATGAGAGGGGAGCCTGTAGCTTTCGTAAGTTACATTTTCCTTCTGTATTCGTATTTTGACGTACGTATAAGTGTTTGACGTCTCATTAAAAGCAGTTAACCTTATTTTTAGATTTGATAGGCTACTAGGTCGATACGACTTTTCTTTATTTGGTGGAATTAAACAGTAAACACGCAATAAACATAATTACTATGTAAGCCCGGTACCAACTTTACAAAGGTGTTGCGTGAGGTCATTTAAAATGTAGCCTAAGAAAATATACTATTATTTACATTTTTTGTGGGTGATTCTGGTGAAACATTCCCATACAAGTTTTAAACTTCACAAACTTTCACATACCACAGGCTCTAAAATGAGAAGGTTCTCACGTAGGTCTACAAAGTGTGAGGATATTTCTATTACAGTAGTTTGTGTCGGTTTAAACTGTAGGGATAAATTTATCCCCAAACATAAAATACGTCATTAAATTTAAACATTATGAGGATTAAAAACATTTTTGGTTTTAGATAATCAGTATTATTCCATTTTAGAAGCTAGAAATTAGCGCTGAGGCCAAGTTGTGATGTTTGCCCCAAAATCGAAAATTAGATTAATTTTGCTTGCAAATGCTTGTCTAGATCTGCGCTTTTAAGCTGACTTTTCTTTATCTCTGTCTTTTTTGGTCTCCGACTCAAGTAGATTCGGTACCGTCACCGTGCAGCAAACATCGCAATTCACAACAAGACTTGAAAGGCTGCGGTGGGCTGACTGATTGATAGGCAGAGAGAGAGGCGGTGCGACGTCATTGTTTACTCAGAATGTTTAGCCTACTCCTAACCACTGCCATCCATGTTTAGCAAGCGTGTTACAGTTATATATAAAAAAAAACCAACAGAATAGCGAGGCTGACTGTGTATGGAGGTTCGTCTAAATTTATAAACTTTGGGGGGCTTCCGGAGAAAGAAACGTTCCTCAACTGGGATTTGTAATAAAGCATCAGCTGCAGCAAGCAAGAATCCACATCAGCTAGCCTTTCAGTTTTTATTTATTTATTTATTTATTAACTTTTTATGTGTTATCCACCACTGTTGTTTTGTGCGAGATAAGTTTTACAAGAAGTGACAACATGTACAAGCTGAGGCGTTTTTTTCCAGACCCGCTCTGGAGATACATTCACTCGGAGACATCGCTGGACCTGTAGCCTTTGAGCAGGATCGCGATTCGGGACTGCGCGCCTCAGCGCTCAGGATGAGGAGACCCAAAGTGGGTCGGATGGTTCTGGCGACCTGCGTCGGATCATTCTTCCTTCTCATTTTCTACTTCCAGAGCAACCTGAAGCCAGGTGACGTATACCTGCGGGCTGAGAGATACGTCTAGGCTATTACAATAGTCGGCTAGGTTATAGCAATTAGGCTATTGTAGCAGTATTAGTTTTAAGTTAGGCTACGTATCCTCGTGCATTTCACTCATTCAATACAACGTACAATCTGTTAGCTACAGAAAAGGGCTTCTTCAGAGTTAACTGGACATTTGGTGCAAATTTATGAAATTATACCGTCAACCGCGGCAGAAGGTTTCAATGTTCAGTGTAAACTCTTACAGAGTAGACATTGGACTCATATGTAGCTAGATAATTGAATCAGCACTGTACATTTTACTGTGTGTACAGTCTAGGCTACTATGAAGACAGTCCAGATTTTCGGGTAGGCTTTTTTATTGCCTGTTAAGTTGCAGAAATGCACATGACATCACTGGTTTTATTTGCCCTTCAAACATATAATTCGTCTTCGTATCTAACATTAACTTTGGTCGTCTACTCCATGCTGTGTTTATCCATAGGAATGATGGACAGGTAAGATGGGTACTCGCTTATCCATTATGGCAGTTTTTATTTTTATTTATTTATTTTTATTTAACAAAAAGAGTAATATACATAATATTCAGGATAACATTATCAGCACATTATCACTCAAAAGAAAAATAAAAATAAAATTACAAATGAAACCAGAAATATTAACACTATTTTTTGTCAGAGAAATATACATAATCAAACAGAGGTTTCAGGGAAAAAAGTTATATAATGTTTCAATAGCTTTTATCCATTATGGCAGTTACCTGGGGTCTGTGAAAACTTATGACGCTGATAAGCCGTGTCATTTTTCAGAGTTGGGCGAACTAGGAACCAAAAATGAAGAGGGCTCTATGACTTTTATTCAATGATTTGTACTAAACATCGGATTATTATAGCTACCCGGTACGTTTAAGTAGCCTAAATCAACTCTGATTTATATATATTTTTGTAAATATCATTTTAGCTGATTGTATATTCAGATAGTGACGCGGCTCCCGTGGTTTACTGCCTGTCAGCCGGCGAGAAAACTTTGCATCATATTAAATTCGTAGTATCCTACATGGAACCGTGACACCCATTGCTGAGTTTAAAAAGAGACACGCGTAGACTTATGTGTAGCCTACATCTAGGCTACAGTAAAAGTGGTTAAGTGTACACCACAATTTCTGGCACCGTTGCCGGGAAACCTCCGGCCAAAACGTCCAGTCCCCTGCGCGGACAAAAGCTGCATTCAACTCAAGATCGCATCAGGAAACCTGCTGTCTAAGCCACCCCCCAAACACCCATTGCATTTTTGGCTCTCGGTTTCACAAGCTTGTGCTCCTGGCTAGACACGGCATCTTACCTTTTATTTTGATTGATTCGTCCACTTCAACTCCTTCAGATTATTAACTATGTTCCATCACGCTTTGAAAAAAGGAGATGTGTTGATTGAGAATTAACTACCAGCCGTCATTAAAAGAGACTAAAGACTCAGAGGGAATCTATAATTTACTAAAGTCATTTATGGATTTAGCAATAACTTACAGGTTGTATGGCGTAAAGTCCGTGTGGATTTGGTTTGTGAGTGCTGTTCTAGAATTTTGGGTTGCAGAGCTAAATCACAGATCTTAAAGTCTAACCAGATCCTCAGCACATCTGTTGCTTCTGTCCTCCAATTCCTAACTACAGAAGGTTTCTGTTTTTTAAAATTAGTTTTGGGTGTTATATTATAGTTTATGAATATTCAGGAAGAGCCATACCTAAGGACAGTACATCCGTTTCCACCGCACTGTCCTTGGGAAGCCTTGCATCCCTTCAATGAATATTCATGCTATCCATCAAACTGGAATGTCCCCGCTTCAGTGGTTGGGAGAACACATAATATTAGAAGTACAGCATTAACTAGATTAACCATTCCTAAAGAAATTGTAGGTGTGGTTGCTTCACAGTGCTATCAATTGCTGGAAATGGCATAAAAAGATGGTAATATGGTATAGTGAGATGGAAAATAAAAGGTGGAAATGGTATGAACTGGTAATGCGGTATAAAGTGAAGGTGAAAGTGTTAAAATATGGCGATGTAGCCTATTTTGTGGTAAGTCTTAAGAACCTGGAAGTGATACAAAGAAAAGAAGTAATGAAAGCACAAAAAGGTAAGGCGTTAAGTAGGGGAACTGAGTGGCTCAGCTTCGCTCAGAGCGAAGAATGCACTTAACGAGTTGCTCAATTTCGATCACTCTTGCTGAGCACTTTTGGATTTGGATCAGAGACGGAGGTAGGCTACGTCGTTAGCTATGGAATTTCTTGTCGCCATTTTTCCAAACTCAGAAGGTTGTTCACAGTTACCCAGCACTCACGTAGAGCAGAACATTAAGTGATTCAAAAATCCGCTCCGTGCTCACACTGAGCATTATCACCTTGAGCTACTCAGTTACTTAACACGACCAATGTCAAATCATCTGGGATAGTATTGTTGGGTCATAACAGTGTTGTCAAGGAAGGCATTGTGATGTCATAAGCAGTATAATATGTTACAGCATCCACATTCTATTGCATCGGTTTTCAAAATGTGCCCATGTGACTCCCATTCATTTTTTTGGCGTTAAAAGGTCAATTATCTGAAAAAGTGTATATGGTATAAAGGTAAAAAGTAATAGCAACCTGGAGGGTCTGTAAAGGTATAATATGAGGTATGAATGGAGTCGATGGTGTGAATGGTGTAGGCGGAGATAGGTTTTCAAAAAGTGGCGGAATAATCATAAGTATGGTGAATAACAAAAGGTGTGGTTTCACAACCACACCTAATTATCTGGTGGGTTTATAAAATCTGGGCTTAGTCTGATGCGTAGGAAACGGCTGCATTCATTATCAGCAGGCGTACGTAATGGCACAGAATGGAATGGCAGTGTTTTGTAATTGGAAACACTTTTGACTCCTTAGACTTCCAGTGTCTGTCAGTTTTTAGCATGGTTGCCATTTAGCCTGAATGGAGACGGCATCGAACCTCATTGTTTTTTCAGCCCCCGAAGAGGACTTTACTCACCACTGCCCCTGTTTGAATGGCTAGGCTAATGTAGTGTGGAGATGACAGCAGGATGACAGCAAGATATAAACAAGTCTTCGTCCTTTCTGCTTCCTAGGGCCCTCTGTGGCCTCCAGGGACCTCAGTGAACCCTGCTGAAGTTTTTGTCTTTTCGGGCCCTGAGACTCTGGAACACGAACATTCCCGCCACCACAGTGCCAAAATGGCCCAGCGCTGGTCCCTTCGGCCTTCCCTCCGACCTGCAGATTTTCCGCTGGTGCCTTTTGGATTTTCTGAGAATACAGAGCATTGTAACCACGCTGGGTGCAGTGAACAACTGGGTTAAGAGAAAAAGGAGAGAGAAAAAGTTTTGTGGAATGTTGTGAAAGCCCCCTCTAGAGCCTGGCACATACCTCTGGGTAGATCAGTCGTTTTTCTCCACGGCGCCGGAGGGGATGGATGGAGGGTGGGGAGAGAGAGAGGGAAAGAGAGAGAGAGAGTAGCAATCCCCTCACATACACACACTACCCCCGCCCAAATAGACATCCTGCCTATATATAAGCACACACACACACAGGTACACAAAAAACCACATGTAAATACACATATTCACACACACAGCAAACCACCTCTTTACACAGAAGCACATACACCCGCATGGGCGGCACACGTGCACACACACACCCACAGACACACAGAAGGGACCTGCTTATGTATGTGCATGAATGCCCCCCACCCCACCTGTCAGAAATCTTGCCCTAAGGTGACACAAAGGCTACAGCCAAAAGTGGCACAAAGGCTAGAGCCGGCCCTGCACATCTGTCTTATTTCTGTTCGGTCAGTTTGGTTGGGTGTTTACCGTTTTGTCTAGTCACAGTTTGGTTAGCTGTGTGGTGTTTTGTTTAGTCACTCTTTGGTTGGGTGTTTGTGGTTTTGTTTAGTCAGTTTGGTTGATCGTTTGTAGTTTTGTTTAGTCACTTTGGTTGAGCGTTTTTAGTTTTGTTTAGTCAGAATTCTATTTGGTATTCGCCATTTTGTTTAGTCAGTTTAGTTGGGTGTTTGTAGTTTTGTTTCGTCACAGTTTGGTTGGGTGTTTGCCATTTTATGAGTCACAGTTTGGTTGGGCATTTGCAGTTTTGCTAGTCAGTTTGGTTGGGTCTTTGTAGTTTTGTTTAGTCACAGTTTGGTTGGGTGAGTTGGTCTGAGTATTTCTGACCACCATTCTTCCAGGACAAAAGAAATACACGTACACAAAATCATAACACTACATGCAATTCGCTTCAGTTTAGATCCTGAAAATGAAAGCTATATGAGGTACATCTCTGTACAGCCATTTACCTGACACTGTAGTTTTTTCAAGGATGCAGAGCAGGCAGGCCTAAACGCCTGAAACTCACTGGGTCCATGGCTCCGTGGCTACCAGTCCCCTGTTGTTGAAAAGCGCATGCGTGAAAATGTGATGAAAATGTGGTCTTAATTTTATGAGCAAAATGCTAATTTTGCAGTAAAAAGTTGAAAAGCTAATGCGCAAAATTTAAGTTTCAAGTAATTACGGTAAAAACCCTGCGTGAGTTTATAGTGGGAGGTTGCATTTTGGAGGTGGTAAATGCAGCGTTTGAGCTGCACAACTGGGGACTTGGCGCCATGGACACCCTTCGCAGGAAAGTTTTGGCTTTGCTAGCAAATATAGCTTAAACAGCTAACTACAACTATAACATTTTAGTTTTAACTTTTAATTGTATATGTTTGTGATTCAGTATCAGTATGTTAGCTGATACAAAAGCATTTCATGATGAAAAACAAAAGTTGAAATGCTTTAAAAGCGAGAATTATATAAAAGCAATGTTTCTGGACACCTGTGGATATGTTTAAATATACAGGTCAATTGGCTGAAATGTATAATCTTTCTCATAGGCGTTAGCGCCCAGTGAATAGGCCTATTGTTTCACCAGCGGGAGGGGTGATCCTTTTAAATCTCCTATTCATTGAATGAATGACATAATTAGTTTCATACCTTGCCGATTACCATGGACTGCTTAGTAAGTAATGTATTAAGTTAATACATTACTTACTAAGCAATACATTACTTAATACATTACTTATTTGCTCAAAACCAAAAAAAATATTGATTGTTAATCAATAGATGATTTTGAAGAGCATTCGTTTTAAGAATGAATTAACTTGGGTTTTGGCTGTTTGTCTTAAAGTGTAAGTACACCCTAGATCACTTTTTTTTTTAGCTGTAAACGTGTTTGTATGTCTACCTTATAATGAAACTTATTCATGCATTCCGTTATTTCAACAATATTGTATATCATAAGAAACTGGTAGAAAAGCATCTTTGTGCTGCCCCCCCAGTTGAAATTGCCTTTCTGCTCCCCACACTGCCCCCGCCCCAATCGTGATGTCAGAGTACCTCTTTGGAGGTACCTCCACGTCATATGGATAATTGTTGTCGCCCACAACGGAAACAGCTGGCAACTGATTGGTTAGACCCACTACATTACTTTAGTTTTGGCTCCACGTTTTTAAACCGGAACAACGTGGCGTCCTGTTCAACTCTTATTCCACCTAAATAGTCCACTATTTGGGTAGAAATAATTTGTATAATGTACATTAATTTATGCAAATGACGATGGACACAGCTCCTTCGCCCCCACCGTTCTCCCTCACTTACCCCACAAAGTATTTTTCTAAATTGTGTAGTAGGCGGAGACAGGCTGAGACAGTGGGTGTACTTACTGTTTAATAGTTTTATCCATTCCAAATACCGCTGCATCCAGAAAATTGGATTCATTATGCCACCTAGTGGTAGCCTAGCTAATCCACTGGATCACTGCTCTAACAAGGAAATTATCAGATAACATGTGATATTATCCGTAGGCCTAATGCTTCACCTGATAGATATGACTTTACAGTGTCATTATTTGTTATAATTTTGAATTAGCCAAAAGAAAAAAAGAAGGACAAATAGGCCTAAATAAGAACAAAAAGAGAATCCTTAGCTTGTTCAGTAGCCTAGTCGTAGGCATAGTAGTCCACCCCTATGCTGACAGAAATGTTTTAATCCAAGCCAATAGGAAATTATGGCACTCACACGTAAAAAATGGACAACTGGCCAAACAGGTCAAAAAAACGTGAAATTGACGTCTGGAATTACGCGCTGTCTACATGTTGTCAACATGTAGACAACATGTTGTCAACGTGTGAAAAATCTGCATGTTAACAACATGTTGACAACGCGTGATTCCTGACATAATTTTCAGGTGTTGACCTGTTTGGCTTTCTATAGCTCACGTCACAGGCATTCACACACATGCACACTTTTTCAAGCCACAGGCTTTGGTCATGCAACAGGCTTCGCTCTTGCGTGGCTTGCCTCTGGGATTTGGCTACATTCGCGTTCATGCGCACGTTTCCTTGCTCACACGTGAGGCTTCTCCGGCACAGCAGCTGGCTCTTATTGCCACTGGTTGCATACAGGTGTCCGGGCTGAGCCTTGCTACCTGTTTCCAGCTGATGTGGGCCCGTTCAGCCTAAATTGTGCTTTGAAAAACACAAGCTGCTACATAACATTGGTTAGGTAGGTGAGGTAGGTAACTACAGGCAACATTCGTACATGACCAATTGTACACAGTCAAATTCTCATTGTTAATGTTACTGTTAATGTGACAGTTTATATTACATTACATTTATTTAGCAGACGCTTTTATCCAAAGCGACGTACAGTAAGTGCGTACAGAGACATCATCATCATTACAGAACAGACAAGGCAAGGCACATCCTTTGCATAATGTAGCAGCTATCCCTAGCAATGAACGTTGACTGTAGTTCACAGTAAGCTGTGGGCAAATCAGCAACACCACACTTTCATTCCAAATACTATTATAAACTATACTATTATAAACCATTCCAAATACTATTATAAACTATGCTATTATAAACCATTCCAAATACTATTATAAACTATACTATTATAAATCATTCCAAATACCATTATAAACTGCTATTATAAACCATTCCAAATACTATTATAAACTATAATAAACAGACAGGAAAACACAGGGAACAGGGAACTGATATTCCTAGGTGAGGATATCAGTCAAGGTGGAGTCTGAAGAGGTGTGTCTTCAGGCCTCGACGGAATGCAGGCAGGGTTGGAGTAGAACGTAGGGGAATGGGAAGTTCATTCCACCACTGAGGTGTTAATGTGGAAAAACTCCGCAGTCGGGACAAGCGAGAGCCTTTGACACGGAGGGGGGGAAGTGCCAGTCGCCCTGCTGTAGAAGAGCGAAGTGGTCGAGCAGGAACATAGTTCTGGATTAAGTCCTGCAGGTAGGCGGGGCCTGTCCTATTTGCTGCAGTGTAGGCCAGGGTCAGAACTTTGAACCTGATCCTGGCTGCAACTGGCAGCCAGTGGAGAGACCTCAGCAGGGGGGTTACGTGGGAAAATTTCGGGAGGTTGAACACAAGCCGGGCAGCTGCATTCTGGATGAGTTGAAGAGGCAGAATGGCGCAGGCCGGTAGGCTTGCGAGCAGGGAGTTGCAGTAGTCCAGGCGTGAGGTGACCATGGTCTGGACAAGAAGCTGGGTGGAGTAGGTGGTCAGGTACGGTCGAATCCTCCTGATGTTGTACAGGAGGAACCTGCAGGACCGTGCCGTCGCCCTGATGTGCTCTTTGAAGTCCAGCCGGTCGTCCAGGACCACCCCCAGGTTCCTTGCAGAGCGGGAGGCAGCCACCACGGTCCCATCAACGGTGATGGAGAGGTCATGTAGTGGGGAGGTCTTGTACGGCATGAAGAGGAGCTCTGTCTTGTCAAGGTTGAGCTTCAGGTGATGGGTAGCCATCCACTCAGAGATGTCAGTCAGACAAGCAGATATCCTCTCCTTAACCTGTGGGGTAGAGGGAGGGAAAGAGAGGAAGAGTTGAGTATCGTCAGCATAGCTATGGTATGAGAAGCCATGTGAATGGATTACTGAGCCAAGAGACTTAGTATACATAGAGAACAGCAGAGGACCCAGTACAGATCCCTGCGGGACTCCTGTAGACGGGACGGGGAGCAGAGACGGAACCCTTCCAGGAGACTTGGTAGGATCTATCAGTGAGGTACGATACAAACCAAGAGAGGGCAGTTCCAGAAATGCCCATCTCAGCGAGTGTGGAGATCAGGAGTTTGTGGTTGACCGTGTCGAATGCCGCAGACAGGTCAAGGAGAATCAGAACAGAGGAGAGGGAGGAGGCTCTAGCAGTGGCGAGTGCCTCAGTCACAGCCAGGAGAGCAGTTTCGGTGGAATGGCCGGTTCTGAAGCCAGACTGATGCGGGTCAAGCAGGTTGTTCTGGTGGAGAAAAACAGACAGTTGGTTAAGGACAGCACGTTCAAGTGTTTTGGACAGGAAGGGCAAGAGAGATACAGGACGGTAGTTCCTGACATCAGCGGGATCTAAGCTAGGTTTTTTAAGGAGTGGGGTTACACGGGCAGTTTTAAAGGCAGCAGGAACATGGCCACAGATTAGGGAGGTGTTAATAACAGAGGACAGATATGGAAGGAGCTCAGCAGATATAGACTGGAGGACTGCTGAAGGTATGGGGTCTAGTGGACAGGTGGTTGCGCGCTGGCGCGTCACCAGCTCGAGCACATCGGAGTCCTTCAGAGTCTTGAAGGACGACAGTGTAGCGATGGGTTCAGTATGGGGGATGTGGGGTGTCACCGGATGCGTGAAGGAGTTCCGGATTGCAGCCACCTTCCCCTCAAAGTGGGTCAGGAAGTCATCTGCAGAGAGGGAGGAGGGTGAAGGGGGTGGAGGGGGGGTGAGCAGGGAGGAGAAGGTGGAAAAGAGTTTACGTGGGTTAGATAGACATGTATCAATATGAGTCCAAGAGGGATCAATGCACTATGATTTAAAGGAAAATTAAGAAAGCCCTAAGTTTTCTAATTGTATTGCTGAAGGTTTAAAAAAAAAATTTTTTTAGGGGTTGCAAAATAGATATTTTGCTTGCCACATCCTGGTGATTACTTAGGCAGATATGTCCAGGACGAGAGTTGGATATCTAGAACATTGCCATGTTTTTTTGACCATATTATCAGTGGGAAAATGTAACACCTAAAGTTGATTTAAGGGTGAAGTTCCCCTTTCAACACTGAACATTTTAACATGTAAACACGTACAGACCCACACACACAAACACACACAGACACATACAGGCCATGCAACCTGTGAGTCGAGCAAGGCTTTTAGTGACTGCAGTCACCCACATAGAGTGGCATTCATGACAGGAACAGGAATGCACACATTACATTGGCTGCTGTGGCATTTTCTTAGGGGGGAAGAGGCGAAGGGGAACTTAATAAGCATGGAACAGGCAGTATGTTGGCGTGTGAAGTGCGGAAGTGCGGTTGCATTCCACCTTGATTGCAGCGGATTCGCACCTCTGCGGTCAGTTTTCCATCCCCAGCACAGACCTCCCTCAGTTTTGAGATGCTAACCAAACACATTCCTCCCATCCAAGACTCATACTTGACCTTGAAGTGGATTTGGTTTATGTCACCCTTGTGCCATAAAAACATGAAAATGAAATGTTAAATTATGATTTTCAATCGTGGTTTTTAATTTTCATTTAAATTATGAGAAAAATGAAATGTGAAATGGACTGCATTTAAATTTTCATATTGTCAGATAAAGTGTGCACATTAACTTGAAAATGAAAAGTAGGCTTTTGCATTTTCATTTGAATTATGTCATGGTTTTTTCACATGAATTGACTGAAATGCAATGGCCGATTAGCATTTTCATTTGAATTTTGATGTGATTATGCTTCCATTGTCCTACATTGCCAAACTATATCCTTAGAAACTTCTAGAGACCTGTGGGACAATTTTAGGTAGGTTTGCTTGCCACTGAATTCTGTACATTTGAATTTGACCGTTCCTTCAGGTTTATTTCTTTTAAATTTGAATATTACTAACACTGACACCAAAACTGTAAAATTGGCAAATTTCTTTTGCTTTTTACTCTTTAGTGATTTTAGTGCTTTTTACTCTTTAGCAGAGTTCATGCATGGGACAATGTCCTTGTCCTGTGTGTTCTGAATGTCCACTTGTGGCTTTATCTCAAAATGAGGAACTCTCTTGAGAATCAAAATTTGCACTATTGGGTTAGAAGTTTGATTTCTAGGAAAAAGCCTTGAGCTGCTGATTGTCACCGAGCAGGTATTGGACAGTGCTGCCGTTAATCAAAACCATTCCTTTCCAGTGGGAACGTCTTGCAGAGCGACGTGAACTGGCATCCTAAAAAAGGAAAAGTCTTCCGTAAACCGCTCGAACAGCTAAGGCTCTTATTCTCCCTGTTCCCTCTCTCTTTCAACCTCCTCAGCCTCCTCTCTGTTCAGTGGCCCCTGTCTTTGCCAGCACGTGGCATGGCTGTGCTAGGCTGGCACGGTGTGGAGTTAGTATCACAGTGTAGAGTTAGTCTGTGTGTCTAGGGTGTCCAAGGGCTGCTTTGCCAAGTCTCACACCATTGTAAGGAAACACACCTTCTCCACCTGGCCCTCTGACCACACACGTACACGCATGCACACACACACATAATGTCTCACACATACATGCACATTTAATTCATATACACACAAGGGCTGTCACTTTTTTGTTCACAAAAATTTTGAATATATAATGAAGGGTTTTAATTTGTAATTGCTTTACCTTGGCAAAATAAGGAGCCCAGTTGCAGTCTGCACTCATCCATGTTGCACTCGTGGTAACGCTCAACGCTCTATCAAAGAGACCGATAAACAACAAGCCATGTTATTGTTTTGTCTGGAGGTTATACCGTTAGGTAGCCTAAATAGATTTAATGTGTGGGTCATGCTACCTGCATAGTGTTAGGAACCTGCTTCTTTCCAAATAATCCAAGTCAGGACAATGCAGGAACTCACTCAATACAAGAAACACTTTACTCACGTAAACGTCACGTGGCGCTCTAATGGTGACATGTAGTCCAGATATCTCTCGTGTTCGTGTTTGTTAATTAGAATATGTTTAATTGTGTCTGGCTTTTGTCTTTAGTTTTTTTCATGCGCTGTGTGTCGGATGGGGAAGCGGCTTGGGGATTTTTCTGGGCACTCCTGCTGCTCGTTTTGATAATATGGTTGAATTGTCTAGTCGGGATAATTTTGTTTGTGGTCGTCACCATGGAGATACATTCGCAAAATATGTTCAGGAATGTCCGTTGGATCTGCAGCCACAAAGTTTACCATTGCTCTTCACCGGAGTTGAAGATGTCGGGACTGATCAAGGACTACGGGCAATCTTCAAAAGGCCACCAGGAAGGGAAGGAGAAGATAATGCAGGGGAGGAGTGAGGCGGCGACTGGGAGGCTGAGCTCCGTTTCGACAGTGGACAGAGACCGCGACACTGCGTGTATCCTATGGAGGAAAGTCGTGGAGGCGGAGTTCGTGTGTTGGACTGCTTGATGACACTGGACATCTCGGGACAGCGGGGGCTATTTTTAATCATGACATTTGGCTGTATTCCACTTTAATTCACTTAATTAGTTTGATTAATGCAATGATTCTATTGCATGAGCCGAGCGAACGTTTTTACGTGCGCATAGCTAGTTCAATCAGGACCACTGTTGTTCAAGTAAAAACTTTATTGACATTCTTAAAACAATACATTTTAGGTTTGGCGGTATGGTTCTGTTCAAAAAAGCCCTCCTGCCAATCCATGCGAGAAAGCATGGGTATGGCGGTGAGGGCAGCAGCAACAACCCCCCAATAGGGTTATACTTAGAACAGAACCGGCAGCACTGTGAATGGTTTTAACAGATTCCATTCAATCAGTTATATATATATATGGCACTTTTAAGTGTCATTATCACAACAATTTACAAGGAACTGGGCCTGAACCCCCGTAGAACATGTCTAGGGCGACAGTGGCAAGGAAAAACTCCCTGCTGTTAGCAGGAAGAAACCTTGGGCAGAACCTGACTCTGAGGGGGGAGTCCATCTGCTGCTCACTCGCAACGGTTAACTAAATAGCTGATTACGGAATAGAAATTTGGCAGACAGAACATATGAAAATGTCAATATATAATGAGCCGGTGGTGGAAGACTGATTGAAGGCCAGCAGGTGGCATCATAGCTGGGTACATGCGTTGAGCTGGAGCTGACCGGCTGCTTCTGGAGAACGATGTTCGTTGATCTATAGCTACCGCTCCGGCGGTTGCCAAAGCAGGAAGGAGAGAGGAAAATAAATCAGTAGGCACTCGAAAATGTTAGTGAGCCATGCAGGAGCGATATAGGCTAGGTGTCTGTGCACAATGGGGAAACTGAAGAGGATGGAGCTGGGGTGGAGGGGGGTTTTTTGTGTGCAGCGGGTGTGCAGAGAGAGGATCCACCATGGTAGGGCGAGGCGGTTAAATAGCCTTGTTATGTGAATGGACCACGACAGGTGAATCGTCACTACTCAGCTGAGCTATCAGCTGATTCACCTATGGCCGGGTTTCACTCTTGTGACCTGCCTGAACTAATGCTACGCTCGATTTTAGTCAGGACCACTGTTGTTCAAGTAAAAACTTTATTGACATTCTTAAAACAATACATTTTAGGTTTGGCAGTATGGTTCTGTTAAAAAAAGCCCTCCCGCCAATCCACGCGAGCAAGCATGGGTATGGCGGTGAGGGCAGCAGCAACAACCCCCAAAAACAACCATACGCCAAAGTGCTGCTAGTATTGTGCTTACGTGATGACTGTGTAACGGCCTTTCGCTTCCAGAGGAAGCCATTCTGTCCATCAGCTCAAGGCCCGTTTAACGTTACATGGATCAGTGGCTATGTGTACCAACGCATAGTGGACTTTCGGCATGTTAGCCGAAACTAACCAGTGGAATTCTATGTGTAGTGATAAAGAACTATGTGTGACCTTCCAGCTCTCGGTCCTTCTAACATTACGTGGATCAGTGGCTATGTGTACCAATGCCTGTTGGACTTCCATGGGAGCCAAACTAATCAGGGGAGTTCTATGTGTAGTGATGAAGAACTATATGTGACCTTTCGGCTATGGATGAAGCCTGACATGCCTATAGGAAGAAGCTTTTCGTCCATTCAGGTCAATGCCAATTAATATTGTACCAACGCATGTTGGTCTTCTCCCTAGAGGTCAAGGAGGATGCTGTGTGTAATATTGGCTTCATGGTGCCCGTATGCCTGGGGCCATTCTAACTACTGAAGTTGTATTTTTGTAGTATATATGTACCAACCACCTGAAGGTAATTTTCTGAAGCTAAATTAACCAATTCAAGGGAAATAGAAACTTCTAGGCTACCCTTATCGGTGTGAATGAATCCTCGCTTGTTGCTGGGAATTACAAACTTTTATCAGCCACACACAAACATCCATGTTCCTATGTTTCTAAACTCATTGTTTTTAGGATGGAAATAATTTCATCAACATCGGGACGAATGTAATGTTTGTAAGCGGCGGATGACCAACGCCCCATGGCTTTTATTGTCCAAGTCGGGGCGATCAAAACCCCCCCAAAAAAAACCATACGCCGAACTCTGCTAGTACGTGGTCTCGGGCTGACGTGATGACTAATGACCTTTCGCTTCAGAATGACGCCGTTCTATCCGTGAGTTTGGATAGATTGCTTTGATCAACATTTTTTGTTTGTTTGTTTGTTTGTTTTATTATTAAACGGACCCGGGGGCCAGGAACCGCTCGCGCATAAGCCGGGAAGCCCGGCACGTGAGGGCCCTGGTAGGGCAGGACATCTAGTCGGTCAGGGTAGCGAGGGGTTTGCCATGGGCTCCGAGGCATTTCTTAACTCGTTGTGACTTCACCGGTAAGGCACTGGGGCCAAATTTCTGCAGCAACTACCAGCTCCATAGCTGCGGAATTTCTCAACCAATTTTTCTCAATTTTTAAGTTAACGGCAATATGAGTGGAGTTTCTTTCATTGGAAAAACTGCTTTGAGCGCAAATTATAGATATCAGCAGAGGTTGACATCCGGTGCAGAGGTTTGAGAACATGGCTCGGGGAACCGAAGCTGCCCCTGAACAATGCATCACGCCTAGCCAGCATGATGTCACCAATCCTAGAAGGCTCAGATCAAGATTTTAGATATATGACAAGATACGCAACTGGCGCTTTTCCCCCATTGGATTTTTTTTCTTTTCTTTTTGGTCCGCACAAGAGGAAGTGGTCAGGCATGCGCAGTAGTGTTTTCAGTTAGCTTAGCAACTAAAGTTAGCTACATAACGTATGCTTAGAGTGGCGTGCCTCTGACTGGCGATAGCCAGACTTAAGTTGGTTTTCGTTGGATAGTCAAAATCATAATGGGTTGTAATTAGTAGTACTGGGTCCTAACAACCTAGCATATATAATTGAAAAAAAAAAAAAAGAAAAGGAGACTTGATTTCGACCCGTCTGATAATGACCCGTTTAGCGAACCGTTTTGTAAAAACTCAATAGACCGCCAGTCATTCAATGAGTGCCTGTTGTCTGTCTAATAAGTTCCAAGTGCGGATATTCCAGCCCCGAAATTGGGCCTCTTGCTCCGCCTACCCACTTTGCTCAGATCCTTACTTGCCCCCGCCGAAGGTCCCTAATGTAAAGTATCTAAATTTGCTGGTATAGCCTAGTTCGTTTTAAAATTGTGGTAGGCTTACCACGTTATTTTCCCGGTAGGTACCATGCAACCTTGGATAAAGTAAATCTGCTCGCAGTGAATGCGCAAGGTGCCGAGCAAATATGAATTATAAGCCTACAATAACTTCTAGTAGCCCAACTTAGTATGCACGAAGCAGTTCCACAAATACTCGTAGTACTAGTATCCACATAAAGCTACACGCGTAATGTTGCAATGTGAATTAGGGTTATCTGCCATCAGTAGTAGGCTAGGCTAATATAGCCTACAAATCCCTGGCAATGATACAAATTAGCCGTAATAATCAACGAATAGGCTACAACACTTAAATTCAACCTGAAAACTAGTAGCTAGCTATCCGAGTAGGCTATGCAGATGCAGTAGGCCTTCCAGGTGCAATTATGTCGCGATAAATACAAAAATACTATGCAGGATACAGATCGGGCCAACGCAATAACGTGTAAGATATAGAATGTAAAAATACTTACCCGGTCAACGGTAGGCCTAGTCTTCACATCATTTACCGATTACTCACGCTGAACTAGTTACAATAATAGTTGGAGCAGCAGTGCGTTAAGACGTGAACCATGTAGACTAATCATTATGTCACAATGTTTTTAATTTTTAATTTTATTTTTAATTTTTGTTGCAACTTACGTATCAGCATCCATGAACGGCCACGAACCTCTCGTATCAGAAGCCAGCTCAACGAATAGCCTAGTCGGACTGTGTCCACAATGTATTAGATCTCTTTGGTCTCCCACTTTCAGAGCGAGACAGCAGGTATGCGAACATGACCAACCAATGTTCCAGGGCAGGGTGTATAGGCTTACCGTTTAGGTTAGCCCAAAGATCAAATAAACGTTACCATGCGTTTTATGCCTCTAAAACCAATATAGTCTGTTAATGTTAGCTAGCAATCACCAGTTGGAAGGTTTCGAATAACAAGCAATGAGGTCCGGGTTACACGACAGGACGCACACTTTAAATAGCCATAGCCTACGCAACTTGAATATATCCCCCTTCCTTGTCCGGGGCGGGAGACGGCTATTAGCTAGCCTGCTTGTTGCGGGAAAAGCGTACGAGTTGAAAGGGGTAGTGGAATATACGAGATCAGCCCAGGTAGTTTAGTCTGGCAGTGTGCAGTATGCATGCAGAAGGAAGCATGTTATTTGAATACATCGCCCCTTCCATAGCGGACCACAAGCTTAACCGTAACTGCAGTCACTTAGCTTTAGCGACAATTTCAGGAATCCAGTTATTTTTCACTGGCAGTATGCAGCATGCGCCATGCATGTAGAAGGAAGCACGTTTAAAACAACAGAATGTTATTTGAATGCATTGCCCGTTTCCATAGCGGACCATAAGCTTAACCAAAACTTGCAGTCACTTAGCTTTAGCAACAATTTCAGGAATCCAATTAATTTTCACTGGCAGTGTGCAGCCATGCATGCAAGGGAAGCACGTTTCAAATAACCGAATGTTATTTGAATATATCGCCCTTTTCTTTTGTCTAGCAGACCATAAAGCTTAAGAACACAGAGCTTGACATCACTTAGCTTTTACGCAGAAATTGCAGGATTCCAATTCTTTTTTCCCTGCGGCGTGTAGTAGAACATGCAGGATGTGCAGCGGTCGTGCAGACACAGGATCCACCATGGTAGGGCGAGGCGGTTAAATAGACTGCCTTGTTATGTGAATGGACCGCGATAGGTGAATCGTCACTACTCAGATGAGCTGTCGGCTGATTCACCTATGGCCGGGTTTCACTCTCATGATCTGCCTGAACTAACGCTACGCTTGATTTCTGGCAGGAAACTCTTGTCATAGCCGACCATGGTCGGCTAGCAACCACGCATCTCGTACTCAACAAATCACATGCACACACCTCTAATGGAGCACCATTTTTAAGCCAAGACTCAGTTCTCTGTGCTGCTTGAATGCTGATGCACTGCTTTGTTTGCTTACGGCTTGTGTTAAAATAAATTTGCTGTCACCCGCCACCACCCCAGCTTCCACCTGTTGTTTGGATCTGCTTTGTTACGGGGGGGGGTTTCTGATCATCTCCTGTTTAGCGGGGAGATGCCCGTGCTCCAGAGTGTACTAAAGCGGGTCCATTCAGCACCAAACCAAAATATTATTGCAGCACATTCATTAATTAAACATGTTATTTGAATATGTGAGTTGTCCTGACCTAAATGTCTTCATTTGATATGTTTGTTTGTGTGTTGTGGGTCTGCCCCACTGTCTGTCTTTTTTGTTGTTGCTGGTGGCAACAACCGAAGTTCCCTAACGGGAAAATAGAAGTTATTCTATTCTATACTATTACTAGAGAAAGTAAAAGTTTATTTAAAATCACACTGGCCAGCGGGAAGGTCGCCAAGACACAGCACAAATTGTGGTCCAGCAACCCTCGATGCACTGGTCATCTAGCCAAGCTTATATATAACCTCCGAGGCCTTGAGTTTGACGCAAATGTTTACATTATCTGTGAGAGCATATCTCCCAAATGTTCTCAAATAACATGCTTTTGTTCATCAACAACCCACACCATTAGTCATGCCTGATAATTTATTGCACCTAGATTGGTGGTGGTAGAGGCGAGTTTCCCCCTCATCACTGTAAGCGCTTTGAGTATTGAGAAAGGCGCTATATAAATGCAAGGTATTATTATTATTATTATGTCCGGTCAGGGAGGGCAGATGCCTGTCCAAAGATCAGCTCACCTTCTACACCAAATCACTGATCAACACACACACACACACACACACACATGCAATTACTCTTATGGGACACAACTCAGAACCCATCAATAGCCTGTAGGTTATACATTCAAAATGGAGGAGCCAAGAAAAATTGTAACTCCACCACACCTAATATTGCCATTTGGAAATATTACGGGTTCTATCCCATTGGAAACAAAATAATAACAAATGAGAAAGTTCCCTGCAAGATATGCAAGTGGCAGCTGTCCTACTAAACCTCCAAAAGCTGACATTTTTTCCCCCTCCAAAGGAGATCGGTCAGTTGAGTTTAGTTTCAGGAGGCCTTGCCATTGTTGTGAAATAATGACAGCATCATTGGGATTGTTATGGTCATCCCTGGTTTTATTTTTATACACGTTTAATAAAACTGTCACTCATACATATACACACTCTCAAACATTAAAATGTACACTGAATGACTGATAAGACAAGAAATGAAGACTGATATATACAGTGGTATGCAAAAGTTTGGGCACCCCTGGTCAAATTATGTCAGCTTTTGTGTAGTGACTGTCTTTAAAACAAACGTTTGTTGAAAACATGTAGCCAATGGCACAGTTATTTATAGGTTTTTGATATTAATGCAACAACACGGTAATTTTTTTGTTACAACTTTATTTTCTTTGCTGGGATATCTGTTCCTATACTGTGCATAACGTTACCTGCCGTGCATGGTGTCTACTGACTTTCACTGTTGCACTTGTGTAAGTGCAAGTGAACAATTAATATTGTAAACATAAAAAGACGTTCTTTAATGTGGAAAAAACATTTTTATATGTTAAAAGGTATAACGTATGCACATTGTTTTTGTCAAAAATAAAGTCAGCCTCTGGTACCTGGTGGGAATTTAACTTGGGTCCTCCACATCAAAGGCAACGACTTAAGCGCTGCGTCACAGCAAGCTCCATAGGGACAGCACTGTCATATAGGCATGACAGAAGCATGGTACAAACACTGATTAATTAATTCAAAAGTTTAGGTCACACTGCCAATTTGCGGTTCTAGTATTAATAGTTACGTTTCACTTACATTTCATTAAATATTAAACATAATATTTAATAGTAAATGTATGTTGTGGATTTATGAAATGAAAAACCTTGACGTCGCCTCCCCTTCACAAATCACAGGCTGGTGTGCAGTAATTATTCCCGGCTGCCACGTCACACCTGTGCTTACTGCTGCCCATGTGTGTCCACGATTTCGCCAGACGTTTACCAGTGTGCAGATAACGGCCCAGGTGGTGCTGATGCCCGCCATTCTCGGCTTTGGTAAACGGAGTAGACGTATTGTACTCCGCCTGCCGTGGCTGCAGTTTCCTCTTACCCAGCACAAGGCCATCGATCCAGATTTTCCTCTCCTTTTAAAGGCACTGAATAAAACATCCTAATCTCACAGGCTAAACTTCTGTCCAAAGAGGACGAGCTTAAGAGGTGATTTAGGAGACGCAGTGATTTTCAGAACGTGAATGTCTGATGATAGGAAAAAGCTGTTTTCACCTGCTGCCTCTGGAGTCTCCAGCAATGTGGTCAGGCTGGGCTCAAAATACCTCAAGGTGTTCTCCTGTTCCATGACTTGCCAAGCTATTCTCTGCTAAAAACAACTTCCTTTTCCTGCTTTGTTATGCGACTGTGTCAGTTCCCCAAATGTTAATGGTGATTTTCACTACTGGAAGACCCTTGATTCACTGTCCATTTTATGACCTAGATCTTGGGCTGAGTACTGACTTTAGAAAGACCCTTGCAGTAGGCTCTCCATCCATATGGGTGTAAGATCTATGTGGTCTCTGTCTTTGTTGTGCAGGATTGGTAGCAGGGCAGACATTTATTTTAGCCACCTGAGGCATCACATGTCCATTTGTGTTAAATATATATATATATATATACAGATCCTTTCCAAAAAATTGAATATCATGGAAAAGTGTTTTTTTTCCATAATTCCATTCAGAAAGTTAAACTTTCATAGATTATAGATTCATTACACACAAAGTGAAATATGTCTAGCCTTTATTTGTTTCATTTTTCATAATTTTGGCTTACAGCTCCAGAAAACCCCCAAAACAGTATTTCAAGAAATTAGAATAGTGTGTCGAAAATCAGTATTTACTTCAGTTATTTCAGAGAATGAATGTTTTAGACTGAGTGTCACACTCTAATCATCTAATTTACTCAAAACACCTGCAAAGTTTTTCTACAGGTTTGTTGTTAAATTGGACAGGTATCTCAGTTTGGTTCAGTATGGGGAAGACTGCAGACTTGACAATTGGCCAGAAGACCATCAACGACACCCTCCAGAAGATGGGTAAGCCACAAAAGGTCATCGCTAAGGAGGCTGGCTGTTCACAGAGTGCAGTGTCCAAGCATATCAATAGACAGTTTAGTGGAAGGGAAAAATGTGGCAGGAGAAGGTGCACAAGCAAAAGAGATGACCGTAGGCTTCAGCGGATTGTCAAGCAAAGACGATTCCAAAATCGAGATGCAGAGGGAGTGGACTGAGGCTGGAGTCAGTGCTTCAAAAACCACCACATACAGAGTGTGACACTCAGTCTAAAACATTCATTCTCTGAAATAACTGAAGTAAATGCTGATTTTCGACACACTATTCTAATTTCTTGAAATACTGTTTTGGGGGTTTTCTGGAGCTGTAAGCCAAAATTATGAAAAATGAAACAAATAAAGGCTAGAAATATTTCACTTTGTGTGTGATGAATCTATAATCTATGAAAGTTTCACTTTTTGAATGGAATTATGGAAAAGAAACAACTTTTCCATGATATTCAAATTTTTTGGAAAGGATCTGTATATGTATGCTAACAGATATATAGCGGCCTGGATTCAATCATCATTTTCCTTAAATTTGACATTAATTTATAAGGAAATGCAAGCAGCAATAGTTTTTCTTCTTCACAGGTTAAAAACGGAACAATCTAATCCTGGCAGTGTAGTATAATGGTTAAGGAACTGGACTTGTAACCGAAAGTTTGCAGGTTTGATTCCCAGGTTGTAAGGGGGGTCGGGTTCGGAGGACCAGATGCGACTGAGAGGGGATCAATAAGATATCCACTAGAGGAAATAGAGAAAGGAAATGGAAGAAAAACTCCAGACTAAAGGCCCGAAATAATAATGACCCCAAAATAGGCTGAGGCTTGCAGACTCGAGCAGAAATAAAACAGATAAGAAAACAATAATGGCATAAGCCAAAAATAATAGTGACCCAAGAAAATAGGGCAAAGCATCAAGCAGAGAAATAGATAGTTAGGGAAAATAAACTTGGCTAAAGCCAAATGATAACAACCCAGTAAAATGGGTGAGAGCTCACAGACTCGAGCAGAGAGAAAACAAAACAAAACAAGCAAAAGGAGATGGGAAGAAACCAAGGTACTGTCTAGAAACAGTCAGGAGAGGAAAACCAAGGAGTGAGAAGGGAAACGAAAACTCTAAAAGAAAAGAGAACTCCTATCTCACTAAGGCAGACCCCACGTGTACTTTTAGTAGAAGCAAAAGAACAAGTGGTCGCCAATTCCTATACCGTCAATATCTGGCTTTGTGTAGAGGCAATGAAAACACAAAAGCACCGGATGCAGGAAGCACCATGCTTAAATAGCCAGCGGGGTACTTAACACAGGTGTGCCAGATAAGTATCTGGAGGTGGAAAAACCCCGCATGGTTTATTTTCCCTAACTATCTATTTCTCTGCTCGAGTCTGCGAGTTTCTCCCTATTTTCTTGGGAAATGACCACAGAGATGGAAGGAAGACAGCCAAACCATGACACAGGTAGGACACTGCCGTTGTACCCTTGAGCAAGGTACTTAACCTGAATTGCTTCAGTATACTGTATATGTATGAATGGATTAATGTAATAATAAGTTGTGTAAGTCACTCTGGATAAGAGTGTCTGCTAAATGTGGGGGATGTTTCTCCAACACCATGTGACTTCCTCATCAGCTGAGTTTAATAAGTGTTTAACCCCTTCGCACAGATGCCAAATTTAGACAATTCTCACCTATTTAGGGGGTGTTCTATTTAAGGCTTTATAACTCCAGGTGTGAGCATCACAGAGACTTGGATCATGGCTTAAATGAAACAAGACTGTTGTACCATTTACAACACTAACTTCGATTAGTTTAGTTTCATAATTTAGGTAAAAATAAAGTTCCACAAATGCAAAGAAATCTTGGAAGTAATACAAAAAAGAAAAAGTTTTACAAAGAGTTACATATGTGAAACAGGTAAAACTATACATTTCCTGGATCATAAGTGTGCAAAATCTGAGGGTGATATGCAGAAATACTACAGATCAAAAAAATAATAAATATAGGCAGTGTAACCTGCTGTCCCTCCGTCTCCTTGCGTCTCCAAATGTATCCAAAATGGCTAAATTGTGCACTGCTGTAAATCATAAAATATTTAACTACAAATCAACTGTTTTGGCTCATGAAACTCACTTTTGCATAATTTTCAAGTGGGGACTACTATCTTTTAATCAGTATGGGGGGATAAATATCTATGGGCTCTATCTTGATGATCTTAGCACATGGTCCAGAAGATTGTCCCCCCAGAAGATTACAGGGATTATTGGCAAATATAGGCTAAGTCATAGCTTGATCCAGGATAATTGCGAATAGTCTATACATGTAACCTTACACGTACCATCGCACATCACCTGGATGTTAATGGAGTGGGCTGAAAGCAATTTAATGTGGCATTCCCCTTCGCTGAGGGACAGGTATGCATGGTCTTTGTCCTATGGACCCTTTTATTATTATGCATTTTTTGATATAGCCTACACAATAATAATATTTCACATTGTAATCTTGATATTTTTAGTCATGCTTGTGCGCGCCCCTGGGTGTAATAGACAGTAAGGGTGTACGTGCGTTGTGCACATGCCTATGTAGATGCACTTATATGTGCCGTTAAAATAACATGTAAACAACTGCGACATGACTTTAGACCAGGTTTGTGATGGTTTTAGCACAATCGCTTTCTGCTGGCTCAAGATAGCAATACACCAAAAATGATCCTGGCCACACCTCATCTTAAGACCAACACGCCCAGTTCACTTGCAGTGGGCGCAAGAATACATGGTATTTAAACGACGTGAGCGCTAGGGGTTATAATGAGCCCTGCGCCGGGTGTAAGATAGCAAAGACACTTGCGTTTGGGTTAGCGCCGCTTAGCGCCAGGTGTATGATAGGGCCCCAGGTGTGAGCATCACAGAAACTTGGTTTGTTCATTTTCATAATTTAAGTCAAAATAAAGTGCTACAAATGCAAAGAAACTTTGTAAAAATGCCAAAGAGAATTGTTTTTCTTTAGTTTGCAATGAAATACTGAGAGCTACATATGTGAAACAGGTAAATCTATGCATTTCCTGGATTATAAACTCTGTGTCCACAAGTGTGCAAAATCTGTAAAAAATAAAATAAAAAAAGCAGTACTTTTTTCATATCGAGGACGAAAACCGGGACACTTGGCTTTGTGCCGTCAGGAGTCGTTTGGGTTTAAGTTTGTGAGGGTTCCTTGGGTTCCCGCCACGTTAGGTATCCCGGCGCTCGAGGGCTACCAGCTGAAAAATGTGCCTCCCCTCCAATTGGCGCTAACTCTTTCCTGCAGTGCTGCGTGGGGTGAAGTGTGTGGAATAGTTTCTGGTGCTAAAACACTGCACCTGCATTGCTCCTCACGCACAGGTGCCACAGCAGGTGGAGGTACCCATTCCAGATGTGTTGGGAAAAGGGCGAGCATTGTTGGGCTGAATGGCCTGTGCTCATCAATATGTTACCCTATATGCAGAGATAACTAAAAGTTAAAAAAAACACGATGAATGGCAGTTATACACTGCCTGGCAAAAAAAAGTAGTCGTTGCACCCGTCATGCATAGTGCCCACTGTACAAGCCTCTGGAGGCAGTGTTATGATCTGGGGTTGCTTCAATTGGTCAGGTCTACATTACATTACATTACATTTATTTAGCAGACGCTTTTATCCAAAGCGACGTACAGTAAGTGCGTACAGAGACATCATCATCATTACAGAACAGACAAGGCAAAGCACATCCTTTGCATAAGGTCTAGGCTCAGCAACGTTATGCTGCAATAAAATGAAGTCAGCTGAGCTGAATGTACTGAATGACCAGGTTATCCCATCAATGGGCATATTCCAGGATTACAATGCCAAGATACATCGGGCTCAAACTGTGAAAGAGTGGTTCAGGGAGCATGATGAATCATTTTCACACATGAATTGGCCACCAGTGTCCTGCCCTTAAAGGGATAGTTCGGAATTTTGGACATAATGTCTCAATTACGACTTACCCATGATGTAGTTGATTGATGGAAACCATTTTCATTAATTCCATGCTGTCCCTTCTTTTGGACATACACACGTTGCTAATGCTAGCGCAACTCTAAGGTAACCGGTAGCATCCACTACCAAACGCACTTAAACACTCCACAGTGCACCCAAAGCAAATAAAATACGACGATAGTCTATCGGGGTTATTTTGAGTGTTTATACCATAATTTTTTAAGTCAAACTATCGTTGAATCCTTTACTTTGTGCTGACCTATATTCTCTGTGGAAGTACGGCGGCGGAGCGATAATTTATGTTACCTACGAATGTAGTGCCGGCACTGGTCGACTACAACAACAAAGAAGAGCAACAAGTTGCAATGGCCACGTTCGCTCTGCCGCCGTTTAACATTTGTTTAACATTAATAAATGTTAAACAAAGCTAAAGGCGGTCCAACTAAATATTAGAGTGTGCAACTTTTTTTTTGGCCAGGCAGTGTAGCTCTTACCAGAATTATATTTCAGGGGCCGTTTTCGAATCAGCACTCTTCCGCACTCTTGAGTAGCCTTGGTGAGTAGATAGGGCGAGAAAGTCGTAGAATACGCAAATAATTTTCAAATTGCAGTATACTTCAAACACCCGGATGACACACTTACTTCCGCGGTTTTGCTGAGTACATTCGGGAGCACACTTTTCAAGAAGTACACAACCATTTTGGTCACATAAATATGACGTGAAGCTTCGTTTAAAAAAAATGAGGCGCAGCTTCGCTGACATTTTCCTTCAAATACAACAAAACAACACGTGACATGGCAGCGCAAGAGTGGGGCGCAGGGTTGCCAGATCTTGTAAGACTTTCCAGCCAAATGGCGACTCAAAACTAGCCCAAATTATAGGCTATTTTTAACCGAAACCAACGTATTTTAAATAGAAATCATCATGTTTTTACTTTTTAAAATAAGTGCGTGCTTTGTGACTTTTCATTTTTACCCGTGACTGCACTTTGAAAGTATCCCAATTTAGCTGTAACACCGCGGACATTGCAACACTGGTGGGACGTCTTATGACCTGCTTACGACACTTCCACAGTGCGGTTGGAAAATAGTATGGCGGATATTTTTCGCAGACTGCTAAACAGTGCAACAGCACACTTCTGTGTGGAGACAGGGCGCAGAAAACAGGGCTCTGATTCGGACACAGCCAGTGTCTGAGTCTGATGACACTTTGACATCCTTTGGCCACGCTTCCACCTGATAAGATAAAGGTTGCAAGTGTTTATACAGGAGCAGAATCCAGTTTACATCCATTGCCATCCAATTCCCTTCAAAACCGTTTTCTCTGTCATGCTGGACAGAATTCCCATTGTTGTTCTGTGAGTAGGCTGCCATTGTTGTTCTGTGAGTAGGCTGCCATTGTTGTTCTGTGAGTAGGCTGCCATTGTTGTTCTGTGAGTAGGCTGCCATTGTTGTTCTGTGAGTAGGCTGCCATTGTTGTTCTGTGAGTAGGCTGCCATTGTTGTTCTGTGAGTAGGCTGCCATTGTTGTTCTGTGAGTAGGCTGCCATTGTTGTTCTGTGAGTAGGCTGCCATTGTTGTTCTGTGAGTAGGCTGCCATTTGTTGCGTGGTAAAGGGGGGTGGAAAGGAAACAGGTTCTGGTTTTGCAGTGGTCAGCCGGCTGTACCCCTGTGCTTAGAGTTTCGTCTTGTTGCTGGGATTTCAGATACAGCCTGCCAAGTGAAAAATGTCGATTCTGCACAGGGGATGAACTGCGTGTGCGTGCGTGCGTGCGTGCGTGCGTGCGTGCGTGCGTGCGTGCGTGCGTGCGTGCGTGCGTGCGTGCGTGCGTGCGTGCGTGCGTGCGTGCGTGCGTGCGTGCGTGCGTGCGTGTGTGTGTGTGCAAATGTGCATGTCTTTGTCAGAGACAGAGAGATTGAGAGAGAGAGCAAGATCATGTTTGTGTGTATCACATGAATTATTGCAAATTGTTACAAAATCTGGATAATATTCATCTCTATCAACCTTGATGGTCATTTGAGAGTAAACGTAATCAGAGATTAAATGTGTGGAGGCAGAGAACGATTAATCTTTTATTAGAACGTTTTCAAACATTACATGTGTTTTTAAACACCATGTTCAAATAAAGAGAATGAAAGGAAAAAATGCAGTTGTGCCACCAACTTTATTTACCCACTACTTTTTGAATGGGATCAGCATTACGTGTTCTCGTCTTGCCTTTCAATTGAACCATTTCCTTTCTGCACAGTTTGGCTTAACGTCCATTAGCCCGGTGTGTTTACATAACGCGGTCCAATTTTGGTGGTGGTTTTACCCCAGAGATTTCTGGAAAGGGGGGATTCTGTTTCATCACCCCTGCCAGCCGTGGAAACCTCATTGAGCCTGGATAGACTACAGAGGTTACGCACATGGGGCTGTTTAACTCTCACCACTATTTTGGCTGCGGTTTCCTGAAATGCGTTCTCCTCCCACACCTAGGGGTACGCTAGGGGTGTCCGTCTGTGATTCTAGCAGATGTTGCCACTCGGGGGGGGGGGGGTTGTGGCAGGCAGCTGGGAGAGTTGCCAAAGCGACTGGTCCCACCCCTATGTCCACTGTGAGGCCGCGGCACCGGAAACGTGCGGACCACAATGAGGCCTCTGTCAAGAGCTTTTTAAACGGGACGCGGCAGTCTCTTGGTCTCCATTTCATCTTCAATGAGAGGCGAGTAGAGAAGTGGGGCGGTTCGGGCAGACTGATGATTATCGATGTTGTTGATAACAACACCATCAAGGAGCAGTGTTTGTGCAATGCAGGGAAAGATCAATGGACTAACCTAGTTATCATTTACCAATACATTATGAATACAATCCCCCAAAAGCCATAGAACTGCCATGTTAAGACATAAGGATGAGTTACTGAATAGCTAGCTAGTAGCTAGGTAGCTAACGTTAGGGTGGCCACAGATTGGATTTCAAGGGAGACAGGGGTAGAAAATGAAAATAATTATGAAAATAATACTAATCTGTTTGTTTATATATGGTCTATAGAACTAGCAAAACATAACCAGATATTTTTAGGAACTTAGAAATCCCACCGAGATGGATATTTTTGGTCCCAAAAGAATAAATGTCCAGGAAAAAGAGGACACCCGGTCAGCCTAGCTACTGTAGCTAATGTTAACACCAGCTACTTAACAGCTAAAGTTGGCTATTGAGATGACATCAGATCAGTGGCGGCTGCTGACCAGAATGTTTGGTGAAGCAAACCCACAATTTTTTTTTCAACCTGTGAAAATTTAACCCCTGCTTTACCTGTTGAGCTAGGACATTTTTGAGTTGTTTAACACTGACCACGTCAACTGACCAGCTGTAGGCAGAAAAGAGCTGGTGGCCATTTAAAACATGTTTATATTGCTTGACAACTCATCACTATGGCTGTACCATTGAGCTGCCTTCTCTCAAATGAATAACACCAGATAGAATACAATGACAAGTAGTTATGTAGACACTCAATTATTAGCAGCCAGATTATTTAATCTCCTACGCATATTCAATAGATAAATACTCAAATCCACCTGCACCGTAGCTGAAATAGCTTCGTTCAGATCATTTTGAATCATCTTATGCCCTATTCACTGGAGTAGTATTACCTGGGGACCTCATGTGATTTGTGGAGGTTGTCTGTGATCTTAATCCCGAGCGAATCTGCATTTCCGTAATTTGTAGGCGGCAGTGTAGTATAATGGTTAAGGAACTGGCCTTGTAATTGAAAGGTTGCCGGTTCGATTCCCAGGTAGGACACTGCCGTTGTACCCTTGAGCAAGGTACTTAACCTGAATCCCTTCAGTGTATATCCAGCTGTATAATTGGATAATACTGTATATGTAAAAGAAATGCTAAAAAGTTGTGTAAGTCGCTCTGGATAAGAGCGTCTGCTAAATGCCTGTAATGTAATGTAATGTAAAGGCAAAATTCCCCACCGTAAATTACCTACCATATTTCGCACAAAACAGGACATTTGATAATATTTGTATATATAGTTGTGTGTGAATCGGCATCTCAGTAATTTGGGGTGAGATTTTTTTCCCCAGCAAGGATTCCTTGTTTTTTCCCTGCTTTTTTCTTCATCTTTCCGAGTTGAGATTCATGGAGGCTGCAGTGGAAATTCTTATTGCTAATTCTGACATTTTGGGTGCGGTTCTTATACCAAAACTATTTAAAGTGATACTGCAGTCAAAAACCGACTTTTTCCGTTGAAAACCGATGTTTTGGGTTAGATTATGATCATACACAACTGTTTATATCCGAAAATCTCATGTTTAGTCAAAATATTTTTATCTGAGTTTTTGTGTAGGCTTACCAATACGCTGGTTTCCAGGGATTTGTGACGTCACGAGATCCTTAACATAAAAATGGGTGGAGTTGAGGTGGTCCTAGAGGTGGTCCTAGGGGTGGTCTCGGCTGGGCACGTGGTATAAAAGCAGAGACCAACTTTTTTTTTTTCTCTTTGAGACTGGGACCCTTGTACTGCTAACTAGCTACTTCAAGTTCAAATGCAAATTGCTTTGTATTACTGCTAACGTTAATATTACGACTTATATCGAGCTACTAAGGCTACGTTCACACTGCAGGCCTTAGTGCTCAATTCCGATTTATTGCTCAGATCCGATTTTTTTTGTTTGGCTTTTCACATAATTTTTTTAATGTGGCCCATATCTGATTCCAGTGTGAACCAATTGCTCTCCTCAAATGATCCGTACAAATTAACAAAAACAAAAGACATAGCGTCTGTTACACAGCCTGCAGAAATAAACAACAACAGAAAGGAAGTCATCAAAGTCACAGCTTCTGCGTTAATTTTAAAGTTGATGTGCAGTGGAGCTAATCTTCTTCTTCTTCTTCTTCTTCGTTTGGGTAGGATCTTTTTGTCCCACATCCCCAGGCTCGGGGCCGAGGGGCTATCCTTTTACCACCCTGAGCCTAGGGGGGGGTTCACCCGGACTATATTTCAGGGCACACCTCCAGTAGCCACGTCACCGTGTCATCATCCAGAACCGACAGACCATGCATCCCATTGGGTGCCCGATAAATCGGGCAGTCCAGGATGACATGGTCTGCGGTTTGTTCCTCCGCGCCACACTCGCAGGCTGCGCAAGAAGCCAAGCCCCATCTGTGCATCGATGAGCGGAAGCGCCCAACGCCGGTCCGGAGGCGGTTAAGCCTCACCCATGCCAGTCTAGGCAGGTCCACCCCAATAGGGGGAAAACCGACGTCTGGGATGAAGTCACGGAGTCTAGAGGTGTTCTCCTCCCACTCCGTGCTCCAGATGTAAAGTGGAGCTAATGATAAGGGTGAGTAGACGGGAAAAAAGCCAAGGTTTTTATAGCTTTTTGTGCTGCCATGGCTGTTACTTCTGTGCAGAGGTACTCGTGAATGCGAGATCTGAGCCAGGAATGGGGGGACCGTGACATGGGCGGTTTCAGTGAAACGCAAGCAAGTCATGAAATGAGTGATTCTGAGGACGGGCGAGTTAAGAAAATGGAGCGCTCGGCCGTTTGGCTAGTGAGACCAGTCGATATAACATTTATAAAACGGATAGTTCCGGGATGCAGATTGGTCAATACAGCGTTCCAGCCGTGTTAAAATACACAATATAAAAAAGCTATCACACGACACATCTGTTCAACTTCATGTGTAACGTTACCTAGGCTATAGCCTAACATCACTGCGCACCCTTAAGCCCTATTCGGACGGAATAAGTTTTACAGGGGGAGGTGGGGTAATGTAATAATTACCGGAGGAGCTCCGCTATTTTAGTTCCGTCTGAATCTGCCATGTCTGTAACTTTTACGGACTGCGCGCTCCCGCGCCAGTAAAGATTCCGTAGTCTTTTACCTACTGTTAAATGTCCGGTAAAAATTACCCCAGGTTAAAGCAATCCTGTGCGAATTGACATGTCCGGTAAAATTCTGTTAGAGATTAGTTTTCCCCAGTCTTTTCTCCTGGTTTTTCACGTAAGCACTCGAGGACGCCTTTGGTCCAGGTGCAAGCCACAACTATTGGCCGACATCTAAATTAATGTAACGTTACATTAAATAAGAAGACAGAGAGCAAAAAAATTAATAAATAAAATATAAAAAACAGGCTCAAAAGTAGGCTACAGTGGGGCAACGCTTGTGGCAGCTTTAGGTAGGCCATTGTAGCCTAGCTATAGCCTTTCATACATGTTATGGCCTAACACTGTTTTTTTCAAGATAACGTTAATAAAAAGGTGTAATGCAGGATTCCTCACGCTTTTTGTGGACATGTTTGCCATGCCAAAATTGTCTCCACGTAGTTATTTTTTTTGGCGCCTGCATCTTTTCAATTGCTCCCTGACAGCAATTTTCTACCAGAAGCAATCAGTTTGCAGTGAAGATAGGATGTGTAACGTTGTATGACTCATGGGGAACATTTTCGGTGTGAAGACAACATAGATTAGACACTGCCATCTCTGTAATTCTAGACGCTGCTTACGGAGATACTTTATCCCGTCCGAATCGGCCATTAACATTACAGACGTCCTGTGGTAATAATTAGCTACTTTACAGACATTGTCCTGAAAACGTATCCCGTCCGAATAGGGGTTTAGAATGTGAGATTGACCCTCCTTGTCCCGGTTGCGTCAAATTCCCTAAGCATCCGCTCTGTGTCGATTTCAAAGTCATTGTGAATGTTCATAATCACCAATCGCGTCTGTCATGCTGTTCCGTAGGTAGGTTTTCAGACGTCTCAAACAGCTGAATGAGCGCTCGACCGAAGCAGTAGACACGGGCATCGTAAGAAGGACTTTCAGTATGCTATGAAGTATTCATTTAAGTTAGTTATCTTGACTGACAAGTAAAAAGGCAACTCTAAACTTTTCCCGGTCTAAAGAAAAAGGTGATCCTCCAATCACTTTCAACGGTGTTAACGGCGGGATGGTGATCCTCCAATCACTTTCAACTGTGTCTTCCAATCACTTTCAAATGTTTGAAATATGCAAAACTTGGAAAATACAATAACCAGGCAATACAACGAAGACAATAAGCAAATATAATTTCTCAACATCGTAGAAACAGACGCAGAGACTTTGACAATTCACGTCAGTTTTAATGGAAATACTAATTTTGCTGTTGTTGCTAAGGTACGCAGACTGCGTACTCTGCGTACAGCTGGGGGCGCCACTGGGCCCACCTATGGGGCTGCTAAAGCCACTGAGGCCCTCTGTATTGCAAAAAATAATCGATACAATTGAATATACGCATTTTTATTAAATCTAAATATATTAAAATTAAAATAATGGCACCCAAGCATAGTTTGCACAATATACCAGTTCAAGTTTGAGAATGAGAAATGGAGTTCAGTTAAAAGTAGGCCTACTTGTGCTCTGAGGATCGGGGTTCGCACCCCGGTCCTGCCAGATCCGAGCATGGCCGGCGCCCTGTGGGAGCAGCAATTGGCGGCTGCTGCCGGGTGGGGGGAGGAGCTCGGAGAGAATCGCTGCACGCATAGCGGCCCTGGGCGAGCTGGAATCACGGTCAGGAGCTCGGAGGAGTCGCGCCCTGAAGAGGATGTGGCGCCCTCCCGTCCTACCGCCGGCTGACGGGGTTGTGTAGCGGTGATTCTCTAGCGGTTGCTACATGGGGGGAATTGAATTAGAATAGGGGTTCAATTGGCTACTAAAATTGGGAGAAAAATGGGGAAAAATCAGAAACAAATAAAAAAATAAAAAAAGTAGGCCTACAAACCCAGTGCAATAATATTAATGAAAAAACAACTTGCAACTTGCTGGCTTTAGTGGGATGGGTGTGCCTGCTTCTCTTTGCACAGTTTGTCCATCTGAGGCGCTATCTGTCAGACTCAACCTGATGTCATCTTCAACGTCCAGTTTTGCACGATAGTTGGTTTTGATTGCTGCCAGTGCTGAAAATCCAGCCTCACAAAGATAACTGGTCACGAAGGGCAGGAGAACTTTCAGTGCTTCACCAGAGAGAGTTGGGAATTCAGTTTGAACACTCCCCCAAAATTCTGTCAAGTGCATGGTGCTGAAACGAAGCTGCAGAGTTTTGTCACAGGACAGTTCAGCCAGCTCACCTTGTTGATGCACACTGAGATGTATTTGTGTGTCCACTGTTACAGCAAAGGGATTGCGAATCCAATCACATTCTGAGCTGGGCTCTGTCTGGAGGTTGGGGAAGTATTGTCCTAATTTGTCCTGGAGTTTTTTCAGATGTTGGACAACTGTTTTCTTCATTGCTGCAGCATGACCAGGATGGTTTTGCAAAACCTGCGTGGAAAGGTGGAACATCTCGGTGACACCTTCATTCATTTGCGTCTCCCAGATGTTGAGTTTTCTCTGGAAAGCTCGCATTTTGTCCTCTTGTGCGAGTGCATGCCCTCCGTGTCCCTGCAGTGATTAATTCAGTTCATTGACTTCATGAAATATATGTGCCAGGTAAGCCATACGCGAGATGAACAGCGAATCTGTCAAATGCACTGACAGGGGAGAGCCTCGCTGTTCTAGGAATTCTTTCAATTCCTCGCGGAGTTCGTACACACGTTTCACGACTCTCCCCTTTGAGAGCCATCTCACTTCGGAGTGAAGCAAGACGTTTTCGTGGCCCGCCCCCATTTCCTCACAAAGAATTCTGAACAAACGTGTGTTGAGGGGGTTTGCTTTCACAAAGTTGACTATTTTAACCACATAATTCAACACACTGTGCAGTTCTTCATTCATGTCTTTTGTTGCTAATGCCTGACGGTGCAGCATACAGTGAGTGGCGGTGATATTCGGCCCCACTTCGCGGTGATATTCGACCCCACTTCGCCTCCCCGTCATCGCCGCTGCTCCATCAGTACAAATGCCGATACAATTTTGCCAATCCAAAGAATGGAAAATTATGAAGTCGTTCAGTAATTTGAATATCTCAGCAGCAGTTGTCTTTCCCAGCAAATCTTTGCAGAACAACATGTCCTCTTTCGGCTTGTTCTGGAACATGAACCGCACATAAACCATTAACTACGCTAAATTTCCGCTAAATTTTTTTTCACACAATTAACGGGATTGCAGTGACCACCTCAAACCGTCCCGCGGACCACCTGAGGGCCGCGGACCACAGTTTGGGAACCCCTGCCCTAGTCCAGTGCGAATAGGCTATTTGACGTCCCGGAGAACACAGAGGATGACTTTAAGCGTGCAGCCTGAACATCATCATAGCGGGAAGGTAGCTCAGTCAACTCCCTGCTCTGTTATCCCAATTATCACTCTCGTTATTCCCCTAAATGCCAGCTCAGGACGACCCAAGAATTGCATCGATCAACCTCTCAGGAATGGCACGGTTTTCCGTACTAACGTTATTTTGTTATGCATGCACCTTCATCAATAAAATGATCATTCTCAGACTCAATTCGCATGGTTACACTGTCATGCTCCTTCGATTTTACATGAATTTTAACAGACCTGAATTACGTAGCCTAAATAATGAAAGCCATCTCTCGCAAACATTGAACATCTCCTGTAGCAACACACTTGGAGAAAAAATAATAGGCTATCCTTTAACTCCTTTGCGTAGAAGGTGACGCCGACGGGACCTTTTTGCTCAACTGAGACATTCGTCGCTACTGCAGCCAAACCATTAGTGGAAGTCACAAACTCTGTGTTTTAACTTTATTGGTAGACGGTTCGTGACGATTTCTGCCGAATACGGAGTTTCTAAGTGTCACTATTTCCCCGTAGCAAGTCCATTTAACAAGCAACCCCCCACCTAGTCTATACCTACCCATGCGAGACATAGTGGACAATAGCGTCTATGTTTGAGTTCATAAATATATTTATTCATCATATAAAATTAGAATAAACTCATAGCAACAAGATAAACCCAACAATAGCCTGATCGTATGCCAGAAAAGCCGTGAAAAGCCCTGCTCACTCAAATGCAAAATAAACTGAAAGTACTGTCTCATTCTACCATGTATTCTACTAGCAATATATTCTACTAAATATGAAATAAATATACAATCCTACCATTGGTTTTACACATCGAGATGTTCCTTTCAAAATTCAGTGGTCATTTATTGTCTGGTACAATTGGTTTGAGAAATATACAACACTTTATACCGCTATTACACTATCTGAAACGTTCCGGCGTAATACCCCCATGCCCTGTAAGCCTGTCTTATTCATTACAGTTCATTCTGGTTTAATTGTCTGCTTTTTTATCTAATAGAGTACATTATAACCTTAGCAATGGTATATGCCATGTCTTTTTGGGTGAACAATCTTTGAACAATTTACTGCAGAAATGTTAAATGTATTTTTGATGTAGGCTACCGATGTTCATTGAAGATGGAACATTTGGCAGCATTTTGCAGATGGTAGAATACTATTTTATGTTCATGTTATCGTACATAATATAGGCTATGGCGTATATACTTGTCTCTTAGGGCATGACAAATGCTCATTCCAATTTACTTTGCGCTGATATGTGGTAGATTAAGGTAAAAATTTCCTTGGAGTCATTATGAATAGGAACATAATTATTTATTTTTTTTTAACTACAGAAAAATACAATCCCAGGACAAAAGTATACACACTGTAGAGTACAGGGAAAAGTGATGTTTTATTGAGGTAAAAGAGTGAATGATTAGGCAACATATTTAGGTGTATGTAACACTGTGATATCAATGTTTTTTTATCTTAAGCCATCAGAAGGAGCAAATGTATATGCTTTATAATGGATAAAACAAATTCTATTCATTTTATGACATGTTTTGCATAGGGGTTTTGGACCCATAGATATCTACCCCCCTATACTGATGTAAATATAGTAATTCCCACTTGAAAATTATGCAAAAGTGAGTTTTATGAGCCAAAACTGTTGCTTTGTAGTTAAATATATCATAATTTGTTTTATTTAGAGCAGTGCACAATTTAGCCATTTGGATAGATTTGGAGACACTAATGGACAATAGGGTACACTGCTATGTTTTGCATCATAGACCTTTAGTAGTTCTGCATATCATCCTCAGATTTAGCAAAACTTGTGGACATGGAGTTTATGATCCAGGAAATGTATATATATTACCGATTTCAGCTCTCAGCAAACTTTTTTTTCCCCCAAAGTTTCTTTGCATTTGTGGCACTTTATTTTGGCTTAAATTATGAAAATAAACAAATCTAAGTTTGTATTGTAAATGGTACACCTGTCTTGTTTCATTTAAGCCATTTACCAAGTTTATGTGATGCTCACACCTGGAGTTATAAAGCCTTAAAGAGATAGATCGAAATTTTGGACATAATGTCTCAATTACGACTTACCCATGATGTAGTTGATTGATGGAAACCATTTTCAGCTAATTCCATGCTGTCCCTTCTTTTGGACATACACACGTTGCTAATGCTAGCTCAACTCTATGGAAACCGGTAGCATCCACTACCAAACGCACTTAAACACTCCACAGTGCACCCAAAGCAAATAAAATACGAAGACAGTCTATCTGGGTTATTTTGAGTGTTTATACCATAATTTTTCAAGTCAAACTATCGTTGAATCCTTTACTTTGTGCTGACCTATATTCTCTGTGGAAGTACGGCGGCGGAGCGAACATGGCCATTGCAACTTGTTGCTCTTCTTTGTTGTTGTAGTCGACCAGTGCCGGCACTACATTCGTAGGTAACGTAAAGTATCGCTCCACCGCCGTACTTCCACGGAGAATATAGGTCAGTACAAAGTAAAGGATTCACCGATAGTTTGACTTAAAAAATGATGGTATAAACACTCAAAATAACCCAGATAGACTGTCGTCGTATTTTATTTGCTTTGGGTGCACTGTGGAGTGTTTAAGTGCGTTTGGTAGTGGATGCTACTAGTTACCTTAGAGTTGCACTAGCATTAGCAATGTGTGTATGTCCAAAAGAAGGGACAGCATGGAATTAGCTGAAAATGGTTTCCATCAATCAACTACATCATGGGTAAGTCGTAATTGAGACATTATGTCCAAAATTCCGAACTATCCCTTTAAACGGAGCACCCCCTAAATAGGTGAAATTTGCCATCTGTGCCAAGGGGGTAAACAACACACATGGCCAGCAATACATGCGATTCCTTTAGTAAGTGGCCTGTAACTAATCCACCTTGACGTAGGCTACCGCGACATTTAATGTTAAAGCTCTGACTTCCCAAGATAAACCCACTCACTGGATAAAATTGATAGGAGGCTTCGGTCTCCCATCCGCCTTCACTTGCATTCTTTCTTCACAGTTTTAGGATTGAAAATAACAATAAGTTAATCCCGCAGAATCCGATCCAGGATGTTTACATTCACAGGGTCCATTTTCTTTCAAATGCAGCCAAATGAAATGACAAAAGGTAACATTACAAAACTGAGCTAGTTTAGGCCAACGTTAGTTAAATCACTAACGTTAGCAATTAGCTCGCTATTAACACTACAACACGATAAAAAATTTAACTATTTACAATACAAATCACCACTGACAGCGCCCCAACCATAAAAATTGAATAAATTTCTCTTTCGCTCCCTTTCTCTCTCTCTCTAATACAGTAACACAGTAATGGTCTACTCGCAATTGGCGGTAAAAATGACTATATTGCTGGACAGCTGTACTCGTGTTTTGAATGGTTGACATTATGTCAATCTTCAGGACGAGAACGCGCACAAGAACACGCATGATTGAGATACTTTAGTGAGGCTCTGCTTCACAGGTGGGCTCAAAAACACGTCATAATCCACAACTATCCAATCATGTTTCATAAAGTCATCAATTGATTTGTAATGGTAGAGTGAAGCAGACGATAGCTTTGCCTCACTAAGGGTGCCGCTGTTTTTCACAATACAAGTACAGAACTATATAAGAAGATACAATTATATACAATGCATATTTTTGAATATAGGCACTTTTTTTAGCTTCACAAGGGAAAGTCGTTGTGGTGATGATTCAATATTACAGAAAGCCTGTGTTGTGTGTGTGATAGTGTGATATGCATGTTCTTTTTCACCCCTTTTTTTTGGTGAAGCACTGCTTCACCTAGAGAAACCTCCTCTGCATCAGATATGGTGGTAATGATAACTGGCATTACTGGTAGCTCCAAAACTGACATCTTACAGAAGTGCCATTTCAATAACTGAAGCATTAACGTTATTTTCTGAGCACCGGGATATTTATATAGTTAAATAATTTGTTGCTGGTTTTGGGCTTCAAAAAAGGGACAAAAACTACGCCTCCCTCCAATCTTGCAGGGTACTGTCTGTAGTACAGGTACCACAAGCACAGCGCTTCACCATCCTGTGTGACTCAATTTATAAGCTCTAACAATTTTTAGTTAGCTACTGCAATATTTCCAGTGGTTTTAATGCACCTTTACCAAGCTGCTTGTCCGAGGTCATAGTAACGGTTGCTATTGTATGATTGGACAATTTCTAGTTTAGCGATAGGTCAATTGTGAGACATCAGCACAGTGCGACATCAACATAATATCTAGAGATAATCAGTAACACCATTGCCATCTTATTGGAAATATGGACACTTTTGTCACGCTAGTACGTCTCTCGACAGCTATTATGTATGTAGCCTAGTATTTGCGTATCTAATAGGCAATATTGTTACACTGTTTTCCTGAGTTTGGGATTGTAAACTTTCCATGGTAATGCTTACAGAGTGCTGATGTGCATCTGTGTACGACTCCGCAAGCGATTTTCGTCCCATGTGCAAAAAGCCCTTTATTATGGAGGAGACCCTCACCCTCACCCTCACACACACGCACTCTCAATCACACACACAGACATGCACACACAGGCAGGCACAGACACACACTCTCCAACACATACACACATATGCTCACACACACACACACACACACACACACACACACAAGACACACACTCGCACAGACAGGTACACATAGATTTCTTTCATTTTATCCAAGTGGGACACGGCTGTAGTTTTACGCAGCACACAAGCATTTTCGTTGGGTAGCAAGAGCCCCTCGTTCCTTACGGTCCACAGCGGGTGCCAATTGGACTGCCAGGTGCCCCGGGTGGAAATCACTAAGTCCTGCAACCCTGTCACGGAGAACAGAAACTGTGTCATGCCATGCAGATTAGGGGAGGAAGAAAGGGCTGACACACTACTTTCTTTCTTTCCAAACATCCCTCAACTTGCTTCATTTATTCATTCATCTGTTACTGGGGGATACTAGCACTTTTGGAACTTTAGGAATGTTAATAACAGTTTTATTAGAAGCAATAGTACCTAGGGCCACTGTTCTGGGGTGGGGAGTGGAGGGAGGAGGGGTACTGGAGATGGCAGTTTGTGTAATGAATCACAAGTTGTCCTCTTTCACCGTCACCTTGTTGTTAGCAGTTCCATAGCAGTTTGCGGTGCCCTCTTGTCGGGTATATAGCTTTGAGATTACGCCCTTTGATAGAGAATGTATAATGTGATATGGCAAACTTGCTCATAGTCCATAGTACTTGGTTATCAAGAGGCCTGCTCTGCTGACCTGACCAGCCTTTCTCTCTGCCGCATCCACTCTACAGGCAAAAAGGCAATTAAGTCACACTGAGGCGCTGCTTATCTATGGATATAAATCTTAGATTGGCCAGGATGTCTTTCCCCCTGATGAGGAGAAAGACCAGGACACAAAAGTATTCCTGAGGTCAAAGCCCAGCATGGCCAGGGAATACCACACGGCCACATGGTTTCCTTTCCACTTTAAGTTTGAATGCCAATCTGTTACATTCAATTGAAATCATCAATTGAAAGTCTTAATGTCAATATAGGTAATACTTGTTAAACATGCCAGTTCGGAATTTGTATTTTTAAAGAGATATCCAGATTAAAGCGGAGATTCGAGTGTTACCACAAATCTTGTTACATGGATGCAATATTTAGCCTGAAATGTAATATTTCGCCTACTGGCTCAACTGAATCATTCTGTAGCCCACTATAATCATGTCTGAACTTGTTAAGAAGAGGATAAAACCCTGAATATTTCAATAATAATTTCATGGTGCCCTGTTTTGAGCAACATAAGGACACATTCATTAATAAGTGAATTTGTCAGCTATTGAAAGAGCCGTTCTGGCCATAAAGGAATCTGATCCCCTACCCCCCTCCTTCCAAACGTTACCTCACATCACCCAATCAGGGCACAGGTCCTCATTGCTTGGAGAGAAAAGGTATTTATGGTGAAGCTGAAGGAGAAACTTTTTCTTTTTCTTACTGGGGTCTTTTAATTTTTTTGTTGGCAAACTAAGTTGGGGGCTGTGGAGAGGGAAAGTTCTGTGAAGGGAGCGCTACAGAGTTCCTGGAGCCTACAGACAGATAAGTTTTTCTTTGGTTTGGTAAACTTGTGACTGCTGAGTTTTATAGCTGGCATTTCTTTTATTCATCCTGTGTTGAAATTGGATTATTCTGGCAAGTTCTGGTTGATCTCTCTCTCTTTTCTGGTAACTTCAATTTAACATCTGGTTTTAATGTCTTCCTTTTTTTGTAAAGTATAAGCAGTGAGCCTAAGTTCATTAATGAATGTACGATTCAAATTCATTACTCTAATTGACGACTTTCCTGTAATAAAATTATTTAATCTAAAGACCTGATTTAGACTTTGTTTTGACTTGTTGGTTGATCCACCAGGTTACTGTTCGACTGACCTATTAACGAATTTGGCGATTTAATTGATGATTGTCATTTTTAATAATAATTATTCAATTAAATGTATTAAATATAATTAAATGTATGGTTGAGTGAGGGGTTTTAGCACATGACAACGCTTGTGTTCCGTATTCAGAGTGCTGGGCATTTTAACAAGGGCTTTGAGTGTTAGAACGGCTGGATTCAGAAAAATAAACAAATTTTTCCTTAAACCTCACTTCCCCCGACACTCTAGAAATGCAGCTCTTGTTCAATTCTGGCTCCAATTCTTCCATCTCATTGACTTTCTTCCTCTGAAGTGACATCCATTGCTCCTGCATCGATCTCCCTTTAAAGTTACTCATTTAATCTGAGGCAAACAGTTCCCGCAGGTGAGTGATTAACCTTAACATTACATTATGCCATTGATTATTCACTTAGCCTTATCCAACACTTGTGAATGCTGGTTTTTAAATGGACACAATGGTGATAAAACTGCTTTAGTCAAGGGTATTATATTACATTACATTCACTTAGCACATGATGCATTCTAGCGCAACATGAAATGTAGGAGAAACACAAATGCACAAGTGCCAGACCTCGCTAACAACATTCCGGTGTGAAAGATGCAACATCACTAAAAAACAAATGCAACTTGGCTGGTTCACATAGTCTTTGGTGGGACCCTAATACAGGGCTTATAACCCAGGGGGTGTCCTTGACAGGACCCTAATACAGGGATTATAACCCAGGGAGTGTCCTTGACAGGACCCTAATACAGGGATCATAATCCAGGGGGTGTCTTTGATGCGACCCTAATACACGGATTATAACCCAGGGGGTGTATTTGATGGGACCCTAATACAGGGATTGAAGAGCCTTCCTCCTGAAAGTGTAGAGGATGGAGACTGTCACAGAACGATCCTCTGTGATGTAGGAGAGAGAAAAAGGGCATGTCTCAATCAATAATGAACATTTGTGAATGTTTGTGTTTGTCTTGTCTGTCATGTCCTAGCAGTCAAATGCATCTACACATGGTCCTAATCTTCATAGCCCTGTATAGCGGCTCAGCCATTTGCATAAAATTATAATGAGTTCAAATCATTGGGAAAATATATATAGCTGTGTGATGGACGAGTGAGGCTTCATGGACCCCAAACTGGGTGGAGCTACAGTGAACTGTGAATCAGGTGACTTTAACAATGTTTCAACAAATCAATAGGTTTTCCTCTCCACAGAAAACACAGTGATTGGTCAAAATCAGTGAGGCACTGATCCCATATGGCAGTTGCACCTATTTTAGTTTCCGTGGAACCTCATTTTCCTGTCACTACTAAACAGTCATCTTGTCTAAAGCCCATGAAGTTAATTTAAAACTAATACTTAGAGTGCACGCCCCCAAAGAGGGCTGAAAACCTATTGTATTTGTTCTTTGTTATAAAGAAAAAAGATATTGTTGGCCATTGTTCCATCTGAAAAGTATTTAAAAATAATATTCTCATGAAGCATAAGTCTGATCAAGATGCCATTTGGAACAAGAACATTTTGTTTAACTGGTCCTTAACAAGTTTACAAAGGAAACGTTCCTACGGTAAAACAACAACTGCAGTACATGCAAGTTAATCAGTACCATAAATAGCATGTAAATTAGGCTATGTCAGTCACTGTTATGCAAGTCTCAAATATGGTCTGCCTCAATAGATGTGTACCAAGTTTGAATCGAAAAAAAAACATGGCTGTCACAAGGGATTCAATATTCCACATTTTCTAGCCACTTTAAATATAAAACAATTATGTCATTGTAATTAAATAAAGACTTGGTCTATTGGCTTAAATCATGCTATGAATGAAAGGGCACAACATCATGAACAAGGTAAAATGAGAATGGGCTCAATACCTGAATTAACAAATGTTAAGAGGAATTGAAAATTCAGCCTTTACACCCATTGTTCGATATTAAAAAAATAATAGTTAAGAATCTTCTTCTCATGAATAGTTGATAGTGACATGATCCTTGACATGGATCAAGGTTGTTCTAATTTTAACCTAATTTTAAAAGGAAAAAACATGGCTGTCACAAGAGACTGAGGGACGGATTTAATAAGGAAACAGCGCAGCACAAAACTCTCGTTATATTGTGGCTCTGTTGCCCACACGTTAATGACCAATTTACTATGTTTTAATTACGCAAATAAAGAAATTAAACGCCCTCATTGGCATTTTTGCGGGGGGAGACATCCATAAAAATGGTCGGAAACAATGACCCATCAGGATTACAAGGTGCTAAGAAATGGACATGGAACAACCAGGCACAAGTAGCGAGATAACCACAAGAAAAAGAAAACTTAAATTTACGAGGTACACAACGCCGTATTATAGCGGAATACAACACCAACAGAGCGGAAAATATTTTGGAGTGATATCAAATACAAAATTAATTCATGAACAGTAGAGGATGTAAAGAAAAGATGGCGTGATTTTAGAAAAACTTTCCTCCAACATAATGCTTTTTGAGTGTTACGCATTAGAGGATGTATTCGTTCTGCTGAGGGTGTGCATATATAGCCTGACACCTTTCTCCAGCATCCTGTGTGTGAGCTATAGGCTATACCAGTGCAGAGAAATTACTGCCTGCTTTCAGTAGGCCTAAAAATACCCACACAAAGAGGAGAGGCAATTAATGCATGCTTTAGTAAATCAGACGGATTACATAATTTACACCGTTTTAGCGCATTCACTCCCGGTATACATAAGTCACAGAGTGACTACATCCTAATAGCGATTTTGACCCATTGGGACCATTCTGTAAATCCGACGTAGATATTGCGACCTTGTAGCGACTACTTTTGCGTCGTAAAAGCAGTCGCAATCCTTTAGTAAATCCAGCCCTCAATACACAGCTTAAATCCAGCCCTTACAATGTTTTCTAAGCAGCTGACGCAGATCAGAGAAAGTTTGATTTCATCGTGGAATAAAGGATTTCATTCCTTTATTCCAAAGCCCCCAATGATAGAAGACAGTCGTAAAATTGTCTCATAGACACTGTGAACATACCTACCACTCACTGTTGCCGACTTGGTCGCAAGTCGCTAAGAATTCGCTAGAATTAACAACTTCTCAGACCCTTTTAGCGACTTCACTTCAAAAGAGAGGCTAGCGACAAATCTAGCAACTTTTTCAGCAGACATCAGCTTCCTTGGAAAGCAGTTGCCAACACTGCTCAGTGGGTTTGCACTCTTTCCTGCACTCGCCATCGCGATACAGCTCACATAACAGCAGCTGGTTAATGAGTGCGGAGAGAAGCTACAATCGTCTGTCCACCAGTGAGACGCACATTGTCTTATGCAAATGAGTACATGATGACATCACAGATATGTAAATTAGCGTATCACACCATTTAGCGACTCTTTGAGAATGCGTTAGCTACTTTCTGTGGGAAAAAGTTGGCAACACTGCTATCACTAAATGTAACATTACCTTGTTAGCTAGCTGGTTATTTAGCTTATTAATTAAGCTAAGCTACATAAATGTAAGTACCCAACATAAGGCTAAAGTATGCAGCTCGCTAACTCGCTAATCATCTTGCATTTTATACTAGATTGAAAGGCTTATTTAAAGCATTGCCACTTTTAAAATGCAAATGATGAAAAGGCATAGATAGTGACAGCAATACAACAAGGAAAATCTAAATTGTAATAACATCTGTATTACTCAGAAATTCTAATTTGTGAGCAATAAATAACAGAACCATTCTAAGATGGTTTTCACTGGTAACAGCTGGTTAAACTGGTAGTCTTATGTTTCTCACCTGTCTAATCCGAATGAAACTGGCAAAAACATAGTGTAATCTAAATATTATGTTGATTTAAATCAGCTTCACGTTAGGGTGGTTTAAGGTAGCATTTTCCGTAGGGAAACTGGTCAAGCTAGCTGGTTAAAATTATATTTTTGACACTTTCATGCTGTTGTGTTTAAAAACCAATACTGTGTTTAACATAACTTTTTTGGATGCATGGCTTCAACTTTGTCACAAGCATACTTTTTTGTTGTAAGGACTTACTAATTGCATACCTGCCAACTCTCCCCTTTTCCCCAGGTTTCTACCATACTTTAAAGCCGTCTACCGGCGTACTCCCATTAATTGTTTCTACTGGGAAACTCCCGTAATTTGCCCAGCCCTCAAAGTTTACTATGAAAATTCATGATGAATGGATCAATTAGTCTTATCTCTTTGGTTGACAAAGTTGCCAGATTAGCTTTATAAACATATTCCACACACTACACCATCTCATGCCATCTGTTTCAACACAACCAGGCAACCCAAAAGTATCTCGTTACAAGGAAAAAAAGGTTCAGATGGTGATTGTGTGCTTGCTGCAGCCACCTTTCCGTCTTAACTTTGTCTTAGCGCTTTGGTTTCTCTTTTAGAAACCTGTTGTTGCCGCAGCAAAACACACACGCTCATCAACCCCCCCGCCCCCTCCCGAACAATCTCCGGTATTTGAAAATCTAAATGTTGGCAGGTATGTAATTGGGATGGTGAACCCATTGCAGACTTGACAACAAAAGAGGGACATGAGGTGGTGCAATTGTGTTCTTTTTATAGTGACTATGAGGTTAAAGTGCAGACTTTCAGCTTTCATCTGAGGGTTTTCACATCCACATCCACAACTGTGTAGCAATTGTAGCCATTTTTACACATAGGTCCCCCATTTTAGGGCACCAAAAGTAATTGGATAAATTAACATGAACTTAAATAAAGTCATCATATTTATTTTGGTTGCATATCCTTTTGCATGCCATGAATTCCTGATGTCTGTGACCCAACAACATCAAAAGACTCTTGATATCTTATTTTCAGGTACTCTTATGCTGTTGCACGCGATACTATAACCTCTCTGCATTTGAATGGATCTCTATGGCAATTGGGTGTGGGACTAGATTAAGCTGTAAATTACACGGGAATAGTATGGAACACATGGTTGGCTAAATGGCTGTAAGTCATCAATGGTCTGAATCAACTGAGCATCAAACCATCACTCTGCTGCCAGATATGCAGTATATATGGATGGATCACTTTAAGGGTTGTTTCTCCTGACTCATTTCTGACTCATTTCCTAATGAACTCAATGTAAAAATAGAGTCAAAACAACAAAAAATGTGTCACTGTCCTAACACTTTTGGAGTGCATTGTATATTTGAACATGGTTTGAATTTTCATAAAAATACAAGTGTTTATATATATTTGTACCACGGCCACATAGAATTTTCGTTTCTGAATGCTGAGGTTTGGCTTCGCTTTGGGTGTTCTTCACTTCTGTGTTGTACATTAATTTCCTATAACCGTACACCTCGTTGTACATTATCCCTTACATCATCTCCTGTACGTTGATTATTTAGTACCTAGCCAATAAATTGTTACGGAATGACAGTAATATGAGTGATATATCAATGATTCAGTGATACTGATATGAAGTTAATATTTAAACAAGTTATTTTGACTATATGCCCACCTGTTGTAGTCATGCACAACAATATCTGATGAAAATCGATTTTACATTTTGGAACTGAATATTATTCACTATAGTGAATGCTGCAAGCACATGACATAAAGTTTGAATTCATCAAACTTTATTCCAAAGATCTTAAGCTTGGAAGACAATACACTTTTACTCTCGTCTTCATGCATGTCCATTATAATGGGCTTGCACCATTAATTGCTGCTGGCGGCTATATTTATGATTATTTTCATTTGGCTGAAGAAATAAGTTAATTTTTTCTGTGGAAACCTTGGACAGAGGTGATGGAGCTTAATCAGGATGACCATGGAAGACTGGTCTGTCAGGAGAAGAACAGCTTGCTGTCGTTATTCAAATCTGAATCTTATGTAGCCATTTTAGTATTGGGGGAGGAACCATGAACAAGGAAAACTGCATTTACTGAATAAAAATGAGCACTGAAATATCCTTTAAGGTAGGGGTTTTCAATGAACGTTTCTGATCCAGGGACCCCACCCAGGCTCCAAGGCATCAAGGGGTTATATTTTTAAAAAAAAAGTTTTATATTATTAAATTAAATTAAAAACCCAGACCCAAATAATAAAACCAAAACTTGGACCCCTGTTGAAAACCCAGACTTTAAGGCGAAAAAGAGGATAGCCTACCTTGTTCAATTGTCATACTAATCACTCAATCAATCGCTTGAGTGACGGCAACAAAAATCCAATTCTCCCTTCAGGGTTCCCTCTCCTGGTTTTGGCGAGAAAGAACTTTGCTGAGTAAGTCCTGCAGAAACGGGCTCAAATAGAAGACAGCAGTAGGCTGTTCAGTTTGTTTCCAGCTGTTAAGAACAGGCTTTTTTCAGTCCAGCCGGGACAGCTTTACAGCTCCAGGGGGCTGGCAGAAACCGGGGGGGGGGGGCCGGAGCCGGGATGCACTTATAGAGAGGTGCAGATTCACAGGCCTGCAGAAGTAACGGCCCCAGATTGAAATGCTAAATCACAATAGAGGGGGGTTTCATCTGTATTTGCTAGATGAGAAAAAAATGTGTGAAAGTCTGTTGATTTGGTTAAAGCCGCGCTCCCCAATCCAACATCCTGGCACAGCTGGGGGGTGTGGCGTGTGGGGGGGGTCTCTCAACTCTTCCTCCGTTTTTGTGTGTGGTTTTGTACATGTAACAAATTGACACAAATATCCATCAGCGTGATGGATGGTTGGATAAGATTATATATGATTTCCCTTGACATTTTATCAAGACGCTGAATTTTGAGTCACCAGAATTGTTATCTGATTTAAAAATTTTTTTTTAAAAGAATCAGTTCATTGAAACGGTTCTGTGACAGTCGCAAAACGGGAACTTGAATTTCTCATCTTTTTTTGCAAGGCTGTTGAGTAGCCTAAGTATGCGAATAAACTTTTCCCTTCTCTGTGGGGTTTTAGGGCATCTCAAAAATTGCAACAGTACCAGTCAAGTGTAGAATTAGCCAGGCAGAGACATGAGGCTGGTGTATTTATACAGAGAAAACTTTGGTAGCGGGATTCCTCTAGAAGGACCACATTCTTAAATTATATTGTGCCCTGTAATGTGTTGGGTTTGAAATGGATATAGGCAGGATGTTGTTTTAATGTTGTATGGTCATGATCTAATTACAAAATCATCTATGTAATTAAATAACATTTTTTTTACCCTGTTTGTTTTAGGAGCAAACATGTTCATTGTTTGTTGTACATTATTATCTTAAACTCTGCACATAAACAAGCGTTCCTTTATATTTCCCTTGTGTTAGAGATTTCCAGACTTTGGGAAAAAACAATGTCAGCCTTTGTGCTTTAGAGATTGATGACTTGATGAGATCCCCATCTGATGAAAATGAATGTATATATACATCCTGCCCAACTCCTGGATCTCTCTATCCCTCTCTCTCTCTTTACTGACATGAATGTATCAAAACAATATTGCCAAAGCAGGAAAATGAACCCAACCAAATAATGGCTAAAGAAAGAGAAAAACATACTACCTATTGGAAAGAAGCAACAAAAACACAAGACAAACTTGAGTGATATTTGGCCCTAAATAGAAAGTACATCATGGCAAACTACCTGAACATTGTATGAATCTTTTTCACAATTATATATCACAGGGCCTGTGTCTCTGTTAGATCTGTTTTCCTGATGATGGACCATCTCTGTCCTTACCATATCTCTCTCCCCCTCTCTTTTTCTCTGCCCTGTCTCTGATGAGCTCTGTCTGTCTTTTTTCTCTCTCTGCTCCTAGCCCGTATGATCGTATCTCTTTTTCTTTCCCAGTGAACATTTCTGTGGTGAAAATTCACTTAAACGTCGTCTGGGCTTTCAGGTGAAAACGCTGGTACATTTGTTTTAACAGTGAGAAGTTTTCTAGCTGACTAGGTGGTGGGTGTTTAAAGGAGCTATATGTAACAGATGTACTGTACTGAATCATAAAATGACCATTATATGTCATCAGAGATTAAGGAAACATGCTAAGTCAAAATACTGGCTTCTCCGACAACAATGCTACAGCCAGTATGTTCTCCTTTGAAATTTCCATTCCGGGTCGGAACGTCTATTTGTTTTGGCCTGTGTGATTCACTATTCTCCGAGTTGACTCCGAGTCCACTGCCCATTACGAACAACCAGATGTACTCCGGCGCTCCGACAGCCGATTTACGAATGCCTAAGCTAAATTCAACATCGTTTCCATTTAGCTAGCTAGCTAAAAATGTAAATATATATATGTATATAGTTACTTGCTAAACATACCACTAACGTTAGCTTATATCTGTGTGACCGTAAACATAGCCAGCCATGCATCTAGCTAACATTGACAGAGTTATAAAAAATCCACATGAGCTGGTTTATAATTTTCAAACAATAAATAATAAACAAATTGCAAATGTATACATTAGCTGATCAACTTACAGTGTAGGACTCGTCATCGCTTGTCATTGTCAAAATAGAATAAGCTCGTCTCGAAATATAATGTTGCGCTCGGCTTGTCTTGCGCTCGTGTTCGTTCAGTGTCTTGACTCTCTCCAATATTGTGAATTTGGATTGCAGTACCCATTTTAAATGCTCGGTGTCAATGTTACATATCACATGTCATTAATTTAACACGGCAGTCGATTTTCTCAAAACTAATTAAACATTAGAAAGCATACATTTAAAGAGGAAAACCTCTTAAATTGCTGGAACCAGCATTCAGCGCAATGCATGCTTTCAAGCTAGAAAAACGAATTTACCCAAATATGTGCTGTTCATTGATCACTTCGCATGACATAGGCTATTAACGCATTTTGCATTAGCACAAATGTGAATATAGTAAAATGCTGCACATGTTTATTTATTTATTTGTCTTGGTTATTGAGAAATTCAATTGTTAGAGGCAGCCTCCTGAAAAATATTGAGAGACAGTAGCCTAATCCGTTTAAAAGCAAGATTAACTACAGAGAACCTGGTAGGCCTACATCCCACAGTATACGCTACTCTGTTGCTGCATAATGCAATTTGCTAAACTATGAAATACAAAATAGCAAACTACTACATTAACCTGTATTTATTAGCCTATAGCCTATACACCGTCTTTTCCATTCTGTATGTGCTTTTAATGTATAATACCGCGATAAACATTAACGTGATTATCACTGAACAGGACGTTCGATGGAATTGTGGGTAATATTAGCTGCTCTTTTGCAGACTCGCTCCCTTGAGAAAAGTTGAGGGTGGAGGGGCTATGTCACAAACTTCACTTGGCTTTCTAACGGATTGGACTCACACTTAAAATGGAGACTGAGGGTACATCCTGGTCTCAAAAGGGATTCCCCCAAATGAAGTTTGCAAGTGAAGTTTACAAGGGTGGAACAAAAACTGGATTGGGACGCAGCCCTGGAGATAGGAGCTTCATGGGGTCATAACCCTGAAAGATAGATGCCCCGCAGGAAGAGATGAGCTCCAGAGGTGGATAAAGCCCTCATGACCTGCACAGCCACCAGCAGTCTGTGGGCCTGTGTTCAACTTATAATTAAAGGGGTTAAAAGATTTGCGCGGCTTTATGGAATGTGTTGTTTTCTTGTGTTGTTTGTAGTTCTGCTATGAAACCTTTCTGCTTCCTGAGGCATCAGCGTTCTGCTGATTATTACAGAACCGAAAGCGCCTGTGGCCCCTGTCGGGGCTGGAAATGGCTCACATGACGGTGCTCACATGTGCCTTTTTTCCTGGTAATTACATAAGGGACGGTCTATGAATGTCCCTTTTAAAACTGGGTTTAAAACCTCACAGTTGTTAGAAGATAGTCCCTCTGCAAAGTAAATTAAGGCAAAGGTGAGGGACGGACAGACTGAGGTGGTGAGGTAAGATAGAGGGAGATTGGGAGAGAGAGAGATGGAAAGAGAGATGTACAAACTTCCAGGATGAATAGATTTTCACAGCAGCTAAACGCGCTCGCTAGCGGCTAGAGCACTGTGATCATACACACACACACGAACACACACATTTTTTTACAGCACCGCCCATGCTATCTGTCTTATGAAATGCCATATTAACACCTGTGTATGGCAGCCATGACAGATGCATGCTTGTGTATAAACCCCAGGGGGTTTTCTTCCTGTGGGTATTTATTCAGAGAAGACTGCAGTCTTCCAATGCCCCCCACCCCTGACTCTCAGCGGCCCAATTAAGGGGGTAACCTCCCTCCATCTCCATCCCCTTTGGCTGCTTCATCCCCTTTGTCTCTCCCCTGATGTCAATAAAGCTGTGCACGGCTTGTGACAGACGTGTTGGGCAAGTTGTCCATCTTGTCAGTCTATCGTCTTTGATTTGCTTCAGAGTGTACTGTATCCTCAAACCACAGTCAGCAGTGGCTGTCAGGGTTGGATTGAAGACTGTGCGGCTTGCCCAACTAAAGTACTAGTCACAGTGTAAAGGAGTGTGGTCTGGAATCTAATCCTGACTTCCTGTGCCGACTGCGTGTTTGAATCCTGCGTGGCAAAGCATAATCTGCTTTACCATCTGTCAGGAGGGGTTTTCTGTCAGCAGGGTACTCCCAGGCCTTGTCCAACAAGAGACATTTACTGCACAGCTAAGCTTATAAACTGTGGGGAAGAGGTGGCTGGCTGCATGCTTTTTGGAGGGAGTGTTTGCTTCTTCTTCTTCTTCTTCTTCGTTTGGGTGGGATCTTTTTGTCCCACATCCCCAGGCTCGGGGCCGAGGGGCTATCCTTTTACCACCCCGAGCCTAGGGGGGGGTTCACCCGGACTATATTTCAGGGCACACCTCCAGTAGCCACGTCACCGTGTCATCATCCAGAACCGACAGACCATGCATCCCATTGGGTGCCCGATAAATCGGGCAGTCCAGGATGACATGGTCTGCGGTTTGTTCCTCCGCGCCACACTCGCAGGCTGCGCAAGAAGCCAAGCCCCATCTGTGCATCGATGAGCGGAAGCGCCCAACGCCGGTCCGGAGGCGGTTAAGCCTCACCCATGCCAGTCTAGGCAGGTCCACCCCAATAGGGGGAAAACCGACGTCTGGGATGAAGTCACGGAGTCTAGAGGTGTTCTCCTCCCACTCCGTGCTCCAGATGTAGTCCGCCCACCGTGCCGCACTGATGTTAAGATCACTGCATTGCTGCAGGAATTCTTGTGCGGCAGGCACAAATGGGTGTCTCGACTTAAGGCGCCGGGGAGGCTCAGCAATTACAGCGAGCCTTTCGTGGAGCAGATGGTTTGGCTCCATGGCCCGGCACGCGAGACGTGCTGTGGCTCCCGCGCGGCGAAGCCCAGCGGGCTGGATGCCTGCAAGAATGGGAAGATTGTCCACGGGAGTGGGACGCAGGCATCCTGTCACGATGCGCAAGGCTTCGTTGATGGGCGTATCGATGAGGCGGGTGTGGGCACTGCGACACCATACCGGTGCGCAGTACTCACTAGTCGAGTAAACAAGGGCCAGGGCTGCCGTACGCAATGTTCTTGCGTCGGCGCCCCAGCCTGACCCGACTAGTCGCCTCATCAATGCCACACGAGATGTTAACTTCTTGCGCAGTGACTCAAGGTGTCGGCGAAACGTGAGCGACCTGTCCAATGTCACGCCGAGGTAGATTGGCTCAGCGCAGCATGGCAGGGGTGTTCCGCCAATATATATTCGGAGCTCACGTTTAGCCTCCCTGTTGTTAAGATGGAAGGCCGCCGACACCGTCTTTGCCTCGCTGAGCTTCAACCTCCATTTCCAGAGGTATGCCACTAGTGTCTGCATGTCCTGGCTCAAAGTCCCCTCCAATGACTGCCAGTCTCCAGCGGAGTACACCAACGCGAGGTCATCCGCGTAGGCATACTTCCGCGAGACTGTATCAGGCAAGTCATAAGTGTAGATATTATAGAGGAGGGGGGCCAGGACAGATCCCTGGGGGACGCCGTTCTTGAGGCGTCGTAACTTGCTTTGCTGTCCGCTACCGGTGGTAAGGTTAAAGCTGCGATTTCGGACAAGCTCCAAGATCATACTGACCATGTGCCTGTCCGGCAGCAGGCGGAGCAGCTTGCAGGTGAGGCCGCGGTGCCATACGGTATCATAGGCAGCCGTCAGATCGACAAAAACGGCTCCGGCCTTCTTCTTGAACGAAAAGCTGTCCTCAATGTCTTGAGTCATCAAAGTGACTTGGTCTACGGTCGATCTCCCGCGTCGGAACCCGGCCTGCTCCCGAGGGAGCAGTGGGTCGACGATCGGTTCGACGCGGGCGTAGATAAGACGCTCGAGGATCTTGAAGGGGATGCAGAGCAAGGAGATGGGACGGTAGCTCTTAGGATCCCCTTCAGGCTTATTCGGCTTAGGGATCGCGACAACTAGGGCTCTTCTCCAGATTTTGGGGATCTTGAGTTGGCGCAAGCAGGAAGAGAGGAAAGCTCTTAACCAGGACTTCAGGGCAGGTGCGGCATGGAGTATAAGCTCCGGGCAGATGGAATCAGGGCCCGGAGCTTTTCCTGGCTTTAGGTGCTGGAGGGCGGCAGCGAACTCCTCCGGTGTGAATTCACCGGAGATGTTATCGCTGCTAGATGTTGGGGCCCTCCAGAGGTCAGACACTTCTTTTGCCACGAGTCGTGATGACTCGCGGTCTTTACCCTCGTATACCCCATTTTTCACAAATTGTGATGCGATTTTATTTGCAGAGTGTTTGCTAATTGGATTGGATTTCAAAATTGTGTGAACAAAAATATATGAGTTTCATAATTTTCATCAAAACATGATTAAAAAGGAATACAGTAGCAACAGTGCTAGCCACTTTAGCAAATGAGCAAGGAACTGCACTCTGCTACTTGTAGTCTACATATTTCATGAATGACTGGCCAAATGGACAACTTTGAGCCAATCAAAAACAGGTGTAAAGAATACAGCAAGGCACTATTTCTAATAAGCTTTAAAGCAACAAAAAGGAGTTAAACAGTGATATTCCGGCTGTTGTAATTGTAAGCCTATACTGTGTGAATCTGAAAAGAAAAGAGCTAAGGTCTGTGCATTGTGTAAATAATCACTTGTTTGTTAGTAGCAGATTGTTTCCCATGTCCGTGTCATTCCTTATTCTAGATGTGCTTCATGTTTGCTGGCCTGTTGCTCCTGTGGTCACAGTATTTTTAGCCTCGCTGCAGTTTACTCTCACCTCTTCATAAGGGTGCAGTGTTAGATGAATACTGCTGTACTGTACTGCTGGTGTGTGTGTGTGTGTGTGTGTGTATGGTGCGTTTGTGGAGTGTTTGTGTGTGTGTGTTTGTGTATGTGTGTGTGCGCGTGTGCGTATGTGTGTCTACGTGCTCATGCAAGAGAGGTGTGTGTGTCACTTTTTCTCTTTCTCTCAGTTCAAGATTGCTTCATTGGCATGACATGTGTATATGAATATATTGACAGAGCTTTACCTAAATAACATTAACACATTAAATGTCACGATCCGAAACACAGAAACGAACCCAAATGCACGACCAAGAGACAAATGAACAGGAATGGGTGTTTTATTTACTGGATTGGGGTAGTCCTAAGCCGTACATAGAAAAACACACAACACAGGCGGATGTTCCAAGCCAGAACTGGACTTTGGTTCTGACCCGGAACCGGACAGGAACTGGACCGGGAGGTCCAACAGGAACTGGACGGGAACACTGGCGGATGTTCCAAGCCGGAACTGGACTTTGGTTCTGACCCGGAACCGGACAGGAACTGGACCGGGAGGTCCAACAGGAACTGGACGGGAACACTGGCGGATGTTCCAAGCCGGAACTGGACTTTGGTTCTGACCCGGAACCGGACAGGAACTGGACCGGGAGGTCCAACAGGAACTGGACGGGAACACTGGCGGATGTTCCAAGCCGGAACTGGACTTTGGTTCCGACCCGGAACCGGACAGGAACTGGACCGGGAGGTCCAACAGGAACTGGGCTGAGGAACAGGAACGGACCGGACTGGCACGGAACAGAAAGGCAGAGGTAAGTGTGAGGCAGGGTCCGACAGGGCAGGCAGGGCACCCAGCTATGGGTTTGACGAGGGTAAGCCTGGAGGTACTGAAACACACACAGGGAGGGTGAAGCAGCTGTAGGCAGAGCAGACTGTGGCGAAACAGACTAAAACAAAAAGGCAGTGAGGACTGGAGAAAACGAGAAAAGAACAGGAATCCAAAAACTCAACAGAATCTTTAGTAACTAGACTAGAACAGGAGACCAGAAAAACCCAACTAGGTACGTCAAAGAACTGGCGCCGAACAGCAGCCAGACAGAGGAATAAATAGTGGAGTGAAATTGAAACCAATCAAAAAAAAAGGCGTGAGGAATGTAATCAAGGGTGATTAACTAAAAGCAGGTGAGGAATGCATGCAGTGCAGGAGAAAGGAGATAGGCTGAAACAGATGGGGAAACAGAGTGAACCAAACGGGAGGACCATGCCCAGCCTGCAGCACAGGGGAAAACATGGACGAAGGGAAACCAACATGACACGGAGGGAGAGGGAAAAACACGGAAACAAACAGGAAGGGAACGGAACGTTACAGTACCCCCCCCCTCAATGAACGCCACCCGGCGTACCTGGGGGTTTAACCTTGTCCGGGAACTGTTCGTGGAAGTCCGATATAAGTGAGTGGTCCAAAATAAGGCGCTTGTGGAGCCAGGACCGCTCCTCCGGACCATAACCCTCCCAGTCGACCAAGTATTGGTAAGCCCCGGCCCTTGCGGCGAATGTCGAGGATGCGACTCACCGTGTAGGCCGGGGCGTGGTCGATGATCCGGGGCGGAGGTGGGGTAACCGCCGGGGCACTGAGAAGGCTGGAGGAGACAGGTTTAATCTGGCTAACGTGAAAGACGGGGTGGATTTTAAGGGAACCGGGGAGGGAAAGTTTAACGGAAACAGGGTTGACTACACAAACAATGGGGAAAGGACCAATAAAACGGGGTTGGAGCTTTTTGGAAGAAGTGGGGAGGGGGATGTTGGCCGTGGATAACCAGACCTGCTGACCGATCTTATACTGCGGGGCCTGCGGTCCTGTGAAGGTCCGCCAGGCGTTGGGTACGGGAATTGGCATGAAGGAGTGCGGTGCGTGTAAGCCTCCACATCCGTTTACACCTAAGGATGTGGGACTTAACGGAGGGAACAGCTATCTCGGCCTCCTGGGCCGACAAGAGGGGGGGTTGGTACCCTAGAGAACATTCAAAGGGGGACATACCCGTGGATGCGCACTTGAGGGAATTGTGCGCGTACTCAACCCACGGGAGCAGGCGGCTCCAGGAGGCGGGATTGCGAGCGGTAACGCACCGCAGGGCGGATCCCAGGTCCTGGTTGGCTCTCTCCGCCTGGCCGTTAGTCTGAGGATGGAAACCAGATGACAGGCTAGCAGAAGCACCCAAGGCCGCACAGAACGCCCTCCACACCTGGGAGGAGAATTGGGGCCCACGGTCCGATACGATGTCGGCGGGGATACCGTGCAGCCTGACCACGTGCAGCACCAGGAGCTCCGCAGTTTCGAGGGCGGAAGGGAGTTTGGGGAGGGGGATAAAATGAACCGCCTTGGAGAACCGGTCCACAATTGTCAGAATAGTAGTGTTGCCCTCTGACAAAGGCAGACCGGTGACGAAGTCCACACCAATGTGGCTCCAAGGACGGCTCGGGACGGGGAGGGGGTGGAGAAGGCCGGAGGGTGGCTGGTGGGAAGCCTTGCTCCTGGCGCAAACAGGGCAGGCCAGGACAAAGGCACGGGTATCCCCTTTAAGGGTGGGCCACCAAACACTCCTCCTGATCAGGGCGATGTTTCTGGCGACACCTGGGTGACAGGCCAGACGGGAGGCATGGACCCATTCCAGGACCTGGGAACGGACGGAATTGGGCACAAAAAGAGATGAGTTAAGGTTATTGCGGGGATCGGGTTGGGAAACCTGGGCGGCCTTCACGATACCCTCGATCTCCCAAGACACCGCAGCCACAAAGCAGGAGGCAGGGAGAATGGGCTCCGGGTCAGCAGGACTGGAGGGAGGGGAAAAAACACGGGACAGGGCATCAGCTTTGGTATTGCGGGAGCCAGGGCGATAAGTGACGGTAAAATTAAAGCGGGCAAAAAACAAAGACCACCTAGCCTGACGGGCATTAAGCCTTTTGGCTGACCTGAGATAGACCAGATTATGATGATCAGTGAAAACAATAAACGGGATACCTGCCCCCTCCAGCCAATGGCGCCACTCCTCCAGCGCCAATTTGATGGCGAGTAGTTCCCGATCCCCGACATCGTAATTGCGTTCGGCGGAGGACAGTCTCCGGGAGAAAAAGGCGCAGGGGTGGAGCTTGCTGTCCAAGGCGGCGCGTTGAGACAGAATGGCCCCCACGCCGGTGTCGGAGGCATCAACCTCGACCGTAAACTGACGAGAGGTGTCGGGGTGACAGAGAATGGGGGCAGTGGAAAACCGAGCCTTCAGCTGTTCGAAAGCCCGCTGGGCCTCGGGATTCCAGCCGAAGGGAACGGAAGTGGAGGTGAGTTTAGTCAGAGGGGCAGCAATGACACTGTAGTTGCGAATGAAGCGGCGGTAAAAGTTGGCAAAACCGAGGAACTGTTGGAGGTGCTTACGTGACGAGGGTTGGGGCCATTCTGTCACCGCCTTGACCTTAGCAGGGTCCGCCCGGATACTGCCCCTCCTCAATTATGAAGCCGAGGAACGGGACGGACGAGACGTGGAAAGCGCACTTCTCAGCCTTGACGAAGAGCTGGTTCTCCAGGAGCCACTGGAGAACCTCCCGGACGTGGAGAACATGTTCCTGGGGAGACTTAGAAAAAATTAGTATGTCGTCGATGTAGACGAAAACACACTTGCCAGACAGGTCCCGGAGTACATCGTTCACCATGCTCTGGAAGACTGCTGGGGCGTTGGTAAGGCCGAACGGGACCACCAGATACTCGTAGTGGCCCAACGGGGTGTTGAAAGCAGTCTTCCATTCGTCCCCCTCGCGTATACGCACCAGATGGTACGCGTTACGGAGGTCGAGCTTGGTGAAGATGACTGCCTGGGAGAGAGGTTCAAAAGCTGTGTTGATGAGGGGAAGAGGGTATTTGTTGCGGACTGTGATCTCGTTGAGACCCCGATAATCAATACAGGGCCGTAGCGTGCCATCCTTCTTCCCCACAAAAAAAACCCCGCACCGACCGGGGAAGAGGAAGGACGGATGATACCTGACGCAAGTGACTCATGGATGTAATTCTCCATGGCCAACTTCTCCGGGCCCGACAGACTGTAGAGGCGACCAGATGGTAGTTTGGCTCCCGCCAGCAGGTTGATGCAGCAGTCGTAGGGCCTGTGAGGAGGCAAAGAGAGAGCACGAGATTTAGAGAACACTTTCGACAGGTCATGATACTGGTTGGGGACATTGGTGAGGTCGGGAACGGGTTGGAGGGATTTGTTGCTCCTAGGCCCCGGAGGAGGTAGAGCAGAGCGGAGGCAGTTGGCCAGACAGTGACCACTCCAAGCCAGGACGCGGCCGGAGCGCCAGTCAATGTGCGGGTTGTGCACCCGCAGCCAGGTCTGTCCCAGGACTATGGATGACTGCTTGGCCTGAATGAGAAGGAGCTGAATGGACTCCCGATGATTTCCCGACAGGATAAGTTGGAGGGGAACGGTGGAGTGGGTAACCACCCCCAGGCTCCTACCGTCCAGGGCGAGAGCAGTGATGGGGGTAGGCAAGGGCTCCGTGGGGATTCTGAACCTTTCGACGAAGGAGCAGTCGATAAAGTTGGCGTCCGCACCAGAGTCAATGAGGGCAGAGGCCGAAGCAGTGATATCTCTCCAGAGAAGGGTGGCCTTGAATTCAAGGCGGTTCTGGGCCGCATGACTAAGGACAATGGGGCTCGTCAGAACGCCCAGTCTTACCGGCGAGCCACCTCTTTTGGGCGAACGGGACAAGAGGAGATCTGGTGGCCAGTCTGGCGACAATAAAAACATGACCTGGTGCGGAACCGACGTTGGCGCTCCTCGGCGTCCACGGAGACCCTGCCCAGTTGCATGGGCTCCTCCTCGGGAGGCGAAACGGAGACTCTCGGGTCCTGGACGGGTGAGGGAGGGCGAGACCGGGAAGGGGCGGAGGGTGGAAGACGGGAGGGATTCTTCCCTCGCTCGCGGGCCCGGGTTCTAAGGCGATTGTCGATGGCAATGGCAAGACTGATGAGGCTGTTAAGTGAGGTGGACTCCTCCCGGGTGGCCAGCTGGTCCTTAAGCTCTTCGCTGAGGGCCTGGCGAAAGGCCCCCTGGAGGGAGGTGTCATTCCAGCCTGACTCAGCAGCGATGGTGCGGAACTGTATAGCCATCTCTGCAACGCTGCGGCTGCCCTGACGTACCTGCAGAAGGCGCTGGGTAGCGTCGCGACCGCAGACCGGGTGGTCGAAAACACGCCGCATCTCAGCGGTGAAGAGGGCGAAATTGTTGCAGAGAGGAGACTGGCTGTCCCAGATAGAGGTTGCCCACTCCAGGGCACTGCCTCCCAAGCTGCTCATCACAAAGGCGATCTTGCAGGGGTCGGGAGGCGAACGAAGACGGCTGCATCCGGAACACTATGTCGCATTTCATAAGAAATTCGCGACACCTCCCCAGCCCCCCACGAAACAGTTCGGGATGTTGGACTCGGGGCTCCCGACTAGGAGGCGGGACCGGAACCTCAGGAGGCAGTTCGGATGCAGGAGGGGTCGGATCCGGGGAGATCCGAGGTAGAGGCAGGTGAAGGGATAGCTGCGCTACCTGCTCCGTTAGGCCCCTCAGCACATCCAGAACATCATCCAGACGGCGGCCCTGCTGGTCGGAGACCGCGGTTTGGCAGGAGAAGGCGTGGCGAATTTGTTCGAGGTCGGCTGGGTCCATGTTTAAGGCCAGTTCTTTCTGTCACGCTCCGAAACACAGAAACGAACCCAAATGCACGTCCAAGAGACAAATGAACAGGAATGGGTGTTTTATTTACTGGATTGGGGTAGTCCCAAGCCGTACATAGAAAAACACACAACACAGGCGGATGTTCCAAGCCGGAACTGGACTTTGGTTCTGACCCGGAACCGGACAGGAACTGGACCGGGAGGTCCAACAGGAACTGGACGGGAACACTGGCGGATGTTCCAAGCCGGAACTGGACTTTGGTTCTGACTCGGAACCGGACAGGAACTGGACCGGGAGGTCCAACAGGAACTGGACGGGAACACTGGCGGATGTTCCAAGCCGGAACTGGACTTTGGTTCTGACCCGGAACCGGACAGGAACTGGACCGGGAGGTCCAACAGGAACTGGACGGGAACACTGGCGGATGTTCCAAGCCGGAACTGGACTTTGGTTCTGACCCGGAACCGGACAGGAACTGGACCGGGAGGTCCAACAGGAACTGGACGGGAACACTGGCGGATGTTCCAAGCCGGAACTGGACTTTGGTTCCGACCCGGAACCGGACAGGAACTGGACCGAGAGGTCCAACAGGAACTGGGCTGAGGAACAGGAACGGACCGGACTGGCACGGAACAGAAAGGCAGAGGTAAGTGTGAGGCAGGGTCCGACAGGGCAGGCAGGGCACCCAGCTATGGGTTTGACGAGGGTAAGCCTGGAGGTACTGAAACACACACAGGGAGGGTGAAGCAGCTGTAGGCAGAGCAGACTGTGGCGAAACAGACTAAAACAAAAAGGCAGTGAGGACTGGAGAAAACGAGAAAAGAACAGGAATCCAAAAACTCAACAGAATCTTTAGTAACTAGACTAGAACAGGAGACCAGAAAAACCCAACTAGGTACGTCAAAGAACTGGCGCCGAACAGCAGCCAGACAGAGGAATAAATAGTGGAGTGAAATTGAAACCAATCAAAAAAAAGGCGTGAGGAATGTAATCAAGGGTGATTAACTAAAAAGCAGGTGAGGAATGCATGCAGTGCAGGAGAAAGGAGATAGGCTGAAACAGATGGGGAAACCGAGTGAACCAAACGGGAGGACCACGCCCAGCCTGCAGCACAGGGGAAAACATGGACGAAGGGAAACCAACATGACACGGAGGGAGAGGGAAAAACACGGAAACAAACAGGAAGGGAACGGAACGTTACATTAAACTACAAAACATCTAACTTTGAAGTAATAAATTACCAAAAGTAAGTTTTTACACCACAATGCATTATATATGAAATGTGAACAAAAAAAACACCTAAACATATCTCTTTGTTTCTTTTTGCTCATCTCTCTCTGTCTCTCTATCTCTCTGGCACATGTACAAAACCAATCATTTAGCTCTCCACACTACAGGCCCCATACAGGCCTACAGAACTGGGGGTGGGGTGGGGGGGGTGGGGGTCTAGGGCTTTGAGACAGAACAGTGTTCTCATAAATGTACAGAGCCTTTAATAAGGCTTCAGCAAAGGAAGGAGGGGATGGGAGTGTCAGGTCTGGGGGAAAATCTTGAGCACAGAACTTTCCAGATGTTCCTCTTGCAGTTGATTTTACTGGAGGTTTCATTGCCTTCCTTGTGTGTGAAACAATTCTGTGCGGACGCTCTGATGACGTCCTGTCTCTCTGCTTTAAAGGCGGGTGCAGAGTCTGTACATAAAGCCAGCTGTGAGTTGGGCTTGCACACACAAACATACATCCTGCTCTCTCTCTCTCTCTCTCTCTCTCTCTCTCTCTCTCTCTCTCTCTCTCTCTCTCTCTCTCTCTCTCTCTCTCTCTCTCTCTCTCTCTCTCTCTCTCTCTCTCTCTCTCTCTCTCTCTCTCTCTCTCTCTCTCTCTCTCTCTCTCTCTCTCTCTCACACACACACACACACACACACACACACCCCAATTTACAATTTGGTCACTTAACCCCTTGATGCCAAATTTGGTCAATTCTCACCTATTTAGGGGGTGTTCTATTTAAGGCTTTAAATAGAGCATCACAGAAACTTGGAAAATGCAACAAGACAGTTGTACCATTTACATTTAACTTAGATTCGTTTATTTAAATTTTTTAGGGTGATATGCAGAACTACTAAAGATCTTTGTTGCAAAATGTAGGCAGTGTACCCTGTTGTCCATTAGTGTCTCCAAATCTATCCGAATGGCTAAATTGTGCACTGCTGTAAATCATAAAACAATCATATTTAATTACAAATCAACTGTTTTGGCTCATAAAACTATCTTTTATTCAGACCGACCTAGTTATTCAAATTGTATGTGAACCTTGCAATGTGAGGCCAGGCTGCGCTGTGCCGTGTGGCGAGCTTGATGTCCACTTGCAGTTAGATTGCCATTAGAATGCTTAGCCATTTGAATTATTTGCCATTAGAAATATTTTGCCATGCGAATAAAACAATGAATCCAACATTTTGTCAGTTATGCATAGCTTAGGCTATAAAGCAGCATCAGTTTTGCCATAAGAATTTACCCCAGGAATCCACCAGATGTGCAGTCTGTAGCAACAAGGTGCATTGGCACCAAGCTTTACGATGCATGAGAGCTTGTGAGCCTTTGAGCATGCAGGACTTAGTTTTGTTAAGACAAGCATATCGGATGTAGGCAGCAGAAGTCCCCAGAACCGCTTGAAACAACAGAACCTGACTCGACAATGCTATCTGAATAGTGGCGTACCGATATCCCACTTCGTTCCGAGACGATGTGACGAAATGCAATGCTATTACATTTCTGGATCAACCTAGTTATTTTATTTATGGATCTATTTATTTATTTTTATATATATATTTTTCAAATTAATTGTTTCTTTGTGAAGCTGGCTGTGCTGCGGCCGTATGCTTTACTTTCAGATGCAAGCTATTGGTGTCGACTTTGCTGGAATGATTGCCATTAGAATGCCTAACCATTTTAATTATTTGCTGTTAGAAATGTGTGCCATTCCAGCATGCAGGACTTTGGAATCGGAAAAAGGCAGCAGAAGTCAGACGGAGTGGAGACTTCCCGAGTCTTTCAAAATTGAGCATATTTATCCATATTGGATTTAATATGCCAGATTTCACCCACTTATGAATTCTGTTAAGATCTGGTATTATTTTATTTATACCTCATACAACCAGATTTAGCCGGAATCGTATTATGATAAACTACGGTTATCTTTG